>CAHIKZ030002179.1:762500-765000 GCA_903632075.3 Acanthosepion pharaonis | reverse complement strand
AAAAGATTCTACATCACAGAAATTGTTATGAATTCCATAAATATTGGAGAAATATTCAGTGGAGCAGTTGATTTTTTGTTTCCTGCTTTACTTGGTGTGACAAATGAAATAAAAAGAACAAGATTATGTGTTAAGTAGAAAAAGGCCAAAATAATTATCACTATCCATCATCTCTGGCAATAAAAACTGGCAAGATGGTGGCTAAGACTAAATCATAATGTGGCCTCAGAGTTGCCCACTGGAAATACATGCAAGGACATCTATGCATGACATAGCACTGCAAATACCCTGATATTATGTAACTGTTGATCAGAGCAGCCTTTCTAAGCACTACCAAATAGTTTACGCTCCTTACTACCAGTCAGTATACAGCAACCAGAAACTGTCAACTAGGTAACCTCATAATGAAAAGTCCCTGTCAGATCACCAAAAAGTTAAGACAACTAAATCATTAACACCATGGAAGAAAGGAACCAGTAAACCATATCCTAAACAGGAAACAAGGAATAAACTTCTACTACTGTTCAATAAATGTGGAAAGAGTATTGACCAATGATAGGTGTACCTATCTAATTTACAATACAATAAATTACTTTTATGGCATGGTATTTAATTTAGTGTTACTAAATTAAAAGCAATAATTTAAGAACAAGTACAACACCCTTAATATTAGCTTTCAAAAGTCACTTGATATGCAAGTATATATGGTATATTTGTCTACAGATGGAGTAAGAAAGAAAAAAAATTTCCTCAAATTATTTGTATTACTAGCAGTAGAGCCCGACGTTGCCCAGGGATGTAACAGTAAGAGATAGATCAAGTATCAACCATCATAAAGACTGAAAAATAAAATTGACAAAGATTATTGTTTAAGGTTGATGGACACGCATGTCTTAATTAGTTTTTTTTTTTTTTTTTGGCCTGAGTTTTTATTGGTTTTATTCTTTTGGGATTTCAGACAATTAAAAATTGGTTTTAATGTCATTGAAGTTTTATTTTTTTTAACTCAGCACATAGTAAATTTTATATATTTCAGTCTAAGGTTTAAAACATTAACCAGATTTTAAATAATATCTTGTTGCCTGCCCTTGTGTGACATCATTGAGCTGAACATAAACAAATTTTATTTTACTTTATATAAAAAACATATCTTACTCTTGAGAATGTTCAGTAACAACTTTTTCTCAAGAGACAACTGAAAATATGACTGATATGGCAGATGCATTTCCTCCAAAAGGCCTGGCATGTTGTCAAGCACTCCACAATAATTTACGTACCTATGTAATGTTGGTTATTTTATTTCTTGTGGGTGGATTTCAGCTTCTGTTTTAGTCTTTGTACAAAATCAAAAAAAAAAATAAGAGTTTTTGAAAAGCTTTTTCTTCAAAAATCTTTTAATAGAAATGAGAATGAAAAGTTGAAAATTTTTTAGATGTGATTTTATTTACCTATGAATACACACACACACACATATATATATATATATATATATATATATATATATATATATATATATATATATATATATACACACACAAAAATGCACTTATTCTTTTCAGAAGAATTCAAAATTTTCAATAATGGCAAAAACTTATGAAGTTTCCATTTACTTATCATTTTACCCTGCAGATAATCTAAATAGACATAAACATTCCCACTCCCAGACAAATATATATATATATATATATATATATATATATATATAAGTATGTACATTTGCATCTATATGTCGACCTGATTTTGGAGTCGGTCTGAGAATTATCTCCCTTTATATTGGTGTTTTATGGATACTATCAGGGAATGCTTTAGGTTTACAAAACTTTCAAAAATGCTAAAAAATATATAAATACAGGAAATAAAAGAAATATATGCACATAACCTGGCAGTCCCAAAAATAGAACTTTAAATGGGAAGAAATAAATACATAGTTGAAAAGTTAACTTTGAATGAAAATGCTAAAATGCAAAATATATTAACTTTATACATTCATACTTTATCTAAAATCACCCTGCAGCAAAGGAAAAAAAATGACTTCAAGCCATTCACAGTTATTTCTCTGACTTTTCCCATGTCCTTCAACTTCAGCTTTTCTTTTTTAATTTCATATTTTTTACTTTTTTTCAATCTTTATCCTTTCCTTCATCTTGCTCTTTCTTTTTTTCACAAACTCTAATTCACGTCCCTTTCATCTTTCTCTCCTTATCTTTCTTATATTCATTTCCTTTCAATCTTTCTGTCTTTTTCTTCCTTTGAACCTTTCTTAAATTTCACACATTCTCTTCATTGTCTTATTATCCTCTCTTACACTTCTTTCTTTTCTCTCCCTAATTATTTCTCTATCCACTCTCTTCGTCTTTCAAGCTCTTTCTTCATCTCTTCCTCTTTATTTCTTCCAGTCTCTCTCATTCTTTCCCTTTTTTTTTTTCTTTCATTTTACATTCTTTCTTTCTTTGTATCCCCCACCACAATCTTTTATCTTTCAATCTTTTCCTTCTCTTTT
>CAHIKZ030002179.1:757500-760000 GCA_903632075.3 Acanthosepion pharaonis | reverse complement strand
GCAGTTCATGAGAAGCTGCTCAAATGGAATTTACTTTTCACTAATGAAATACAAAGAGAATGAGGTTAGTTCGCTACAATGTGCATAATAGGCCTTAGCTTTGAAGGTTAGAACTGGTGAAACTAAAGAAAGTAGTTCATATCCAAGTATTTTATGCCCAGCATGGTTAAGCTACATTTTAAAGAACTGTTCATTTAAAAGAATTTAAATTTTAAAGAAGTGTTCATTTTTCAAATAAACTATCCTTCACTGAAATAAAGCATTTGACAAGCAATAAAATCAAATTCTTCAAGCTTGAAATTAATTTTGTTTCATAATAGAAAAATTGATCTCATTTCCTTAGGGACACTACCAAGCATTCTATAAAACAAAAGTTCCAAACTATGTAATTTGTTTAATATTCATGATTTAAGTTTTTGAAATTTTTCCCCCTTAATTATTATGAAAATTCAAGGGTTTCTCTTTCATATAAAATTTTCCCTACTCATCACTGAAGTCATTTTTTTTTTATCAGACAGTTCTTTCATTTTAGTATAGAAAATTATTGATCAAAGCCCTGATCAATTTTACCAGTTGATATTTGTGACACAAAGCAATTACTACTTGTTATAGTTGTAGATTTCTCGAGAAAGTCTGATATGCTTGAACATCATGACAGACATGATGATAAGACTGTCAGACTTCAAATTAATTATCCTTTAGAAGCATCTAATTCATGGTAGCATTCTTTTTTCTTTTTCCTCATTATTACAATAATAGAACTTGATCAGTTGAACAAGTAATCTCCCTTGATCTGATATTGCTACACTTTGTTATTCCAGTTTTATATGAACAGCACATACAAAAATGTCAGCCCATCATTATTTGCAAGTCCATTTCACAACACAATAAAACTAGCTAATTCATGAGCAAGGAAAACCATAAAAATACACAAGAAGTGATTTTTCCAGACAGAAAAACACTATCATTAGTAATTCTTTATTTGATACAACAAAGGCTTAACACTTGTAATGACCAACAATAGAGAAACTAAGTTACATACAACAAAAGGCTGTGTCGACTCTACAACAAGTGTTTCCACGGTATTTAAGTTAATTTTCTATCCGAGGCACACAACGCAGTAAACATGGGCCATATATGTCTTAACCAGATAACTTAAATAGATATCAAAATGAATAGACTTAACCTAATCAGGTATTTTTAACACTTTTTCTCTTCAGTTGATTTATAGTAATTATTGTAGAATTGCCATATATAAAATACATATGAAATATATTGAGAAATAAATTTCTTCAGTATAACACAGTTTTAGAACTTATTGATTGTACTTTTATTCAGAAGATAGAAGACACACAACAATACATATTAAAATAGAAGTATATTCAAATATAACAATATTTTTTGTTTGACATATCCCTTCAGGACCTGGTCAATCAGGTCTCTCCACAACTATCCTTTTTAGCTCTTAGCAAGTTTTTAGAATGTTGTAAATATAAAATTATTCTTGTTGTAGAGTGAGTGACCATAGTTAAATGTAAATAAATGACAGAACTGCCCAACAAACAGAACTGACAAAGTTTGCAATAAAAACAACAAGAAAAAGAAAAGAAAAGGACAAAGAATAATATAAAGCATGCAAACAAGATAAATTAACAGTAATATGTCAAAAAGTTCACAAACTAATAATTAGGGTTGACACAGAAAAGTGAGTTTGGATAAGGGAATGTAGTGTTCTGATTTCAAGACAAGACAGACCAGGACCAAGTCATATGAAACCAAGACCTGGCCTATTTTATTGGCTAGGAAGACATTCCAACTTGCATTTGTGTGCTTCTGCCTATAAATTAGGGAGGGAAAAGTGTTTTGCAGTTATTCCCCATTAGATTGGAACCAACACCTGTAAATAATCAATCAAATAAATAAATATTGTTTATCATATTTGTTATCAATTCTCCAGAACAAAGAAAATGTGTAAAGTTCACTTTCATATGTTTAGGTTTTATTACAATCCTAATCATCACTTTTTAAAACAGTAAACATTGCTGAGGAGTGAAGGTAGTTAAAAAAAAGCAGTGTCATGGAAAAAAACATCCTTTTGACACACTGTTTTATGGGCACATTTATCTATGTTTACCAAATTACCTTTATTACCATTTATTTCCAGTAAATAGCAGTTCTGTTTTTTTCTAAAATGGGCCAGCACAGTCAGGCTGTAATATGTTATATCTGTTATAAAGTTATAATAATGTAGCAGTAAAAATCTTAAGCTATATTAAGTAACAATTATTTTTGTTCATCATCTTACCCTTGTAGTATTGAGAAATCAACTCTTCCAGAAACCTTTTGTCTGATTCAAAAGAATATACAAGATTGAAGACTGTTACAGTTTGACTAAAAGCAGTGACAAACAAAATTTACACATGCAAATTATGTGGTGTCATTTTTAGTAGATGTGGATGGAAATGGAATTTCAATAAGGTGATATTTTCATGTGTTTTTA
>CAHIKZ030002179.1:30000-70000 GCA_903632075.3 Acanthosepion pharaonis | reverse complement strand
TATAGTCATCGTCTTTGTTGTTGTTATCGCTACGTTTCAACCGCTGTGTTCTCTGGTCATCTTCAGATCTGTCGAACCGGAGATCACAACGATTGTAAATAATGTAAACCAGGATAAGTCCTCATTCCAGAAATTCAGACAGAAATACAACGCCTACGTATTATTTATTTTAGTTTTATATTATGGTCTCTTAGAACATCTACTATATGGCAAATATTTTTCCTTGTTTATCATGAGTAAATATTGGATTGAATTCTTAGATTCAATAGTCTGTTTTATTACTATTGTGGGTGACCATGGTTAAATGTAAATAAATGACAGAACCGCCCAACAAACAGAACTGACAAAGCTTGCAATAAAAACAACAAGCAAAAGAAAAGAACAGGACAAAGAATAATATAAAGCAAGCAAACAATATATACAAGGCAAATTAACAGTAATAAGGCAAAAAGTTCACAAACTAATAATTAAGGTTGACACAGAAGAGGGAGTTTGGATAAGGGAATGTAGTGTTCTGATTTCAAGACAAGACAGACCAGGACCAAGTCATATGAAACCAAGACCTGGCCTATTTTATTGGCTAGGAAGACATTCCAACTTGCATTTGTGTGCTTCTGCCTATAAATTTGGAAGGGGAAAGTGTATTGCTTTCATTCCCACACTGATTGGAACTAACAATTATTACCATTTTCTTGCTATTTGAATTCCTAAACACTGTTTTAAATTTGTTTTCTTTTGTTATTTTTTTTGTTGATCTTACATAAAAAATATTAACGCCTAAATCGTCGTCCGTAAACATTTCATATATATAATTTTAATGGAGATATGGAATGGGCCAATTTAAAATATTTTATGTTTTTTGTTAACCAGCATCAGTAGTAAACACTGATTTGAGGCTAATAACCTAACTTGATTTACCTTTTGAAGTTATATGTATAGAATTAGTGTAGGGGTCGATTTTTGAATATTCGCTGAATTGTTTTTACCAATCATATCATCTGATCATCAGCAGATTATACAATGGTATAACTGCACAGTAAACGAATATATTGATATTTTTGTATCGACAGACCTTAAGATTATACAAAATAAAATTATCGCCATCACTCGCCAAAGTTTCGACCACTATGTTACAGAAAATCAATAGTTGACAACCATTCAAGTAGTAGATTAATCATTTCACACCTGGCAAGATAATAAAGCCACTGTGATGTAAGGGGTTACTGAGTGTGAAAGAAACTGAGAAAACGTTATTGTGAAGGAAGAACAGGATCCAATTAAACAGAAGGTGACGATTAACGTTACTGTTGAAGCTTAAATAAGCATGGAATAATACAACACAAAATGTACGTTAACAAAATGTATTGAAACAAAGAATAGGTACACAATATTTACAGTTAGTTTGGTATATTCTTGGGAAGACTGTTCCTGCATAATGGGTTGACTAAATCGCAGTCGGGCAGAGTCTCTCGATTCAATTTCTTAATCTCTACTATCTTCCCCGTCTTCCGGTACCAACCCATATTTATATGGTCGGTAGTCCGCTTATGTAAATTAGGTGTATCATACACAACAGTTACATTTAAATATTTGATGATCGTAAAAAGAGACTTGAAGCAACAGAAATGTGGTTCTACAGAAAGATGTTGAGAATATCATGGAAAGAACAAGTGAGCAACGATGAAGTTTTAGAGAAAATAGAAACAAAAAGAAGACTTGCACTTAACACCAAGAAAAGACAGTTGAAATGTCTAGGGCACATAATGAGGAAAGAGGGATTGGCAAATACGATACTCAAAGAACAGATTGAAGGCAAGAGGGACAGAGGAAAAGTTGCATAACGTACCTAACGAGCTTGAGTAAATGGATGGTAGAACAGGGTTTAGGATTGATAACAAAAACATAAACTTTATTAAGTGCTACAAAGAACAGGAAATAGTAGAGAACAATGATCGCCAACGTCCTGAAGCGACACGGTACATAGAAAAAAGAAGATAAGGTAACAGGAAAGCAAGAAACCAGATCAGAGTTCTACAATTAAGGAATATGAGGGGAGAAACTATTAGCATAGAACTAACAGTTATAGTGATTTTCCAAGCATAGCACAAAGACGAAATAGTGGGCACCCAGTGAGGATCGAACTCACTACTCAGTCGTAATTTTTCTAGCGAGACAAGCTTGCTAACCATTACACCACCTCGAGGTGCCCAAGAATTAACAGTTATATGTAGGAACTTCAACAGTAAAATTATGAGACCTATTTGCCAATCTAGTATTGCGTTTAAATTCTTGAATTCAAGCAACCAAAGAGGAGAAATCAGATGAAGAATTAACATGAAAATTTTTATAGCGAAAACACAGGGAAGCTATGTTATATTTTACAATATTTCTCTATTTAAATGATCAGCTTTACCAAGTTGTAAAAAACTGTCAGGAAAAATTATGAAGTTCGACACAAAATAATAAAACTAAAACTATCTTCGCATGCGGAAGTCATACATTTTTAGGTTATTATTTTACAAAGATGGTTGTACGAGTTTTGACATTATTTGTTTATTTACTTAAATTATATACAAGCATCGTGAAAAGGGCGGGAGATTATGGCATCCCAATCTTCCATTATTACAAACGGAAATGGCACCGTCTTATACCCGATGGGACAAAAATACTAAAAATTAGCATCGCCTGTAATTAGCAAGAGAAAACATCAGTTCATTTCAAGAGATGCATCATTTTTTTTAACCCTACCTTGACACCTCGAGAATGTTGTAGCTTTCCATATTTAAAACAGAAAAAGAAAAATTGCATTTTTTTTCGACTGGAGCAGAAACACAAGCAGGGAGAATTACAAAATATCCACAGTAAATAACAACAGAAATGTTGGAGTGAAGAAAGTTTTTTTTCTCGATTTCTTTTGCGCCATAACAGACTCAACAGGTGGCGAATTTTATCATTTTTTCAAAACGTAATGACTTAACATTAATATTAGAATATTCTGTGGAAATTGTTTTATTGATGCTTTTTACTCTTGAGACACTCGAGATGTTTGCATCATTCGGTGAATTATTTGCATAGTCTCTGCATGTCTAGAGGAAAACATCTTTTGTAGCAGAACTACGGCCGTATTACAAAGGATTTTCATTGGATTGGCTCTTAATCATCGGTTACAACGAAGAATTTTGTTATTCAAGTTATTGCAGAGAGAAAAAAAATATCTCTTTCTTTATATCTCTCTCTTTCCTGTTTTCTTCTCTCTTCGTTTTCCTATTTCTCACTCTTCCTTTCTCACAATCTCTCTCTCTCTCACACACACACACATATATATATATATATATATATATATATATATATATATATATATATATATATATATATATATATATATATATATATATATATATATATATATATATATATATATATATATATATATATATATATAGAGAGAGAGAGAGAGGCAGACAAAGAGAACGATCGAAAGACAGAAGGCGAAAAGATAAACAGGGAGATACACGGTTAAAGTTAAATATAGGACTATATATATATATATATATATATATATATATATATATATATATATATACGAACTTGTAGCATATAGATGAACCACGGGTTCTAAAAAAAAGGAAACGTGGGATCTTTTCTCGGTCTTCACTCAGAAATGGAAGCGACACAAGGGAATCAACGAAGAACAGACACAAGACGATGGATTTCAAAATAAAACATTTATTTATAAATATATATAACGAAATAAAGAAAGAAAAAAAAACATTCATTTAACAAAGGGGGAGGACATCATTAAAGAATAGAAGGCGCGAGCGAATACGTACATATATGAAAACAAATCAAGCCAAACGAATCAACTTATCTTGTAGTCGGGTTGATATCTTCACATAAAGTTTTGATTCGCCGAAACAATATCTTAGCCGGCCGACAATGTTCCTGGGTTCTTCTTCTTTTCACAAGTGTTCGAGGGTCCACGGCATCTCATACAGGCGTTTGGTTGGGTCGGTCAGTTCCTTAGCAGTCCGTTCACCACTAGTCGACAGACTTTGCTGTCTTCCTCATCTCAGTGGGCGGTCTGACGATTTTTGCCCAGCGACGTTCAACTGCCGCTGGTCAGAGGGAAACTGAAAAATCCTTTTTTTGGTTTTCGCTGTCCCCAAAGACAGTCACGTGGGTTCCCTTCGTCCTTGACCGGGTACCCGGGAGGATAGGGCGCAAATCACGCAGTGCTTGTGTGATGGCCAAAAGTTCAACACATGCTCAGTACGTTCCGATCACGTGAATCGCAGCAGGAAGCCCTGATGGTGCCTGGAATTCACTTATGGTCAGCCGCCTGATAGCTGCGAAGTCTTGGAACCAGGTCATTCTCGCGCCGGGTCACTTCGAAGTTCACGGGCCCTTGGCTTGTGGGTGGAAGAGAGGATAAGGAGAGAAAGAATTTGGGAAAACAAAAGGTGTATGGCTGATCATAGAATATATTCGCTCGCAAGTCGAAAACATTGGATTAAATTTCTATTTTTATTTATTAATTTATTTATTTATTTTTTTTTTATATCTAACTAATTTTCTCTTTATTTAAGATTTTACTTTAGCCTAACGCCTATATGGTTAAGGAAATCGTTGCTACGTGACACCTCCCTACCAAAAAAAAAAAAAAAAAAAATGCCATTAACGGCAGTTTTCTAAAAAAAAAAGAAAAGAGATTGTTTTCGCATCCTTCAGTTACTCATTCTCGAACTCCCGTGGTCTCAGGTGCATGACTACGTCCACTGATCATCACTACAGGGTTGGTTTTTCCCCGTTCGTAATAAGGTTTGATTCTATCAACGTGGTACTTTCGCCTCTGTTTACTATGGTCAGGAGTTTTCACGACGAATTTCAGATTTCTGGTCCTTTCAAATGGATCATGAAACCGAGCCATGTTAGCTGGACACATTAATCGTGTTCGGAAACGGGAAACATAATCTAAAAGACTCCCCGAGGCTAGATCTTTCTGTAACCAGTCCTTCTTTAATATATGTATTGGACCGCGGACTGAATGTCCAAATATTAGTACAAAAGGGCTAAAGTCCAGAGACACTTGGATAGACTCTAGGGTAGCGAACATTAAGAATACGATACCTACGTCCCAATCGTGTTGGTGGTCCAGGCAATATGTTCGCATCATATTCTTAAGGGTGGAATGAAAACCTTCCAATGCTTCTTGGAATTGGGGATAGTAGGCATTGGACTGAAGGGAATTTTTTAGAATTTTCATGAATAATTCTGACATGACATTAGGCACCTTATGTAAGCCAATCATGGCAAAAAAACTAACAAGAGTTTTCGCTGGCTTTACTACTGCCTGACAATCGTGGCGAGTCCGACAGGATTCAGACATATCTGTCCGGATCTCCGGCCAATAAAAATGTTTGATAATCTTATTGTGCGTCTTGTTAACGCCAAGGTGACCTCCCAGAGATATCTCATGAGCCGTTCTCATTACCTCCGGTCTGTACTGTTTAGGGAGTACTACTTGGACTTTCGACCAGTCTTCTGAGGCGGAGATGTGCGGGGGTCTCCACTTCCTCATTAGTACCTCATTCTTAATAAAGTATCCAGTTGGAACTTTCTCCAACTCATCCTCGGGCAATACGTGACGGAAGAGTGGGGTGAGCTCAGAATCACTCCCCTGCTCTGTTACAAGTGCTCTCCTCGATAATGGAATGTCCAGAGCGGGCTCAACAATACCATCGCTATTTCCAGTTGGGGGACTATCGGGAGGATAATTTAATCCCAAATCAGGATTTATAAACTTCTGCAATAGGTCTATCGCTTCGTCCTCTGTCCTATCGATTATCTCGTTTGTCTTTTCATCGGCCTTCTTTCTGGCCTGTGCTCTGGTCACTGCACACGAGGGAAATATATCGATATTCTCTTCCTCGATATCTTCGGTGTCTACCGAAGCAACCGGTTCCGGAACTACTTTAGGGTGGGGTATCACCCTACCACCCGCCAATTCGTTTCCTAACAGCATGGATATGCCTTTCATAGGCAAACTAGGAACTACTCCGACCTCGACAGGGCCAGAAACTAACCCAGACGTAAGGTGGATTCGATGAAGGGGGGCGCTAACAAAGCTGCTGCTAACACCCTGTATGATAACAAATTCGCCAGTGGCTGAATCCGATCCACACGGTACGGTGCTCTCCACAATCAGGGACTGAGTCGCCCCAGTGTCCCGCAAGATCTTCACGGGTTTCTTCTTCGTGGGGTTATCAACGGGGGATACAGCACCATTAGAAACAAATGGCCTATACTCCTCCCTCACATCTTCTTCATTCGGTTTCCTATTCACGGTAACACTGTCGGAAGAAATTAGCCCTTGGGGTCTGTCTTGACTTAGGGCTCTGGACTCGGCATTCCGCTTCGTCCAACAATTCGACACGAGGTGTCCTACTTTATTGCAGTAGTGGCACATCGGGAGTTTCCTCTCTCTCCTATTCGTCTGCCGATAAACCGGTGACTGAGGACTAGGATTTTGAGATTTGGTATCTCTCGGACTGGGTGGTTGGCCTGAACTAACCGATCGACCAAACTTCGAATTCTGACCAGAACTTGGTTGTGGACCGCTTCCAAACTCGGATGGGTTGTTATGATTGAATGTACCTCGCTTATGTGTTAACGCGTATTCGTCCGCGAGGGTGGCCATCTCATATAAAGTATCTACCCTTTTTTCATCGAGGTAGGTTTTTAAATTATCGGGTACACATTCTTTGAACTCCTCTATCAGGATCATTTGCCTTAGCCTATCGTGATCTGCCTCGATGTTTTTCGATAAACTCCATCTATCGAAATAGGTTTCTTTTTGTCTAGAAAATTCTACATAAGTCTGTTTGTCTCCCTTTCGGCAGGCTCTAAATTTTTGCCGGTATGCCTCCGGCACAAGTTCGTACGACTTTAAAATGGCTGATTTAACAATGCTATATTCAGTGCAGTCTGTTACTGAGAGCGCTGCGTACGCTTCTTGGGCTTTGCCTTTTAATGCGGTCTGCAGTAAAATTGGCCACGTTTCTAAGGGCCATGCTAGGTTTGAGGCGACCTTTTTCGAAATGCTGAAAATACTTGTCGACGTCAGCCTCGTTAAACTGCGGTACAGGTCGGACTTGCTTTAGCTAAGTTGAACTCACTACTTCTAGCTTCGTGAAGTTCCCTTTTCGTCTAACTGCCGAAATCAGGTTTCTTGCTCGATTCTAGCTTTTTTGCGATTTCAGCCTTTGCTCTTTCAGCTTCAGCTCTGACCTTAGCCTCGGCCTCAATTTTCGCTTTCTCGAGCTGGAGTTGTGCCTGCGAAAGTTCTGACGTGTCTAGTGATAATTTACTTAATTCTTCTACGTCGAAGACGTCGTTATCTACCATATGTTCAGAGACTATCCTGACTAGCTGAATTTTTCTCATAGACTTCGTTACCTCTAGTTCTAATTCCTTCCCTATTTCAATTATATCGTCTTTTTTAAGTTTGCATAATTTCTCCATAGAGGGTGATGCTAGAAAACTATCTATAACCGACATCTTGGCCTGTAATTCGCCGATACCCTGAAGCTGTGCGATCCTTACTGAGTGAAAAAACAAGGAGAAAAGATCCCGGACGAGCCCCCAATTTTATATGTTACGAACTTGTAGCATATAGATGAACCACGGGTTCTAAAAAAAAAAGGAAACGTGGGATCTTTTCTCGGTCTTCACTCAGAAATGGAAGCGACACAAGGGAATCAACGAAGAACAGACACAAGACGATGGATTTCAAAATAAAACATTTATTTATAAATATATATAACGAAATAAAGAAAGAAAAAAAGAACATTCATTTAACAAAGGGGGAGGACATCATTAAAGAATAGAAGGCGCGAGCGAATACGTACATATATGAAAACAGATCAAGCCAAACGAATCAACTTATCTTGCAGTCGGGTTGATATCTTCACATAAAGTTTTGATTCGCCGAAGCGAGAGTTCTGATGATAAAACAATATCTTGGCCGGCCGACAATGTTCCTGGGTTCTTCTTCTTTTCACAAGTGTTCGAGGGTCCACAACATCTCATACATGCATTTGGTTGGGTCGGTCAGTTCCCTAGCATTCCGTTCACCACTAGTCGACAGACTTTGCTGTCTTCCTCATCTCAGTGGGCGGTCTGACGATTTTTGCCCAGCGACGTTCAACTGCCGCTGGTCAGAGGGAAACTGAAAAATCCTTTTTTTGGTTTTCGCTGTCCCCAAAGACAGTCACGTGGGTTCCCTTCGTCCTTGACCGGGTACCGGGAGGATAGGGCGCAAATCACGCAGTGCTTATTGTGATAGCCAAAGTTCAACACATGCTCAGTACGTTCCGATCATGTGAATCGCAGCAGGAGGCCCTGATGGTGCCTGGAATTCACTTATGGTCAGCCACCTGATAGCTGCGAAGTCTTGGAACCAGGTCATTCTCGCGCCGGGTCACTTCGAAGTTCACGGGCCCTTGGCTTGTGGGTGGAAGAGAGGATAAGGAGAGAAAGAATTTGGGAAAACAAAAGGTGTATGGCTGATCATAGAATATATTCGCTCGCAAGTCGAAAACATTGGATTAAATTTCTATTTTTATTTATTAATTTATTTATTTATTTTTCTTTTATATCTAACTAATTTTCTCTTTATTTAAGATTTTACTTTAGCCTAACGCCTATATAGTTAAGGAAATCATGGCTACGTGACAATATATATATATATATATATCACCCATATTTTATATATATATATATATATATATATATATATATACAGTTAGTTTTTAAGATCTCATAATTTTTACATCTTTTATATGCCGTGTCCTTTCAGAGGGAGGATCACGGCTCTTCACAAAAATCTCTTTGGGCTCTTAACAAATTTTGGCTATTACTATACATCTCTCTCTCTCTCTCTCTATATATATATATATATATATATGTATGCATGCACCCACATATATACCTACATATACATAAATTTACATACATTGTGGCTGTCAGCTGTTCAAAGATGTCTGACCATTGATGATAAGTTTTGATGCAAACGAAAGAACGAAAATACCTCTTGAAACCAGCAAGTGACTTGCTTATATATATATATATATATATATATATATATATATATATATATATATATATTTAGTGTATTATGCAGCAGATCATTATTTCAAACATATTGTTAATAAAAAAGTATCCAAATGTTGGGACCGGTTTTGTCTTTATCTTCTAAAATTAAAGCAACTATAATGAAGCTTACCTGACAGCTCATGATCAAACACAATAGATCTTCGCTGTCTGTTATATTTAACAGTATATGTTTCTGTGTGTAGTAGGATATATATTTCGAAACAAAAGTATGAAGATCTACGATACCACTTGTCTTTAGGGAACTCAGACATTTTTACCTCACAATGCTTTTGTCTTTCATTCATTATTAAACTGAAAAAGGTGAACATACATATTATCCGGTGGTGAAATGCGTCTTTTAAAAATCACTGTCATCTTTCACACATACATACACACACACGCACGCACACACACACACACACACACACATACACACACACACACACATATATATATATATATATATATATATATATATATATATACACACAAATAGGTCTGATTAAGAAAGAACCGACAAAGAGAATGTTGTTTTTCTATTTCTGTTCAAAGGGCTGTGAGTAGATTTTTGATGATTTTCTCAAGAAATTAGGCATTTTAGACATAAGAAAAAAATCATTTGGTGGATGAGGGTTACTAAAAAAATCAACAGAGATTCAATTTAGACTCAGGCTGCATATGTTCATGTTTTTGGCACTAATAATAGCCTGGAAATTAATTAAAAAACTAACCTAGAAAAGTAATGAATTCAAATCTTTGCGCTCTAAACTCTCAACAGGATATATTGATAGAAAATGTTTTGTCATTGATGGTTGAAGTAGAAGCAGAATGGCTGAGTGAGCCCTTTGATAATTCCCTTTGCTTTCTATAAAGTAGGAACCAGTAAAAAGCTGATACACTATTTTTCAACTCACATGGAACTTACATATATGCCATGTTTTTGAATGTGAATATAAATATTGAACAATTTAACCTTATAGTCTGAGAAAAACCAATAATAAATCGTATCCATCCAGATAATTTTGCAGTACATTTAAACCTTTAATTGAATTATTTGTAGTATCTAATGTTTAAAACGACATTTTTATTTCTTACTATATATATATATATATATATATATATATATATAATTCAACTTTTCATTATCACCCTCTGGTTTCTTCTTTGCCTTTATTATTCAGTTTTGTTTTGTATTTTGTTTTTTAGGATTTTGCTTGTCGTCCAATTTCTTTCAAGAATGAGAAAAAGAAGTTTCTATTTTTGACGAATCTATTTGCTCCATAGATGCGTTTAAGCAAATGCCAAGTAGAGTCAATTAACTTTGTCCAAGTACATACGCTTTTATACGAATATCGTTCGACGTTTTGCCTTTACGAAATACTATAGGGCACACAGGAAGACGGTAATTCCGATGTTAATCAACGTCCAAATCATAGCAATTAGAATAGCGACATCCAATTGTTAATTTTGGAACAGGCCTAATTGATTATATCGGTCAGAAAGTATAAATCATTTTATTCATTTATCACCATCTTGATTATTAACAAGTTTGTTTTTAACACAAAAGTAACGGTGAGATTAACCGTTTTGGGACATGAATCATTCAGGTATTCATATTAGAACGATTAGCGTTACTGTCAGGTGAAATTTATAAGATATTTTTTATATTTAATATTTACATATTATGGAGGGAAAAGGGAGATCACCGCCCCTTGTGGGATGAGGTTGAAATAATGAACAGAGAGCATTACAAAATACAAAACTTATAGAATCAGCACATATAAGCAGGGGCCACAAGAATCTCCTGAGCTGACCAAGAAATGAATACAATATGGAAACCAGTAATAAGGACTGCTAGAGAAAAAATGAACAAAAAAAATTGCAATATAAAGCTCTAGTAAAAAATGGATAATAATAACAAAAATTGCAATATTAGCACTTACAAAAATGGTTTACTGAGACATTAGGATTATAAGTCCCAGAAATTCATGCATAGATGTCCTCAGGACACGACCCAGTGATATAGACGTTTTAGATCCAGTGACTGGACCCAGAGAGTTGGCAGTTCAATGCTAGGCCACGGCAGTGGTGGACCAAAAACTTGGAGTTGAGTTAAAGGAAATAACTGAGACATCGGGAAGAGGTATGGCGCGTGAACTAGAACAATCTACCCCGTGTGGGATTTAATTGAAAATTTCAATCACCTGAAGAAGCCGGGAGGTAAACAGGCAGAACAAGTTGTGAATATGGCACAAAGATGAGATGTAAATACAAGTAATCAACACCTCATCCTCAGGGATATAGACAAAATATTTTTTTATTAAAAACATTTTTCAATAGAAATAAAAACTTTATCCCATCGAATTTATCGCTCTTTTCTAGCATTTATAGGCGGTGTTTTTCCAACTTAAAGGTAAGAGAAAAAAATCGGAAAAAGCCAAAAAAAATGATTATATTTTATTTTCCTCTTATTTAGTTTCATGTGTAGTTTTTTCGTTGTTTTTTTTTATCCTTCAAAATGAAGTGGTTTTGTTATTTGGTAGTTTTTTGTGATTCTTTAGCGTCAGTCCTCAAGATCTTGAATATTTGTGTCTTTTTTAAGACCTAAAGATTCGCTCGCTTACAGCCATTTTAATCCTTTGATCTACAAAACGGTTTAGACATTTCTGCAATGAGTTTAAGACCATCCATTTGACAGTTTATATTTAACCAGATATTTAAGAATATGACTTTGAGTTCCGGATTAGTTTTTGCTGCATCACACATGTTGGACAAAAAAAGTTTTGGGCAAAAGAGGTGAAATGTTTAGAATGAAATTAATTCCAATTTTAATTTTATGACGCATTTAGGGATGTAACAAGGCTTACTCCATTTCCATATATATATAGTAGCCCCATATATATATATATATATATATATATATATATACACATGGTGTTTCATTAAAATTTTCATTTTCATGTAACTGAATAATTGAAATATCCCACAAATGATGTTTAATATCTACAAATACACACAACTATTTTTTTTCTAGATATCCTGGTGGTTTGCCAATAAGGCGTTTAGCAATCTCGACGCTATTTGTCCAAGAATCACTAAAAAACCACTTCAGCCCTTTGCCCAAAAAGCCCAATTTAAAATCCTTTTGTATATAGTACATGATGAAACAATTACAGACCAATAGTAAGAGACTAAAAATATCATTCAGGTTTTCAATAATGTGTTTTTCCAGTATTCATACTCTGGCTTTTTGTCAAGAACTATCAATTTTCCGGTGAATAAATTTACAAAAGTGCCCCTTCTAGAGTTCCAAACATGGATCAGGAGGTCACAACAGGAAGAGGGATCATCATTTAACTTAGTCCAGAAGAGGTCAATTAAAAAAAGATATCCTCAATCCATTTGGCAGACATTAGAGACAGTTTCAGCCAAGGATTCAAAGTATATATAAAAAACTTTAATATATATATATATATATATATATATATATTTAGTTAATATTATTAAAAATAATTTTTATATAATCATATATATTATCATTAATATTGACGGATTAAATATATCAATTATTAAAACAAGGTTTCATTAACTATAAGCCACTACCAAACAGTATTTCATTAAATATAACACATACGTATTATGTGTATATATATATATATATATATATAATTGTGTGTGTGTGTATAAATGTGCGTGTTTTGTGTGTCCTTTAAACATTAAATAGTGCTTCATTAAATATATATATTATCTTTCCATTCACCTTCTGGTTTTTGTTGATATCCTGATCAGCACAATTACATTCTGCTATTATTTTCACTCTGATCAATGGCGTATTATGATTGTTTCTCATTTGAAGGCATTATACATGTGTGCGTGTGTGGGTGTGTATGTGTGGTTTCCATTGTATTAAGTAATAGCAAGTGTCTTTGATATCTGAACCAAACAATCTTTTATTGTACTTTTTTGGCATAATTTCGACTTTATCTAGATTTGCCATTATTATTTTCAACCACTGTTACATGGACACTTCAGATACACAGTTCCAACTGTGCATGAGTGAATTTATGGTAGAGTTATCACCGTCACTAATCAAAAATTTTAAAATTCCACAACGTTTATTATGCTAGCATTGATCAGGTAAGTCTTGTTGTTGTTATCCTGTGGTTGTAGGGCTGTTTGTTGGTGTTTCTTCAGATCTGGCGAAACTTGGATCACAAACGATTGCTATCCTGTAAATCCAGAATAAGTCCTCATTCCAGAAAATATATACAGAAATTCAACAGTTACCTATTATATTAATTGAAATTTTAAATTGTGGTCTCAGAACAGTTTCTCAGGAAAATAGGTTTCTCAAGTTTACTGTTATTGAGTTAATGATTGATTGAATTCTTAAACTTTTGTATGAAGTCTGTTTTGTCAATATTGTAGGTGAGGGTCATGATTAAATGTAAATAAATAGCAGAACCGCCCAACAAACAGAACTGGACAAAGTTGGTGTAAAAACAACAAGCAAAAAGAAAAGAACAGGGCAAAAATAATATAAATCAAGCAAACAATATATACAAGGTAAATCAACAGTAATAAGGCAAAAGTTCACAACTAAGAATTAAGGTTGACACAGAAGAGGGAATTTGATGGGAATGTAGTGTTCTGATTTCAAGACAAGATATTCAGACCAAGTCATATAAAACCAAGACCTGGCCTATTTTATTGGCTAGAAGACATTCCAACTTGCATTTTGTGCTTCTGCCCCTAAATTTGGAAGAGAAAGGTATTACTTTCATTCCACACTGATTGAATCTAATAATATTACCATTTTCTTGCCTATTTGAATTCTAAACACTGTTTTAAATTTGTTTTCTTGTTATTTTTTTGTTGATCTTACATAAAAAATATTAACGCCTAAATCGTCGTCCGTAAACATTTCATATATAAATTTTAATGGAGATATGGAATGGGCCAATTTAAAATATTTTATGTTTTTTGTTAACCAGCATCAGTAGTAAACACTGATTTGAGGCTAATAACCTAACTTGATTTACCTTTTGAAGTTATATGTATAGAATTAGTGTAGGGTCGATTTTGAATATTCGCTGAATTGTTTTTTACCAATCATTATCATCTGATCATCAGCAGATTATACAATGGTATAACTGCACAGTAAACGAATATATTGATATTTTTTTGTATCGACAGACCTTAAGATTATACAAAAATAATTATCGCCATCACTCGCCAAAGTTTCGACCACTATGTTACAGAAAATCAATAGTTGACAACCATTCAAGTAGTAGATTAATCATTTCACACCTGGCAAGATAATAAAGCCACTGTGATGTAAGGGGTTACTGAGTGAAAGAAACTGAGAAAACGTTATTGAAGGAAGAACAGGATCCAATTAAACAGAAGGTGACGATTAACGTTACTGTTGAAGCTTAAATAAGCATGGAATAATACAACACAAAATGTACGTTAACAAAATGTATTGAAACAAAGAATAAATACAAATATTTACAGTTAGTTTGGTATATTCTTGGGAAGACTGTTCCTGCATAATGGGTTGACTAAATCGCAGTCGGGCAGAGTCTCTCGATTCAATTTCTTAATCTCGACTATCTTCCCCGTCTTCCGGTACCAACCCATATTTATATGGTCGGTAGTCCGCTTATGTAAATTAGGTGTATCATACACAACAGTTACATTTAAATATTTGATGATCGTAAAAAGAGACTTGAAGCAACAGAAATGTGGTTCTAGAAAGATGTTGAGAATATCATGGAAAGAACAAGTGAGCAACGATGAAGTTTTAGAGAAAATAGAAACAAAAAAAAGAAGACTTGCACTTAACACCAAGAAAAGACAGTTGAAATGTCTAGGGCACATAATGAGGAAAGAGGGATTGGCAAATACGATACTCAAAGAACAGATTGAAGGCAAGAGGGACAGAGGAAAAGTTGCATAACGTACCTAACGAGCTTGAGTAAATGGATGGTAGAACAGGGTTTTAGGATTGATAACAAAAACATAAACTTTATTAAGTGCTACAAAGAACAGGAAATAGTAGAGAACAATGATCGCCAACGTCCTGAAGCGACACGGTACATAGAAAAAAAGAAGATAAGGTGACAGGAAAGCAAGAAACCAGATCAGAGTTCTACAATTAAGGATATGATGGGAGAAAACTATTAGCATAGAACTAACAGTTATAGTGATTTTCCAAGCATAGCACAAAAGACGAAATAGTGGGCGCCCAGTGAGGATCGAACTCACTACTCAGTCGTAATTTTCTAGCGAGACAAGCTTGCTAACCATTACACCACCTGAGGTGCCCAAGAATTAACAGTTATATGTAGGAACTTCAACAGTAAAATTATGAGACCTATTTGCCAATCTAGTATTGCGTTTAAATTCTTGAATTCAAGCAACCAAAGAGGAGAAATCAGATGAAGAATTAACATGAAAATTTTTATAGCGAAAACACAGGAAGCTATGTTATATTTTACAATATTTCTATTTAAATGATCAGCTTTACCAAGTTGTAAAAAACTGTCAGGAAAAATTATGAAGTTCGACACAAAATAATAAAACTAAAAAACTATCTTCGCATGCGGAAGTCATACATTTTAGGTTATTATTTTACAAAGATGGTTGTACGAGTTTTGACATTATTTGTTTATTTACTTAAATTATATACAAGCATCGTGAAAAAAGGGCGGGAGATTATGGCATCCCAATCTTCCATTATTACAAACGGAAATGGCACCGTCTTATACCCGATGGGACAAAATACTAAAAAATTAGCATCGCCTGTAATTAGCAAGAGAAAACATCAGTTCATTTCAAGAGATGCATCATTTTTTTAACCCTACCTTGACACCTCGAGAATGTTGTAGCTTTCCATATTTAAAACAGAAAAAGAAAATTGCATTTTTTTTCGCTGGAGCAAGAAACAAAGCAGGAGAATTACAAATATCCACAGTAAATAACAACAGAAATGTTGAGTGAAGAAAGTTTTTTCTCCGATTTCTTTGCGCCATAACAGACTCAACAGGTGGCGAATTTTACTATTTTTTTCTAAACGTAATGACTTAACATTATATTGAATATTCTGTGGAAATTGTTTTATTGATGCTTTTTACTCTTGAGACACTCGAGATGTTTGCATCATCGGTGAATTATTTGTTAGTCTCTGCATGTCTAGAGGAAAACATTTTGTAGCAGAACTACAGCCCGTATTACAAAGGATTTTTCATTAGTTGGCTCTTAATCATCGGTTTATGAAAATTTTATTCTTCACCTTATTGCAGAGAGAAAAAAAATATCTCTTTCTTTATATCCTCTCTCTTTCCTGTTTTCTTCTTCTTCGTTTTCCTATTTCTCACTTCTTCGCTTTCTCACACCCTCTCTCTCTCTCACACATATATATATATATATATATATATATATATATATATATATATATATATATATATATATATATATATATATATATATATATATATACATATATATATATATATATATATATATATATATATATATATATATAGAGAGAGAGAGGAACAAAGAGAACAGATCAGAAAGACATGAAAGATAAATAGGAGATACACGGTTAAAGTTAAATATAGGACTATATATATATATATATATATATATATATATATATATATATATATATATATATATTTACGAACTTAGTATATAGATGAACCACGGGTTCTAAAAAAGGAAACGTGGGATCTTTTCTCGGTCTTCACTCAGAAATGGAAGCGACACAAGGGAATCAACGAAGAACAGACACAAGACGATGGATTTCAAAATAAAACATTTTATTTATAAAAATATATAACGAAATAAAGAAAGAAAAAAACATTCATTTAACAAAGGGGGACATCATTAAAGAATAGAAGGCGCGACGATACGTGTATATATGAAAAACAACTCGACCAAAACGAATTAACTTATCAGTTTGGTATCTTCATAAAGATTTTTAATTGTTTTCTTGGCCGGCCGACAATTTCAGTTACTTTTTCATTTCGAACATCCCGTTTGGTTGGGTCGGCCCGGTTCCCTAACATGACACTAGTCCACTGATTTGCATCTTCTTACTCAGGGTTGGTTTTTCCCAGCGATGTTCAACTGCCGCTGGTCAGAGGGAAACTGAAGAAAATCCTTTTTTTGGTTTCGCTGTCCCCCAACGACAGTCCGTGGGTTCCTTTCGTCCTTGACCGGGTACCCAGGAGGATAGGGCGCAAATCACGCATTTGTGTGATGGCCAAAAGTTCAACACATGCTCAGTACGTTCCGATCACGTGAATCGCAGCAGGAGACCTGATGGTGCCTGGAATTCACTCATGGTCAAACGCCTGATAAAGGCCAGAATCTTGGAACCATGTCATCCTCGCTTCGGGTCACTTCGATGTTCACGGGCCCTTGGCTTGTGGGTGGAAAAATGAGAAAGGAAAAAGAATTTGGGAAAACAAAAGGTATGGCTGATCATAAGAAATATATTCGCTCATGAGTCGAAAACATTGGATTAAATTTCTGTTTTTATTTATTTATTTATTTTTTTTTTATATCTAACTAGTTTTCTCTTTATTTAAGATTTTACTTTAACCTACCGCCTATATGGTTAATTAAATCGTGGCTACGTGACACCTCCCTGCCAAAAAAAAAGAAAAATGCCATTAACGGCAGTTTTCTAAAAAAAAAAGAAGCGAGATTGTTTTTCACTTCCTTCAATTACTCATTCTCGGACCCCCGTGGACTCAGGTGCATGACTACGTCCACTGATCATCACTACAGGGTTGGTTTTTCCCCGTTCGTAATAGGGTTTGATTCTATCAACGCGTGTATTCGCCTCTGTTTACTATAGTCAGGAGTTTTTCATTGAATTTCAGATTTCTGATCCTTTCAAATGGATCATGAAACAAAACCATATTGAATGGACACATTAATCGTGTTCGAAACAGGAAATTATAATCTAAAAGACTCCCCGAGTTAGATCTTCCTGTAACCAGTCCTTCTTTAATACATGTAATGGACCGCCGGACTGAATGTCCAAATATTAGTACAAAAGGCTAAAGTCCAATTCACTTGGGTAGACTCTAGGGTAAAGAACATTAAGAATGCAGTACCTACGTCCCAATGGTGGTGGTCCAGGCAATATGTTCGCATCATATTCTTAAGGGTGAATGAAAAACCTTCCAATACTTCTTTTTGAATTGGGATAGTAGGCATTTTCGACTGAAGGGAATGTATTTTAGAATTTTCATGAATAATTTGACATGAAATTAGGGTACCTTGTGTAAACCAATCATGGCAAAAAACTACCAAGAGTTTTCGCTGGTTTTTTACTACTGCCTGACAATCGTGGCGAGTCCGATAGGATTCAGACCTATCTGTCCAGATCCCGGGCCAATAAAAATGTTTGATAATTTATTGTGTGTCTGTTAACGAAGGTGACCCTAAGAGATATCTCATGAGCTGTTCTCATTACCCTCCGGTCTGTTTTGTTTAGGAGTACTATTTGGACTTCTTGACACATCTTCTGAGGCGAGATGTGCGGGGCCCCCACTTCTCATTAGGTACTCATTCTTAATAAGCATCCAGTTGAAACTTTCTCCAACTCATCCCTTCGGGCAATACGTGACGGAAGAGGTGAGCTCAGAATCACTCCCCTGCTCTGTTACAAGTGCTCTCCTCGATAATGGAATGTCCATAGCTGGCCTACCAATACCATCGCTATTTCCAGTTAGGGGACTATCGGAGGATAATTTAATCCCAAATCAGGATTTATAAACTTCTGTGATAGGTCTATCGCTTCGTCCTCTGTCCTCCATCGGGATTATCTCGTTCTTTTCATCGGGCCTTCTTTCTGGCCTGTGCTCTGGTCACTGCACATGAGAGAAATATATCGATATTCTCTTCACTCGATATCTTCGGTGTCTACCGAAGCAACCTGGTTCCGAACTACTTTAGGGTGGGTATCACCCTACCACCCGCCAATTCGTTTCCTAACAGCATGGATATGCCTTTCATAGGCAAATCCAGGGAACTACTCCAACTCCCGACAGGGCCAGAAACTAACAGACCCAAGGTGGATTCGATGAAGGGGGACGCTTAACAAAGCTGCTGCTAACACCCCCTGTATGATAACAATTTGCCAGTGGTCAACTGGATCCACGGTACGGTGCTTCCACAATCAGGGACTGAGTCGCCTAGTGTCCCGCAAGATCTTCACGGGTTTCTTCGGGATTATCAACGGGGGATACAGCACCATTAGAAACAAATGGCCTATACTCCTCCCTCACATCTTCTTCATTCGGTTTTCCTATTTACGGTAACGCTAACGGAAGAAATTAGCCCTTGGGGTCTGTCTTGACTTAGGGCTCTGACCGGGCATTCCGCTTCGTCCAACACCGACACGAGGTGTCCTACTTTATTGCAGTAGTGGCACATCGGGAGTTTCTTCTCTCTCCCATTCGTCTGCCGATAAACCGTGACTGAGGACTGGGATTTTGAGATTTTGGTATCTTCGGACTGGGTGGTTACCTGAACTAACTGGGGACGACCAAACTTTGAATTCGGAATTCTGACCAGAACTTGGTTGTGGACCGCCTAAACTCGGGATGGGTTGTTAGTGATTGAATGTACCCCGCTTATGTGTTAACGCCAGAGATTCAGCGAGGTGGCCATCCACATATAAAGTATCTACCCTTTTTCATCGAGGTAGGTTTTAAATTATCGGATCATTTGGAACTCCCATCAGCCATTTGCCTTAGCCTATCGATTCTGCTCGATGTTTTCGATAAACTCCATTCATCGAAATAGGTTTCTTTTGTTCAGAAAATTCTACATAAGTCTGTTTGTCCCCCTTCGGCAGGCTCCAATTTCTTGCCGGGTATGCCTCTGGCACAAGTTCATAATGACTTTAAAATGGCTGATTTAATAATGCTGTATTCAGCTTAATCTGCTACTGAGAAAGCCGCATACACGCTTTTGGCTTTGCCTTTAATGCGGTCTGCAGCAAAATTGGCCACGTTTCTAAGGGGGCCATGCTAGGTTTGAGGCGACCTTTTCGAAATGCTGGAAATATTTGTCGACGTCAAAGGCCTCGTTAAACATGCGGCATTTAGTCGGACTTGCTTAGCTAAGTCAAACTCACTACTTCTAGCTTTGTGAAGTTCCTGCTTTTCGTCTAACTGCTGAAATCGAGTTTCTTGCTCGATTCTACCTTTTACGATTTCAGCCTTTGCTCTTTCAGCTTCGCCTGACCTTAGCTCGGCCTCAATTTTCTACTTTCGAGCTGGAGTTGTTGCTCGCTGCGAAAAGTTCTGACGTGTCTAGTGATAATTTACTAATTCTTCTACGTCGAAGACGTCGTTATCTTACCATATGTTCAGAGACTATCCTTGGACTGAGTTTTTTTCTCATAGACTTCGTTACCCCTAGTTCTAATTCTTCCCCTATTTCAATTATATCGTCCTTTAAAGCTGCATAATTTCTCCATAGAGGTGATGCTAGAAAAACTATCTATAATCAACATCTTGGTTCGTAATTCGCCGATACCCTGAAGTTGTGCGATCCTTACTGAGTGAAAAAACAAAGAAAAAGAACCCGGACAGAGCCCCCAATTTTATGTTACGAACTTTGTAGCATATAGAATGAACCACGGGTTCTAAAAAAAAGGAAAACGTGGATTCTTTTCTCAGTCTTCACTCAGAAATGGAAGCGACACAAGGGGAATCAACGAAGAACAGACACAAGACGATGGATTTCAAAAATAAAACATTTATTTATAAATATATATAACGGAATAAAGAAAAAAAAAAACATTCATTTAACAAAGGGGAGACATCATTAAAGAATAGAAGGCGCGAGCGAATACGTACATATATGAAAACAGATCAAGCCAAAGAATCAACTTATCTTGCAGTCGGGTTGATATCTTCACATAAAGTTTTGATTCTTCGAAGAGAGTTCTGATGAAGACAATATCTTGCCGGCCGACAATGTTCCTGGTTTCTTCTTTTTTCACAGATGTTCGAGGGTCCACAACATCTCATACAGGCATTTTGGTTGGTCGGTCAGTTCCTAGCAGTCCTTTCAACACTAGTCGACAGACTTTGCTGTTCCTCCTCATCTCAGTGGGCGGTCTGATTTTGCCCAGCGACGTTCAACTGCCGCTGGTCAGAAAACTGAAAAATCCTTTTTTGGTTTCGCTGTCCCCAAAGACAGTCACGTGGGTTCCCGTCCTGACCGGGTACCGGGAGGATAGGGCGCAAATCACGGGAGTGCTTTGTGTGATGGCCAAAGTTCAACACATGCTCAGTACGTTCCGATCATGTGAATCGCAGCAGGAGGCCCTGATGGTGCCTGGAATTCACCCATGGTCAGCCACCTGATAGCTGCGAAGTCTTGGAACCAGGTCATTCTCGCCCGGGTCACTTCGAAGTTCACGGGCCCTTGGCTTGTGGGTGGAAGGGAGGATAAGGAGAGAAAGAATTTGGGAAACAAAAGGTGTATGGCTGATCATAGAATATATTCGGCCAAGTCGAAAACATTGGATTAAATTTCTATTTTATTTATTAATTTATTTATTTATTTTTCTTTTATATCTAACTAATTTTCTCTTTATTTAAGATTTTTACTTTAGCCTAACGCCTATAGTTAAAAGGAAATCATGGCTACGTGACAATATATATATATATATATATATCACCCCATATTTTATATATATATATATATATATATATATATATATTACAGTTAGTTTTTAAGATCTCATAATTTTACATCTTTTATATGCCGTGTCCTTTCAAGAGGAGAGTGATCACGGCTCTTCACAACGAAGTCTCTTTGGGCTCTTAACAAATTTTGGCTATTACTATACATCTCTCTCTCTCTCTCTCTCTCTATATATATATATATATATAGATGTATACATGCACCCACATATATATACCTACATATACATAAATTTACATGCATTGTGGCTGTCGGCTAGTTCAAGATGTCTGACCATTGATGATAAGTTTGATGCAAACGAAAGAACGAAAATGCCTCTTGAAGCCAGCAAGTGACTTGCAATGCTTATATATATATATATATATATATATATATATATATATATATATATATATATATATTTATATTTATTGTGCAGCAGATCATTATTCAAACATATTGTTAATAAAAAGTATCCAAATGTTGGACAGTTTTTGTCTTTATCTTCTCTCAAAATTAAAGCAACTATACGAAGCTTACAACGGCTCATGATCAAACACAATAGATATTCGCTGTCTGTTATATTTAACAGTATATGTTTCTGTGTGTGTATTTGTAGGATATATAATATTCGAAACAAAAGTGAAGATCTACGATACCCACTTGTCTTTAGGGAACTCAAGACATTTTTACCTCACAATGCTTTTGTCTTTCATTCATTATTAAACTGAAAAAGCTAGAGAACATACATTTTATCCGGTGGTGAAATGCGTCTTTTAAAAAAATCACTTTCATCATCTTCACACATACATACATACACACACGCATACACACACACACACACACACACATACACACACACACACATATATATATATATATATATATATATATATATATATATATATATATATACACAAAATAGGTCTGATTAAGAAAGAACCGACAAGATACGATGTTGAGTATTGTTGTTGAAGTTCATATTTTGTTATCTTTGGACAAATATTTTCGACTTTCGCAGTCATGATCAAGAACCGATACTTTGTCTGTGCGGTAGTTTGAATTATTTGCCTGCATCCTGATATTCTTTGGGAAGCTGTACGTTTGAAATGTAAAAAGTACTCTTGTGACACGTTTCGTCTATTTTCTCTCTCTCTCTCTCTCTCTATATATATATATATATATATATATATGTGTGGGGGGGGTGTCATTGGTCTTGACCTGGCATCCCGGCTTCAGTCACTTTCCGATCGTTGTAATGTAGCTGTTCTGATGAAGTTTACTTTATGGTATCCAAACTTTATGAATTTAAGCGCACCACGCGCTTAGCAACAAGGTCTCATCATTTTACAGTTGAAATGTCTAGATGTAACCGTAAGTTCTATGCTAACAGTTTCTACAGTCTCGCCTGTGGAACTATTTTTATGGCTTCTTGCTTTCCAGCCAACTTTGACTAAAAAATTTGGATGCAATGTCAATCATTATCTACTGCCTTCTTGCTCTCTCTTATTTTATTGTTCTCCCACCTTAATAATGTTTCTCTTTTTCTTATTGTTTCACACTCAATAACCCTTTGTGTCTTAGCGGCTTTACTCGCACACACATACACACATATATATATATATCTGTGTGTGTATGTCGTAAAATATCTTACATGTGTGCGTAAACATTGCAATAAGACATTTTAAGCGTAATTTTTTTTATGTAAGAGCAAATAAAATAAAACAAATTCAAAGCAACGTTTAGGAATGCAAAAATGTTTATGTGTGTCATAAAAGAATACCTCTTACTTTATTACGTTGTCTCATAATATCAATTGTTAATTGTATGACAGCAAAAGTCTAACTTTTCCGCCACGAACTCACAAATTTTGTTTGTCTTGTTACGGATAACAACTGAGCGGCTTTTAGACAAAATGCCGTCTGACATGAAAGTGCGTACGAAGCAGCCATTACAGCCATTGACTTTCATCAGTGATTGATGAGCGTTTGTGAAAACCAAACAGTAGATGTGAGCACAGTTAGGCGGTGGATAATGCATTTCACCAGTCGCGATGGCTGTCTGACAACCCACATCTAGAAATGGGATATACAGGCTCTTTTTCATCGCCTTGAAAATGCAAAGTTAATGGTGGTGACTATGTTGAAAAATATTATTTTGCAACTGAAAAATAGGTCAATTTAACAGTGTTATCGTGCTCTCGTTAATTATTGTAATTTTTGCGGAAGCAGATTGGATACATTATTTTCAGGGCGTCGAACGTATTTTCCCGTTTTCGGATAATAAGAATCAGATCAGTATTTGCACAATGTCGGGCCCATAATGTTTGTGTCATAAGCCAAATAATGCCTAGAACTATTTCTAAACATGCGTAGATATATAGTATCTTACATTACGGTTTATTTTTGTGACGTATTCTGAGTACGTTGTGTTTTGGTGTTTTTTGTAATGCAGAGTATCCGGTAGAAACAAAAATGGTGGCACCCATGAGAAATCGCCATCAGCGTCTTTATAGTCATTTATTTCCAGTAAATGGCAATTCGCTATTTTGTCAAAAACTGGCCAGAACAGCCAAGCAATAATGTTATATGAACTGTTAGTTCTTTCTATTTCTTGTAATGACATATTTGTTTTTATTCCAACAGAATAACTTTTTCCCCGCTAGAATCAGAATTGAACTTACAACCAGGATTTAATTTTTTTTTAAATAAATAAATGCTGTTATCTTCAAGGCCACTGACTGCGTGACAATCAAATATTTAAAATTACCAAGTGACTGAACCTTAGAGGTTTTTAGTTTTTAACTCACTATTGTCTTATATAACACACAATCGCTTTCTAAGATCAACCTTTTTTGGTTTTGAGCAATTGAAGCCTGGAGGTCTTGCCAAACACTATCCTTCTTTGAACACTGTGCACTGGAGCTACAGATTCACAAAGAACTTTACCAAATCACAGAAAACACATTACGTGAGAACATTTAACAGCAGCAACAAGTAAAATTGATACCACATGTAACTCAAAGAGAAAATAATGATATAATCAAAATGTTTTCATTTCACACTACTTCAAATAAAAGGTTAGGTAGGAAACCCTCATGAATACTGGAAAGAGCGATAACAGCTGCTGGATTTGAAAAATCTATTTTTCTGAGAAATTCTTTAAAAAAAAAAAAGAATTTTATGAATTTCAACCGAATTCATTTATGGCTTATTGGTCAATGAATGCCAAATATTTCCTTGTAAGGAAACGGTTAATATTATCATTATTATTATTGAAATAATATTTGGGACATGAGTATCACCAATACTAACCATATACGATTCATGATTATAAACTCGTTGACGAGATGATTAGCATTAAATTCAAGTTCAAATATATAATTACCAGCACTCTCCACCAGGCAGTTGTTTACTTTTGAAATATTAAGTGTGTGCAAATGTTTCCAGCGCCCTCTTTTTAAAATACTAGCGACTAAATGCAGAGTAGAAAATTTTGCACAAACATAATTTAACTTGATTGAAAAAGTACCAACGAATTTGCATTTAAAAAATAAAATATATAAAATAAAATTCGAAAATCAGGCAAGTAGGTAATCGATTTTTGATCATTAATTGATAAATTCACGCTGCTTTTATTAACGTTTTAGTATTTATTCATTTGCCCTTTACAATCTCTTCCGTGATTCATTTTATATGTCTCTTACTATCGTTTCCATGCAAGTTAAATAATTTTCCCTTCTACAATAATTTTCCATCGATAATTTTTACTTAACACAAAGAAGGCGGCAGACTAACGATAGATTGAAATTCATTTTATCATTAAGTCTTCGATGGCTTCCGAACGGATGTAAGTATTAGTAATTTACTACGCATCAAGTTAATTAGCCAACATAGACATACCTTGTTTTTGTGTGAATGTGGGTATTCAACTTCCTATTCCAGACAGAAGGATAAACACAAGAAGTAAACAGACACATGTACTGTGTTTACACACGCAATCACTTATTTTATTTATGAGTGAAAACAACAGTGCCCTCTCATAACGACAATAAAAACAAAGAAACTAGGGGTAGATAACTCCGACAACTTTAACTAAGTATTCATCAGACTGGAGTTGAATTTTTCAACACTAAGGTGATGGCTATTATTGATAGATTCTTGTAGTGTGGGATATGGGTTCAATTTTTGGGGTAACTTACTGCATTAGTTGTGATTTTTCGCTATTTGCCCTAATTTCTTACATTATAGCAGCGCTTATCAACAATGGCAACAGCACCAGATTATGATCAACGTTAGAACTGATGAATAATTATTCTTAACATTATCTCGAGTGATCTTGACATATCCCAGTATTCAGGAATTTGTATAACTTCTAAAATCCCTGATATTTCCGAAATCCCTGATTTCTCCAAACGATCGAGAAATTTGATCAGGTTGATCAATCTTTCTGCCAAGTTAATCAAAAATTCGCATTTCACACATCTTTTGAAATCATTCCACCTGGAAATAAACTATTTTTTTCTATAAATGTTTTCAAACCATTTCGTTTCTTAGGTTCCTCGAAATGTTGGATAACACCTCATAGATGGCAACACAACATATCGATTATCAATTATCTACGCAGAAAACAGTTTTTTTCAGAGTGGAAACAAGAAATGAAAATAGAAAAAATGAAGAAAAGATATCTTTAAAAATGTAATGACGTTTTCTTCTTTCTAATGCCACACTAATGCATAAATCAAAGCAACCGGAAATGTTGCCTTTTTTTTTCTTTTTCTTTTTTTTTTTTTTTGTTTCCAAAGCTGCAGAACACTTCACTTTGGCATCTTTTATTAAAATGAAAGGAATGAAAACAAAAGTTTTGAATAGTCGACTGACAGACGTCGGCTGCGGTCAATCAATCCTGGCTACGTCATCTCTTATTGGCTAATAATTGAAATAACCGTTAAACAAATACAGAATAATAACAGTGCGGAAACAATAAAATCTTTTAGGCGTATAATTCAGAAAGCAAAATAAACAAATGTAAATATAAAGTAAAATTGGAAAATTGAGTTTGAAATCTAAGAATTTCAAGAATAATTATTTTAAAAAGTTTACTGCAATACAGTAATAATAATCATATCTGACTGCTCTTAACCTAGTATTCCTGTCTGCTAGGACGGCTCGCCAATCCCTATTACAGAAGCCTACTCAGGCACATTTATGTTTGCTCAACACCCACAGAGCCCACCTGCGATTTATACTGCAGGTGCAACTACGCTGAGCGGGCCTTAGTTACAGTTTCTGAGATCACCTTCCTGATAAATCGATACCATAATAAAATTCTTATCCGGGTTTCATATTCTGAAAGCGAACGTTATAACCCCGTGCCAAGATTTTTTTGTACTGCTCATTTGGTTAAGTGAAGAGGGCTTCTCAGTGCACCTGACTAGGGGAAAAGTCTCATTTCTTTTGTTTTTAGTTTATATTGCTTTTAAAATCTTTTCTTAAAATATTTGAGAACAGGCCTGCAAAAAATACGTCCCGAGTGTCATTTATGGCCTATGAGATTACCCAATGAGGCCCGCAGTGGTTTTGAAAATGGTCATTGTTTTGTGTGTTTATCAGAATAAGTTCAATTTTGTAGAACCTTGACTTTATTCAACTAATATTTTACTGTCTTTGTATCTAATTAATCCCTTTAACCTCCTCCTCCTTCTTCTTCGTGTCATGTCCCTTCAGATAATTATGGTTCTCCACAATTTCCCATCCTTGGTCATGCTCAAGCTCGCTAGGTAATTAATGCGTTGTATTTCTATGTTCAATCTTCTTTTAAGTATCAAATATTCCAAACTTTCTTGTAAGTATCAAATATTCCAAACGCTCTTTCTTCATTATGTGACCTAGAAATTTCACCCATCTCTTCCCAATGTTAACTATAAGTGTCCTTTTTCTACCCATGTTTTCTAAAACTTCATCTCATGTTCGGCACATAGTATTCTCAGTATCCTTCTGTAGAACGACATTGCTGTTACTTCAAGTCTTGTCTTCATCTATGTGGAGACTGACCAGCATTCACCATATAGGATGACTGATATTACATATTAGTTCAGTACTTTATTTTTGTTTCTAACAATGTTTTTTCTTAATACTTTGCTTCCCTTTTGGAAGGGTCTTTTGGCTATCCCAATGCGCCGTCGGATTTCAGGATCGCATTTCTTGTCCTTTGTTAAAACATTTCCCAGATATTTAGATTGTTGCACTTGCTACATTTTGGTATCTGAAAAAATAATCCCCCCGCCATCTCTCTTCTATCACATTCCATCTGTTTCTATCACATTCATATTCAGAAATTTACTCTAAAATTTACCTCTTGCGGCTAATTTTCTGCAATCAGTGTAGCCCCTTCACAGTTTTTAATTGTATATGACTACTATAAAAGCATATACAAGATACCTACTCTTTGAGGATCAATGTGTGTGTGTATGTGTGTGTGTGTGGTGGTGGGGGGGCGTGTGTGTGGATGTACGAATGTCTGTATTTGATTTTTAGGCAGATTTTGGTTAATCTTTTGTTTATGATTTCAAATTCCAGACTCTGAAATTCAAACAGATTAAATTACTTCGTATGTAAAACAGTGAAAATGTGTGTCAGTAACATATGAAGCTTAAACTGAAAGAAGCAAAATGAAATCCGGGAATTCAAAGTCGAATAAAGTCAGATTGTCTCCTCAAAAATGATTCAAGAATAACGTAATGAATCGATATTATTATTACTAGTTTTATTCCATCTTAGTAGTGTTGTTTACTATCTAAGTAGACACACTCTTTGATCGAAATCAGCGAAGTTAAGCTACGTTGAGCCTGACCAGTACTTAGATGTGTAACCGCTTAGGAATACCAGGTACTGTAAGTTTGGCTGTGCAGGTGATATAATGGATTGGAATTGTTAATAGGAGAGCCGAGTTCCAATTCTCGTTAGGTTCCGTTATATTCACTTACGCTCAAATACCGTTAGGAAAGGTATGAATCCACATTTTCTCCCCAGTTATGGGTTAATTAGTAAGACTTGCATCATTAAACAATTATTATATCCCAAAAAAATTCTTCCAATCTAAAAATATTTTCTGGCTTTGCATAACCTTCGAAGGATTGACAAGCTGTAGAAAACGAATCAGTCAATCAAAAAAAAAAAAAAAAAAGAAGCAAAAAGTGACAAAATCAGAATTAATTCAGTAACTTGAATTCATTTTTCTTCACTATTTTTCATTCTCTTTCACTCCCAGTAACCCTTTCATCTTAGTGGATTTATCAACTTGCTTGGGGTGAAATAATTAAAAAAAATATCCGACATCATATGAACCTACCGCCTTAACCATTTCGGCAACCATAGAAGACTTACTGATCAAAAGTTCTCAATCTATCCTTAGACTGCCGACCCTACTTCTCTGGGAACCTGTGCCATCCTTGTTTGACTTTCAGTGTAATCGCCGTCTTAATTTTTTTTATACTTGCTTTGAAAGTCTATTGGGACTCAAGTTCTTCTCAGCCGTCAAAATTCATGTATAAGATCCCTCGCTAAAGAAGCTTGGAAAATGGTCGGTTCCTTGTATGGCACCAGATACACCCCATGCCATACTCCATCTTTACAAAAGTCAAATGAAATATAGCGTACTGCGACCGTATCTGAACTAGAATTGCTCAATCTTCATTTTCTAGCCTTGTCAGCGTTCAGAAGTGTATCTTCCACAGGACAACCTCTTTCCCACAGACGAAACGTTGCTATTCTATCACTATAGTAAATGACGATTTACAGTCCTTAGTTCCCCTATTTTAAACTTTTTACGGTTAAGACTCTCCGTGTCAGGTATAATGGATTGAACCATTCTCATTCTTTTTGGATTCCTTTGGTAAGAAGGGAGTTTTATTCGGAAACCTTCTTCTCAAGAATCGCTACATTATGGAACAAAATCCTGAGAGGCAGCTTCCCATATCACTACAATCTTAACCTCTTCTAGTCTCAGGTTAACCATTACCCACTTTCAACAACCGTCAGTAACCCTATGCACTGAGTGGCTCTTCAGTCTTATATTGGGTGAATAACAATAAAAACTCAAAGCTTTTTAAGATTTTTTTTTTTTTTAATCATTTCACCCCAAGCAAGGCAATAAAACCACTAGAACGCAATGGGTTACTGGGCGTGAGAGAATATGAGAGAAAGAAAAAATATTAAGAAGAGAGGACAATAAAGGAACAAGATTATGTTTTCAAGAGAAAAGGCCAAAATAATTATCACTGTCCATTATCTATGGCAACGCAAACTGTCCCAAAGGTGGGTAATGTGACCTCAGGTTGTCTACCGGAAGTACATGCAGGAACACCTTCCAATTCACGATATAGAACTGCAAATACCTCGATATTAGGCGACTGTTGACAAGAGCAGCCTCTCTAAGCGCTACCAAAGAATTTGGCCCCCCTACTACCGATCTGGATGTAGACACCAAAAATTTCCAACTCGGTAGTCTCACAGTCAGATCACCAAATGTTAATCCTTAGGTCTATAGAAGAAAGAAAGCAAACCGATAAACCGTATCCTAAACAGTAAACAAGGGATGCAATTCTACTCCCTGTTCAATAAACGTGTAAGGAGTACTGGTCGTTTTACTCAATGCTACTACTATTTCTTTTTATCTCTTAGGAAACTTTTTTAAATTCTGAATTAGCGATGTTTTCCATAGCGGTTCAATGGTGTATTGACCCAGAATGTTGCGATAAAAATCAACAATAATTAAACAGAACAGCATAATAATTAATTATTGAAAAACGCCTAACAATTTTTTAATATGTATTTATAACACGTAGGCTGAAGGTCACCAATAAACTGAGTGTAACGTAAGTAGGGAGGTTGCAATCTTCCTTTCAAGTGGGAACGGCTTGCCAGCTTTGAAAAATAGCATTTGCAATATTAGCTTTTACGTAGGCGCGAACACTGATCTCAGACGCATACGCAAACATAACCTATGTCTCAGATGTGAAATGGCTCACAACAAACTTGATATATTAGGTTGTTTAAAAAGTAATGTATTTTGGATATGAAATAGAATCTTGCTTAAATGTAAGAAACGTTAAATCTATTTGTCAAGAACATGAGTCTTACGATTAATAATGTTAAAAGCCTCGATTCAAACTATTTTTATTCCTTGTCGAAATAAACGAATATTCTTGACGTCAAAGTCTAAACTAAAGCCTTGTGAATATTTCGTGAATTATGGTTCTTTTCGATTATTACCAGTTCTTAAAATAAACCAAAATAAACTATAGCGGATTTTTATTGTCGGAAACGAGAGAAAAGTGAAGATTGACGCAAAATGTCCTGATTTAGTCAATGTCAAGTGTATCAACTTCCAAAGGACATTGCAAGCCCACGCTCAATATAATAAATTTGGGTGAGGATCCTATCATTAGGCTAGAAAGATCTACATCAACATCCTTATTCTTAAAACTTTCATTCAATCAGATCGCTTTCTGCGTGGAAGAACCTTCAAAAGTAGAAATCTACTTCGCATTACTAGAATTCTTTTCGGAAAGGATTCTATTTCAAGAAGGAAAGAAAGAAATTTAAAAGGGAAGAGAGAATGAAAGAACAGTTATACAAATATGCAAATATATAGCTTCCCAACATAATATATTTAATTGTTACACTTCACAGTTTGATACAGCTTATGGATGATTGTTTTTATTGCTTAAAATGATAGGAATTCTCATTGGTTATTTAATGAATAATGAATAATTTTAGAGCGGTTGGCAAACTCAAACAAAATTCTATAGTTTCGGTTGTAAAAGATTAAAATGTATAGAAAATTATTTAAAAAAAAACAGCATTCATATACATTCATCATTCATCGATGCAGTTGTCTAATCATAATGTTATTTCGAGTGTAACTCGTAACAGGATGTTTTTTTTATTCAAGCATACAAATGAGCGATTTTTGTTCAAATAACTACACCAATGCATAGAATATTATCGAATCCTCAGATTTTCAAATATGTCTGTTCGAAATTGAAGTTAGAATTTGATAAAATCAGGTTATTTTGGATCGTTATTATCAGATGAAAAACACGTGTATACGCATATTTTATACATTATATAAAAATAAAACCTAACCTTTTAGAAAATATTCATAACGATCAACACACCGAAAATATTCTTAGTACAACAAAATTATAAACAAGACCATATTTAGTTTTAACATACACACGAAAACACGCATAAAAATTGAGAAAATATTGTATTTCATTGATTTCGTTTCTAAAAATAAATGACAATGCTTTATAAAACAAGTTCTCTACTTTCTCATGTCAAAGTCTTTCGGCCATATACGAAATTTGTGTAAAATAACGTTGTATGGTGAGAAAAACAACATGTAGCGTTTTATTCAATGTTTACAGATGAGATGATTGCATCACAAGACGAATGTTTCGTTTATCTTACAATCGTGGGATTCCTTGTTTGCTCTGAAACTCGATGTTAATCAATTTCTCTCTGTTTTCAAACACTGGCTACTCGTGAAGGAATCCCATTTACCATCGATTGGCCTGCCAAAGCAAACACATTTTTTTAGATAATGGAATCATTCCCAGGTTTGATCTCAGGTTTCCTTTTCTTATATCCAGCATTTATTCATGAACCAATTCTTCTATTTGAAGCGGAAGGCTAAGAATGGGCATTTCAACAGTAGGTAGAATTCTCAAAGAACACAACAAACAACATCTCATTTGCGAATTGCAATACCAGTTTGATTTCATATATACACATATACATTAACAAATACACACATACTAATATGCACAACATACATGACGAAAATTCCTTCTATTAACAAATATATATACATAGATACACATTTACAAATGCACACATTTATAAATATACACACATAGATACACATACATATAAGATGCCTGTTGCTCAGGCACATTTGTGCTTGTTCAATATTCACAGAGCCCACTCTGTGTTTATACTGCAACTATGCTGAGCGGACATTAGTTTCAGGTAGAGAGCGGACATTACAGTTTCTGGTAGAGAGCGCATTATTTGAACAAGGCCAGCATTTCAAAACCCTTGGTCTACCCAATTTCACTCACAAGGCTTGGAATCGCCTCCAATATCAAGTTACTTTCCTGGCAAATCAACCCTGGTGAGATTCGAATCTGGATCTCATGGAAAGCGAACATTCTAACCATTCGGCCATATAATAATACGTACATATATACACGAGGAGAATTCTTTCTATACTCTCCCTCTCTCTCTGTCTCTCTCTCACACACACACACACACATATATATATATATATATATATATATATATCGAAAATTTCCTATAATTCCCATTTTTAAATAAATCATAATTTCTTGTGCATGTATGTAAAGTTGATGAAAAATATTTTTATTTGTGCCACGTTCCTTCAAAACGTAAGAGATCATGACTCTTCACACCTTCCTTTCGTTTGTTGCTTTAACAATACTAGTTTATTAACAACACGTCTATGTTTTTGTAGTACTTGTTCCACTATCTTCTTGCTCACACTTGTCAAACAGATGAACACCTCATCGCGATGTAATGGATCACAAACATTTTTTTTACACATTATTATGTCTGAGTAGTGAGTTCATTCATCACCGGATTCTCCATCCTTGAGGTCTTGTGACAAAACTAAGCAATGTTTAATAAGAAAGTAGGTGCATCGACATTGGGTAATGGTTAACAAGTTGATTTAGTTCACCATTATTGAACAGTGATGTCGATCCCCACTGACTACCCCATACTTATGGCTTTTTGCCAAAAGAAAGTTAAGCTTAATAAATCGCTACTAGTTATCTTTCTCACTACTTTGTCCTGCTACTCTTGCATTCGATATGCTCTTTGATGTGCACAAGATCTGGAAATCACAACTGGGCAGAAAATTCAAGATCAAAATATTCGGAGCCGCCGTTGAGGCGATTCTACTCTATAGCTTAGAGACATGGACACTTTCTAAAGGCATGGAGAAACGTCTGGATGGAACCTACACCCGTCTTCTGATGAGAGTTCAAATCCTCTCTTGGAAACGCCATCCGACCATCCACGAAATCTACAGTAGTCTTCCCCGTGTTTCCTCTCTCATACGAGCTCGTCGAGTACAGTTCACTGGCCACTGCCACCGTGCCGAGAATGAGATTTTCTCCTCTCTCTCCTACTCTGGAAGCCTGCGTCAAACCTGACCAGAGGCAGAAAGCTATCATTCCTTTGGTAGGTAAGACCTGGAGACAGCATAGAAGGACTGGGAGGCCTGGCATAGTGTTGTGAACTCCGTGATCTCGACTACGATCGACACATGATGATGCCCTTTGAGTATTAAATCCTCCAAGCCTTCTTTCGTCATTGTATGTTTCAAGAAAGTTTTTTTCAATTTCTTTGTAGTAATTATTCTCTAATGTGAAAAACTTGACTCCTTGTGAAGTAGCCAACCATTCTTCTTCTTCCCATGTGCCGTGTACCTTCAGGATATGGGCAATCATTTCTCTCTACAACTTTTTATCCTTTGTATCTCTACGCAACATTTTTCTCCTTACTATTCCTCCCAGTCATTGTTCGATCATCTATTTATACAAATTCATTAGGTAGCTAACCTGATGTTTCTCTCTGCCCCTCTTGCCTTCAGTGTATCAAATTCTCCAAGCTCTCATTTCTCATTATGCGTTCCAGATATTTCAACTATCTCTTTCTGATTCCAAGTACAAATGTCCTTTTTGTTTCCATTTTCCTTACAACTTCCTAGTTGCTCACATGTTATAACCATATTATTCTTAGGATTATTCTGTAGGAAAAGATCTAGTTGCTTCAAGTTTCCTTTTCCTCTGTGATAAAATTGTCCAGCATTCAAAACATATAGGAGTATTGATATTACAGATTCAGTGCTGTTTTTGTTTCAAACGAAAATTTCCTCTTTCTTGATACTTTGTTTAACTTTGAGAAGGCATTTTCTGTCTGAATTCCTTGGATGAAGAGTTATCCTTATTTACTCTATTTACATTCGAACTATTATCCTCATCTTTGTTGTTATCTACAGGGAATTCCGAACTGAACCCTTTATTTAACCTACGGGGAAGACTGTTATTGTTCCACCGTCCACAGCTAAGGATATCGCATCGTGTTCTTATTTTTAGTACAGCTCAGTTACTGGTCGCCCCATTTCCACTGAGTCCAAGTACACACTCCCGGCCTAGGAATTGAACTCACAATCTCCGGGTTTCCGTATCTCATTTTTCCGTGGTTGGTTTTAACAATTGTCAGATAGTTCAATTTCTATACTTGCTTTATTCTAGCGTCTCTAATTTGTATCTCACATAGTTGCTTACGCGCCCCATCCATGGGATTCTCAGTATCCTTCTGTATAACCACATTTCTGTTGTTTCCAGTTTTCTTTTCATCTGTGAGGAGGTTATCCAAAATTCAGTGCCACATAAGAGGATTGATATTACGTAACAACTCAGTACTTTTTTCTTTGTTTCTAATGAAATTTTCTTGTTTCTTAATACTTTGCTTAGCTTTTTAAAAGGCAACTTTCGCTATCCCAATGCGCTTTCGAATTTCAGTGTCGCATTTCCCATCCCCCGTTTAAAAATCTTCCCAGATATTTCAACTTCTGTACTTGTTTGATGTTGACATCTCCAATTCTTAGCCTGCATCTTGAGCATTTTCTCTTGCTGGTAATCACACCTGTTTTTTTTTTTTTTTTTTTTACAGTTGATGGTTAGTTCTTCAATTTGCTACCTTATTTAGGAGGTTCTTTAGTTTTTCTTTTGTGTCTGCAATCAACACACACAGTGTCAACAACGTATCTTATAATGTTAAGATTGCACCCACCGATTATAAATACTGGCAGGGTTTTCAGCTCACTTATAATAGCCTCGATGTACAGGTTGAATAAATCAAGTGAGAAGAAACATGCTTGTCTTGCGCCCCTTTCCATTTTTGTTTATCTACTCAATTCATTTTTTATCCATATGCAGGAGGTTTAATCCTGGTATAAGTTCTGGATTATTCTAACTTCCTTCACAAATAGATCTAGTTTTCCTAACAGTTCAAATAGATCTTTGTATCGTACCTGATCGAATGCTATTGCGTAATATTTAAAACATAGGTGTACATCCTTCTTTTCTATTGATCTATCTAATATCATTCTGATCATAAATATAGCATTTCTTGTTCGAGTATCCTTGACAAAGACACACTTTCTTGTGCTATTTCCGGTGTAATTCAGCTTCATGCGCTATACAATAGGATTCGGATTATTAGCTTGCTTATGTGCCTCATTAAACTGATTGACCGATGGAGCTCATCTTCACTTGCAGCTAGTTTCTTAGGTAGCGCTATGAAGATGGATCTACGGAGATCTTCTGGTATTTGACCACTGTCGTATATTTCATTTATTCTGTGATGATGTCGATGCCGAAATCATTTAAAGCTGGGAGCATTTCTATCACAATCTCATCTGGTCCTGCTGCTTTGTTCCTGTTCATCTTGTCCAGATATTCATGCTTTAATATTTCCAGTCCTTCTATATTTTTGCATATAGCCTCTCTCATTATGAATTAATACTTTAATATACTCGCTCCCTATTTGGAGTATTTTTCTATCAAATATGTTCCCTCGTTTGCTTTTATAAAACCTGTTGATGAACATATCTTTTGACATTTTAATTCTTTTAGTCTTTTGCGCATACAGACAAACCTCTCATCAACTGTGAGATGGTGGTACGTTAAAGCCGATTGTCCGTAGATGGGAAGGGATTATTTTTGAGTTATAAAACCACTATAGTAACTACCAGTAGTTATGATCATAATGTAAATGTTATAAACATGTATATATGGCATAGATAAATATATACTTTATATAGATATATTAATCAAAATAACAAAAATAATACATTTCTTACAGCTACTTTCTCACGCACGCGCTAATGTATCGTACTTTATATACTGTACACCCGTCTTTGTTTACAATTGAAATACCAGCCACCGACGCCAAGCGGTCACTTTGAGAACTAATACGACTCGTTCCGCTAAGCCCCCAAATTTTGAAATACATCGCTGACAATTTGGGAGGGTTTTTTTTTCCTGCATAGCTTCTTTTTTTTTTTATTTTGCCTGCAGATTTTGTTCGTTGCATCCGAAGTTCGTTGATAGGGATGGGTGTCCGTAGATGAGAGGTTTGTCTGCATTTGCCTTATCTAGGATGCTCGTTCTTTCTATTTCCGCAAACCTTTCGTTGAGTCATTTCTTTTTAGCCTGCCTACATTTCTTCCTAAATTCTATGTTTAGTGTTTTGTATCGTTAACATTCGTTAGCGTTGTTTTCTCATTTATAATGAATAAAGGATAATGGTACTGTACAATAGTTTTATGCCGTGGCCCTAGACATCTCCAAAGCGTTTGATAGGGTTTGGCATGCCGGCCTTCTTCGCAAGCTCCAGGGTTATGGTATTACGGGTCGATTGTTTGACCTAATACAATCATTCCTGTCAAACCGTGAATTGAAGGTCGTTCTCAACGGATTCTCCTCCAGTTCCTATCCCACGAACGCAGGTGTTCCTCAAGGCTCCATCCTAGGCCCCACTCTATTCCTTATCTACATAAATGACATTCCTGACGCCATAAATTCCCAAGTTGGCATCTACGCGGATGACACCACAATTTATTCCTGCCTCAAAAACAAATCTAGTGTCTCTGACAAAACTAACCTGGCCATGCGTCTCGAAAAGGATCTCCAATCGGTTGTGAACTGGGGCTGGAATTGGCTGGTCAACTTTAATGCTTCAAAAACAAAACTGCTCTCTATTAATCACCACAGAGATCCTTCCCTGCCCTCCATCTCTGCGGCTGCTCGGTCTCACGTTGACTGCTGACCTGAGACGGAACAAATACATTGAGTCAATTGCTTCGTCCACCGCAAGGAAAGTTGGCTCCCTGTGCCGCCCCAGGAAATTTTTGTCCTCGGAATCGATCCTCCACATCTACAAATCAACAATTCGCCCTTGAATGGAGTATTGCTGCCATATATTGTCTGGAGCCCCTTCTGTTTGCCTCGGGGTTCTTGATAGGCTCCAGAGGCGGATATGCAATATAACTGACCCTGCTCTGGCATCTCGTCTACAGTCACTTTCTTACAGACGCGCCATCGCCTTGCTCTGTCTGTTTTACAAATAGTTTCATGGCAATTGCTCCGAGGAGCTGCATTCGCTGGTTCCCAGACTTCATGAGTTCAAGCGCCCTACGAGACTGGCATCCCTTTCACTGTCGAAACTCCCAAATGTAGCCGTCTCTTCTACTCCAATAGCTTCATGTTTCGCACCTCTCGCCTGTGGAACTCCCTTCCCTATTCCAGTTTCCCTGAGAGCTATAATCTCCAGCTATTCAAATGTAATGTCAATCGACATCTCCAGTCGCCTTGATCTATCCACTACCCTTCTCCTCATCCTTTCTTCTATCACTCCTATCTGATCTTGCTCCAAATTTTCTGTAACCCCTTGCGTCCTAGTGGCTTCTCGCCTTGATTGGGGTGAAACGCTTAAACAAACAAAAAAAAAACAATGTTGCCAGTAAAATATATTGCGAATATCCCCATTTATCGATCCGCTGCAAAAGTGACAACGGATCTCTATAGATAGGCAATCAATATTTAAGCCCAAAGAAGGGAATTAATTTTATACTACAATATTAATTTGAATCATATCTACAATATTAACTTGAATCATATTTGAATCAATATCGAAACGTTTTAATTTTTTCTTTTTGCCAAATTGGTAAACTTTTTTTTTCTAGCTAATCACTAAAGCAAAGGAATTATTTTTTTAATATTACATTATTGATATGAATCATCATCAGAATATAGGAACATTATAATCTTTTTGACGTCACAAAATAAACAACACGAGACTAACTAGAAATTTTAAGTGATAGGAAAGTCTGGTTTGTTAAATTTACTATTTAAATAAGACGAGGAGAAAAATATTTATCTGTCACTCAACAATCTGAATGAGTTGAGAAGGAAATGTAAATAAAAAGTTGATAACACAAACCAAAGCAACTAAAGACATCTGGCTTTAACCGTGCTTACAAAGGTCGTAAAAAACGCAATAATGGAAGCCATTGAAAAACACCAAAGTATCACAATTGCTTAAAATGCAAACCAGACGCAGTGATGCATTGATAACGTGTGATCAAAATAGATCCTAATGGCTGAGAAACTGTGCAAAAATTATTCATCATCTGTGGCGATCAGGAATGACTAAGTTTTAACTTAGTAAATGGCGCTTAACTCGTCGTCTGAGAATCGGTGTTCATCTTTCATTTACCACACCCACCGCAGATACACCTGTCCACGCTTGAGTGTAAATGTGTGCATGAAAAACACTTTTAGAAATTAGTGTAAATGTTGTTTACGTATGATCTTAGAAACATAGTCTAATCAAATAAACTAAGCATCTCTTTTACTACCAGTTGTCTCCCATTCTGTGTGTGTATGTATGTATATATATATATATATATATATATATATATATATATATATATATATATATATTCTGTTTATACGTTATTTTTCATAGACATTATTTATTTAAGCAAATGCTCTGTTTTTTAATTAAACAGTATTAATTACCGGGCTTTACCCGTTAGCAAAGTCCGAATTACTGTGGTGGTTAACAGCACATCAGGTCAAATGACGGTTCCCATATAGTTTAGAGGTTCGATTCCTGTCGGAGAGTACATATTTTCTACGAAATTTCTCGAACATTCAAGCCGGCAAATGTTTAATTAAAGAATTGAACCTTTACTTAAGTAAATTATATCTATAAAAATAACGTATAAACTGAAAATATATTAAATAATTGTCGGACTTAAACCATTTCATGATAGATAGATAGATAGATAGATAGATAGATAGATTCTTTCACACAAAGCAGGGTAATAAAGGCACTAAGACTCAAGAGTTTACTGAGTGTGAAAGTATATGAGAAAAAGAATATTCTTAAGAAGAGAGAATAATAAAAGAACAGAATTAAAAAAACAAAAGATAAAGATTGACATATCATTT
>CAHIKZ030002179.1:0-25000 GCA_903632075.3 Acanthosepion pharaonis | reverse complement strand
TATCCCCAAATGGGGGTGGGGGGTGGTGTTAAGAATTTGAATGGAGTGTGGCCATGAAAAGGGACGTTTTTGCGTTCTCAATCTTGCAAGGAAGGAACCTCTTCCATGGACAGTCATAATAATAAAATATGATAATTTTTATTTATAATATAATTTTTTTTAATTCTAATAATCTTTTGCTTTAAATTTCAACTTTTTAAATTGATTGTACGCTTTGACTTTGATTTTTGCGAAAAGTGTAAAAAATCAGATTTTTCGATATTTCACCTTCAAGTTTGTAATTTTTTTTAAGCCAAATTGGACGCAAAACCGGCACTGAAGAATTATCTATCAAACAAAAAAAAATTAATTGAAATCGGATGAAAACTGTGAAAACGCATAAACATCCGATCATACACACACACACACACATACATAGACAAACACATACATATACACACACACATTTTTGAGAATTACAGATATATATATATATATATATATATATATATATATATATAGAATTAATAAAATAAAATTTGTGACTGAGCTGATTGATGTTATTTTCAACACCTTGACTCTAGAGTTTCGTAGACGAACCTTTTTGTAATCGTTATGTTTAATCGTCAGGAAGTTTCAGAAATTGAGTGCGGATTTTCTCATTTTCGTTATTTTTATACTTAGTTAAAAATTAATTATTACGCTAGTTATTGGTGTTAGGTTGATTTTTTTCTATTTGTGTATGTTTATTTGTGTACACGTATGCGTGTGCGTATGTATCAAATATCATGGTTCTTTCTCCTTTTTACAATTTCATTGTCTCCTTATATTCTCTCCCTGTTCCATTTCCTTTTTTTCTCTCCGACTTTCGACTCTGAGTGCAAAAGTTAATGTAACAATGTCATTTCCGGTATCACAGACAGGACTTCTGGAGATTTTAGGGTGATTCGATTTTTTCAAGAATGTTCTGTTTTTTTTTTCTTAAGTTAGAGTTATTTGGAAAATATAGGTATATTCTTTTTTTTTTTAAATTTATCACTTGTTTAAATAATATATATATATATATATATATATATATATATATATATATATATATATATATATATATATTCTGAAAAATAAATTGCGACACCTTAATAGATGATGCTGGTTTTGTGCATGTCACTCGATAGTAAATATTCTAATAAAATTTTCATAGTCTCTGGCCATTTATTCATACTCCTGTCAATGCGATGTCTCTACGAGTAATTAAATGAGTAAAATAAATTACTTCAGACCAATAAATGATTAAATGAATTAAGTAAATAATAAACAAATTAACAAACCATGAACGCACATATAAACACAAGTAAATGTAATAATAACAAACAATTGTAAATAATAAAATAATCAGTAATAAATAATGAGTAAAAAAAAAAAGGTTGAAAAACAACACTTTTATAAAAGAGCCACGAAACTGCATTCGGGTCGACTATTATTTCCGCTCGCCCCGAGAATAATTCGAAACATAATAGTTACCAAATAATCGTCAGAATAACACAACAGACCTACACATAATGAACGCCCCACTGACTAGGATATATAAATAGTCGAGCCAAGAAACAACGCTGACGATTGCGTTTAATCATGAAACAGTCTGTCGTTAGTTGTTGATCTGTATCCATTTTTTTATATTTACATACGCTCTGTCCCTAATATCGAGCACTTTGATTCATGAATATAGTATTCTTTAAAGTTATATTTCCATTATATATGCGTGTGTGTGTGCGTGTGTATGCTTTTAGAGTAATTTGACGTCTACTTATCATCGCTCAGTTGCGTATCTGTCCTTGGACGGAGTGCGCTCAGGGGCTTCTCTGTCAAAGGACAGAGGGGTAACTGAGAAAAATAATATTGAAAAGGTGCCCAGCCCTGGGGTACAGCTCCCATTGCACCAGAGGGAGGGATAGGTGCTCGCACCGAGGCCAGCGCAACCGACGGTTGCGGGGGCTTAGGGGAATTTTTGTTCCTGTCCCGGACGTACGGGACCCAAAAATAGACCTTGTGTCACATCTCCTCCTAGTGGGGGGGGAGAAATACCGTGTGTATGCACGCGAGCGCGCTTTTTCCAAAAGTGTATCGACATTATTAATATTTTTTCTGTAATTGAATTGGAAATACTATTTATCGAGACTAAGAATATTCATTATACTATTATTAATTAATAATACCAAAGTCCTCAGGATTACGAAAAATAATCTTGGTGGTTCATTATTTACATTATTCGGACTATTGTCCTCATCTTTGTCGCCGTATTTATCACAACGTTTTATCACTGTGCCATGTGTCCTCAAGGACACATGGCACAGTGGATAAAGGCGTTGGTTAGATCCAGTGGCAGGACCCAAAGAGTGTGAGTTCAATACCCGGCAGTGGAGAACTTTCAGAGGGAAATTAACAGGAGGTAACTGATAACTGACATCCATCAAACATGGCACGTGGAACTAGAACAGTCTACCCCGGTGAACGAAATAAAGGGTTCAGTTCGACATTCCAACCACCTGAAGAAGGCCGGAGCGTACAACGGCCGAAATGTTGTGATAAATATGGCGACAAAGATGAGGACAATAATCCGAATAATGTAAATAATGTACATAATACCTCATCTCAGAAATATAGACAGAATTTTGATGGTTATATTACAAAAGTAACAGCTTTGCTAGACATGTCGCGTATCGATGATATAAAAAGTCAATTTACCAAACGTTTTTAAAGTTCAATGAACTCCGTGGCACAAGAGCTAGTGCTACAGAAGACCTTCCCCGGTTCCTTTGAAGTTGGTGGAAAGATAATTGAACCTTATCCATTTACAGACTATGAAATTTCCACTAAATTATATGCGATGTATATACATGATTAACAGAGAAACGTTGGGTTCAGTGCGTTCACAAGAGAAGGAGATTATGTTGAAAAAGATATATTTGTTGAGTAGAATATATGCTTTTTTTTAATAAAGAGTTAATGAATTTATTACGGTCTTATTTTCAGTATCTTCAGACATCTAACACCATAAATATAAATCGATGGGTTATATCTAGAGTTATCTTCTCATTTCCGGTAGGTGGAGAACCTATTTCTTTTGACAGCATAAATCAGTACACAGTTCATAAGAAACATACAAGCAAAGCGTTTTGTGCGAAAACAAGTTCGTCTGTAAAGAAAATTTGTACACCTTTAATTAGAAAGCTGGAAGTGATATGCCCAGGGTCACCTGGTACTCGAATAGGAAGCAAAACAAACAAACAGAAAAATTAAGAGTGAGGAATTAGGAGTTAAGTGCGCCATTATTGGTACCGTGTTCAGTCTTTAGAGAAACTGAAGAACAAAGCGTCATGGATCCTTTAGAGTTGTTGCAGATGAAAACGTTTTTTGGGTTTGAGGCGAAGATTGTTTCCTGTGGAGTATCTAATCGTTTGTGCAGTTGTTTGCTCGGCGGTAACTGTCAATCCTCTTCAGATGAACGTATATTTAAAGATAATAATCTCTCGTTATTTGTACACATGTGTGTATAAGTGGACCCTTAAACATGTCTGATGCGCAGCCGCAGGAATAGAGACCACGGGAAGTTATAATTCACCAGTTATAAAAGGTAATAATAATTTATAAACCTTAACTCTCCAGAAGACGCCCTATGAAATACTAAATTTAGCACAGTCTAGCAAAGAGTCACAATAGATGAACCTCCATTGATATTCAAATTCCCAAGAAATCGCTTAGGACTTTATCATGCTAATCATCGTTATATTATAGATGCTCTACCAACGATATGTTCAATACAATCTAGTCTGGCACATGGTCACAATAGATGAGCCTCCATTGATATTCAAATTCACAAGGAATAGCTTGGGCGCTTGTATTGCTAATCACCGTTCTAGTATAGTTATTTTCTAAGCGTGGCTTAGATGTGGCACAAGGCCGAAAGTATGGGACACCTAATGAGGATCGAACTCACTTTTCAGTCGTAACTGATCTAGCGAGCCAAGCTTGCTAACCATTACACCATGCCGAAAGTAGGTGGCACCCAGTGAGGATCGAACTCACTCTAGCGAGACAAGTTTGCTAACCATTACACCGCCTAGAGTTGCCCTAAAATTTTCCAAGCGTAGCTTAGATGTGGCACAAGGCCGAAAGTATAGGGCATCCAGTGAGGATCGAACTCACTTTTCAGTAGTAACTGACATAGCAAGACAAGCTTGCTAACCATTACACCACGCTGAGGTGCCCCCTCATCGTTCTAGTATATACAGTTAAAGAATGATATGTCAAATTTATCTAGTCGGGCACATGGTCATAATAGATGAGCATCAGCACTATAAATACTTTACGATACTACTATACTAACCGTCGTTCTCATTTGACAGAAGATTACAATAGAAGATGCCTCATAAAAATCAGACTCGGTAAACGAGCTCAGGAGATTATCATGCTAGTCTTTAAAATATTTATATTAGACTGATCTGAAAAAAAGCAGCTAAAATTCCGCTCCTGTTGAGGATTAACTCATTTTTGTGACCGTATGATTAATACCGGATTTTTATTCATTAATGATTAATAGTGGATTTTTATTTATTATAATTAATACCAGATTTTACAGTAGACATTAACGGGTTAAATTCAGCAATCGTCTACGAAATCAGGTTATTTTAACCTTCACAGAAACAATTAGTGAACTAAGAAATATTTTGCTCCGAACACAAACTATCATCGATCGGACCCAGAAGTTTCACCGATGAACGGCTGTTCCTTCAGAGAGGCCCAGTGCCTTAAAACTCAACCCAGACGTTCCATGGCTAAAGACTCTGGGATAATGGCCCGTTCCCTTTTACTGGTCCTGACACCCCCTGCTATCCTCTACCTTTACAAGAGCCAGATCAGGCCAAAAATAGAGTACTGCTGCCATATGTGGGTAGGAGTTGGCCAAATTTGACTTTCCAATCTCAGGAGAGTCCAAAAGCGTCAGTGCATCCTTGCGAGTGATGAAATATTTTCCATCCTTCAATCCTTTTCACACCGACGAAACGTCACAAACCTCTCACCGTTCTATTGATATTTCCACAGGAAATTTTCAGATGAACTACATTAATTAATTCCACCAGTTCTAACGTTCACGTTTGAGACCCGCCTTGCCACGCACGTTGTAGCAAACCACCCTCATTTCCTTCGTAAGATGTTAAGTTCCACTTGAGCGGTTTCTTCCCACGAACCGCTACATTGTGGAACCAACTCCCAAGAGGATGCTTCTCCGATCACTACAACTTAACATCTTCAAATTTAAATTTAAGAAATCAGTTGACCGAAATCGCCTGAAGATACCGAAAGATTGAAACCAAGGTAGCGGAATCGGTTGATCTTTTTTTTTATACTCACACACACACACACACACACATATATATATATATATATATATATATATATATATATATATGCGTGTCTGTGGGTGTTTGTGTCTGCATTAACCTTTTAATATATATCTGATGTTTACAAACAATATTAAGGTTCAGTTTTTAAAGTTATTAAACTTAAAAGTTATTGTTATATTATCAAAATACCATGAACCGGAGATTATATCAGGAAGAGATAACAATAAAGAAGTAATGTTTAAAAGACTATATCGTGTGATGGACATTTCAGAATATCCGGGACAAAATGTGTGTTTTAATTGAATATCGAATATGGAATCCATTATTTCGCTAAAGTTGGTTGAATATCGGCTTTCTTCATTAATTCAGGTGGAAACAAGAAGCTCAGTGCACTGTTGCTGTCTTTCACTTTCTTTAATTTAAAGTTAATAAGCTTGGCGTCTTTTATCTTCAGATTCGAAATCTCTGATCACAGTAAATATCTTTGGATCATCAAAACCCCGGTTTTTTTTTTAATTAGTGTCACATGTTGCCCTGTTGCAAACGTGCTGTTTCCATGTTTTCTGATGTTGAAAATGTCGAATTAATCTATGCAGGATTCTTCTTTAGAGTTGATAATGTTGTTTAAAATTCGTTTTACCATAATTAACAATCCAAATAACTTTACTAGTCATTATTTACTCTCGGCTAGAGGTTAAAAAAGGAACGAAAATCAAAATGTTTCAAAGGGTTTTGCAGAATATTAGCGGTTATTTTGTCGGACATATTGCAGGAAACAGTTTCAGAGAGAAACCTATATCACAAGTTAGTTATTCATGCGTGGCGCTTTAAGGCATATTTCTCTTTCTTTTTCCAATTACTCTTTTTTTTCTTTATATTTCATCAATTTCTTCTTTTTAGTTCTTTTTCTTTTTTCCTTAATATTCTTTAATTCCTTTCTTTTTATTTCCTCAGTTTTTCTTCGATTTCTTTCTTTTCTCAATTTCCCTTTGTTTGCTCCTTTCTTCTAATTATTTTACTTTCTTAATTTTTCTTTCTCACTTGTTTTTTTTATCAATTTTTATTATGTTTTTAGCATTCTTTATGTTTAGTATATCAAATTATTCTCATATTAAATTTCTTAAAACATATTTTCATCCAATTCACATTCTATTATTTTCTGTTTCACTTATATTTATTTTGATCAGTCATAACAAACAATTTCGCTTCCTGTTCAAAGATTTGCCGTCTAACTGGGTCAACATCTACAATAACACAACGTTTTCACCCTTGGACTTTCATAAAAATAACTACAACTATGACGTAATTCTTTTTTTTCCTGATCTGACCCTTTCACTTTTTTTATCAAAATTCAAATTTTGTTCGATATTGTTCTTCTTTCTTATGTGTCATATCCATTCAGGACGTAGGCGATCATGGATCTCTACAATTTCCTGTCTTTCGTAGTTATATTTTGTCTTTTTGTTATTTCTCCTAAACTTTGATCCGCCATCTATTTATTCAAGCTCATTAGTTTGTGCATTATATATATATATATATATATATATATATATATATATATATATATATGTATTATAATTTTTAAATACTTTTACATTCAACATCATCACTTGATAAGACAAACAAAATGGCTATTTTTGTAGTGATTTTATAACATATTTATGTTATAATTTTTAAATAAATAACTATATATATATATATATATATAAAAGTTGTAAACCGTCTTTCATGTCCTGACGACAATAGGAAAATTATATATAATATAATATAAAAAATATAGATATTTTAAAAGCATAAATATTTTTTGAAAAATTAAATTTAAAGTAAAGTTTTTATTAATAATAAAAAATAATTTAACAAAGAAAATATTTTAGAAAGCATAAATAAGTTTTAGACAACTAAATTAAATCGTTTAGTAAAATTTTAAAGGTTCCCCCACCCCAGCATGTTTAAAACGATTGAGTATATTTAGAATAATTTGTTAGTTTTTGCATTCATTTTTAAAATTTTATATTTAAACTTTTAAAAAATATTAATTTCAATAAAATGGTAAAAGAGAGTTAAAAATTTCCTGATTAAAAATATCGAAAAAGATGATATATAAGTTCGCGGAATATCTGATTGTATTAAAGCTACTGAAAATTTTCCCCAAAAATATCTTCAGGAATTTATTCGGTTGTGTTTTTACAATTTTTGTTTCGAATATTTAAATAAATAAATAACTTTTTTCAAACAATTGTATTTAATATTCTTCTTCTTTTAAATTTACTTTGATGTTTTAATATTCATTTTTTTAAGTTACGCTTTTATTTACTATAGATATGAAAATAAATTCAAGAGAATAGAAAATTTAAAAATACATCTTCCGTTTCGAAAATAATTAGCAGTATTAAAAAGTAAAAACGAACGGGAATAATTATTATTCCCGTTCGTTTTTACTTTTTAATTAAGAGAATTTCGAAACGCTTACATGGCTAAAAATGCATTCTAATGCAATTACATATTTTGACTTTGAAAATATCTTCGCAAATACACATCATACGATGAGAATTTTTTTGCAAAAAGGTAGGTTGGGTGATACTGAGTCTGTATATATATTTATTTTGTCATATTTTTTTTTTTAATTTTAGCTAGGGACACATACAGAAAACTGTCCTTTTTGATGACTTCTATTAAAACTCTATTAAAACTTCTATTAGATGACATCTATTAAAACTCTATTAAAACTTCTATTAGATGGCTTCTATTAAAACTTCTATTAGATGACTTCTATTAGATGACTTCTATTAAAACTCTATTAAAACTTCTATTAGATGACTTCTATTAAAACTATATTAAAACTTCTATTAGATGACTTCTATTAAAACTCTATTAAAACTTCTATTAGATGACTTCTATTAAAACTTCTATTAGATGACTTCTATTAAAACTTCTATTAGATGGCTTCTATTAAAACTTCTATTAGATGACTTCTATTAAAACTCTATTAAAACTTCTATTAGATGACTTCTATTAAAACTTCTATTAGATGGCTTCTATTAAAACTTCTATTAGATGGCTTCTATTAAAACTTCTATTAGATGACTTCTATTAAAACTCTATTAAAACTTCTATTAGATGACTTCTATTAAAACTCTATTAAAACTTCTATTAGATGACTTCTATTAAAACTCTATTAAAACTTCTATTAGATGACTTCTATTAAAACTTCTATTAGATGACTTCTATTAAAACTTCTATTAGATGGCTTCTATTAAAACTTCTATTAGATGACTTCTATTAAAACTCTATTAAAACTTCTATTATATGGCTTCTATTAAAACTTCTATTAGATGACTTCCATTAAAACTCTATTAAAACTTCTATTAGATGACGTCTATTAAAACTTCTATTAGATGACTTCTATTAAAACTTCTATTAGATGGCTTCTATTAAAACTTCTATTAGATGGCTTCTATTAAAACTCTATTAAAACTTCTATTAGATGACTTCTATTAAAACTCTATTAAAACTTCTATTAGATGACTTCTATTAAAACTTCTATTAGATGACTTCTATTAAAACTCTATTAAAACTTCTATTAGATGGCTTCTATTAAAACTTCTATTAGATGACTTCTATTAAAACTTCTATTAGATGGCTTCTATTAAAACTTCTATTAGATGACTTCTATTAAAACTCTATTAAAACTTCTATTAAAACTCTATTAAAACTTCTATTAGATGGCTTCTATTAAAACTTCTATTAGATGGCTTCTATTAAAACTTCTATTAGATGACTTCTATTAAAACTTCTATTAGATGACTTCTATTAAAACTCTATTAAAACTTCTATTAGATGACTTCTATTAAAACTCTATTAAAACTTCTATTAGATGACTTCTATTAAAACTCTATTAAAAACTTCTATTAGATGGCTTCTATTAAAACTTCTATTAGATGGCTTCTATTAAAACTTCATTAGATGACTTCTATTAAAACTTCTATTAGATGACTTCTATTAAAAAACTCTATTAAAAACTTCTATTAGATGACTTCTATTAAAACTCTATTAAAACTTCTATTAAAACTCTATTAAAACTTCTATTAGATGACTTCTATTAAAACTCTATTAAAACTTCTATTAGATGGCTTCTATTAAAACTTCTATTAGATGGCTTCTATTAAAACTTCTATTAGATGACTTCTATTAAAACTTCTATTAGATGACTTCTATTAAAACTCTATTAAAACTTCTATTAGATGACTTCTATTAAAACTCTATTAAAACTTCTATTAGAACTCTATTAAAACTTCTATTAGATGACTTCTATTAAAACTCTATTAAAACTTCTATTAGATGGCTTCTATTAAAACTTCTATTAGATGGCTTCTATTAAAACTTCTATTAGATGACTTCTATTAAAACTTCTATTAGATGACTTCTATTAAAACTTCTATTAGATGACTTCTATTAAAACTCTATTAAAACTTCTATTAGATGGCTTCTATTAAAACTTCTATTAGATGACTTCTATTAAAACTTCTATTAGATGACTTCTATTAAAACTCTATTAAAACTTCTATTAGATGACTTCTATTAAAACTTCTATTAGATGACTTCTATTAAAACTCTATTAAAACTTCTATTAGATGGCTTCTATTAAAACTTCTATTAGATGACTTCTATTAAAACTTCTATTAGATGGCTTCTATTAAAACTTCTATTAGATGACTTCTATTAAAACTTCTATTAGATGGCTTCTATTAAAACTTCTATTAGATGACTTCTATTAAAACTCACCAAGAAAGTTTCAATACTTGAAAATGCACATTAAGTCTGACGGGAAATTTTTAACAAATGGGAAAATAATAACTGACGTTATTATTATTATTATTATTATTATTTTGTAGCTACATAGTCTTTCCTACAACCAGGAACGCATTTAGCCATTCCAACAGACCATAATGTGAAATGTGGGTGAGTTTTTATACCGGCTACATTTAGGGGAACGTAAAAACACATAACCCTATCTCGCGTCTCCGTAACATAAGCTCACAAATACCTACCTCTGGATATCTGTATTTTCAATAGAAGAATGTAAGCATCTAATAACAATTCAACTAAAATTGAAGCAATATGTGCGTAGACGCACCGACCGAGATTACTCGACAAAAAGCTACTGTATGAAGACGAACATGATTATTTCCGTTTCTCAATAAAGTGACCACCCACACTAAGATATTCCACAACTTATCTGGCCCATTTCTTAACCAGCTGTCTTAAATTTAACTTAAACCGAAGATAATCGGTGCAAATTATTTTAAACGGTTGATTTCAATATTCGTCTACGTTGACTATCGTACATGACCTATAGCTTATTTACATCTATTTAACAAATAAAAGGCTTACGGCAATATAATATTGAAACACCAGTTCTCGTACAATAACCGAAGTTAAGCAACGTTGAGCATAGACAGTAGCAAATGGGTGACCGTTTGGGAATACCAGGTGCTGTAAGTTCGGGTGTGCAGGTGGTTTAATGGATAACGGTTCGGAATTGGAAATCGGAGAGCCAAGTTTCAATTCTAGTTGGGTTCGTTGTATTCAATTATGTGCAAATACTATTCTCCGCCAGCTATGGATTAATTAATAGGAATACTATTAAAATAGAACTTACGGTTACATCTAACGATTTCAACATGAAAATGATGAGACCTAGTTGCCAATTTAATAGTACAATTGAATTCGTGAGTGACGAGGTATTAAGGAGGAGAGCTCATAAGAACAACTGCCATGAAAATATTTATAGAAAAGACAAAGGGAGACCACGGCGGGAAGTCGACTGAAGTCGAGACGGCAAGTCAGGACTGATTACATTACAGGCCCTCCATTGGATTTTCTCGAGAATCTCTAGATATATTACAGTAGCTTCAGACCAGATATGGTAGCAATATTCAATGCACGGGCAAATGGTAGATTTATAAATGTGCAAGATGGATTCTGAAGAGAAAAATTGTCTGGCACGACACAGTAAACCAAATTTCCTAGCGACAGGCCAAGCAATTGATTCAATACAATCATTCGAATCCCTGTCAGTGGAAAACGTGAGTTTAAGAAGCCACAAAGTGTTGCTCCCCTGGAGGTTAGCATCAACCATGCTAATGGAAGACAAATATTGTCCTCTGTAGTGATTAAATGAAAGCTGTTTCGTTTTTGATGCGTTGAAATTTACAAGCCATTTTTTACTTCAGTTAACAACTCATTGGAGGTCATTTTCAATAGAGCAGATGTCAATTTTATTTTGTTGGCCCTATCGGATTTACTATTAAGACAGAATTACAGAGGGGAATCAACAGCATAAATATCTAGTTGGGAACTGATGACATCAGCAAGGTCGTTGATGAAGATACGAAACAACATAGGTCCAAGGATAGAACCCGGGGGTGGGGACCCCGCATTAATGTGAAAGGATCTAGATGCGTGGCCGTTCAAAACGATATTTATTACATGATTTGTTAAAAATGATTTAAGTCAAATATTCGACCAGAGGCACTGTAGCCCTTGAACTTGTGGAGGACCTCAACATATCAAACCTTGTCAAATGCATTCGGGATATCCAAAGTCGCAGTCCGAACCCCACGTTCTTATCTAAAGCTTGATAGACAAATTCAGGAATAAATATTAACACATCAGCTGTTGACCTCGAGAAACGAAAGCCATATTGTTTATTTGAAAGAAGGTCGTTTGAAGTGAATTTAAGTTATTATTTAACTTTAAGATAATCCAAGTAAATTTATTTATTAATAAATATAATTAAAATTTTAACTACTTTATTTTATTGTAATTTAAAGAAAAGATATAAATAATATTAAAGAAGTAAATGTTATTAAAATCATTCTGCAATGCTAAAAGCATTACACAATTCATATTCTCACAAAAAACTTCCACTTTACATCTGTTTAGTAAAAGGTGTTTACTGTTCATGTTTTGTAAAACAGTTTCTTCGTTTCAACGGGTTTGAGCTAACGTCAATAAGACCGAGTTGGCTTCATTAAATTTTGTTTATATAACATAAAGCATAAAATTTATTCAAGTCAAGGCCATGAATTATGAAGTCGTAAAGAGCTATTTTCCTTTAAAGAAAACGGAAATTAAAATCATTAAACATTTTAAAGATTATTCTTTACAATTTTAGCAGAAATGTGTTAAACCGTCTCATGAGATTAGAACGATGAAGTTTTGTTTATTCGTTTCACCAGACTGGATTGAATTTGCTTCAAAAATCTTTTTTTTCTTTTCATACAATATGTGTATGAATACTAAATTTACTTAAGTCAATATTCAAATTTATGAAGATGAAACAAAACTATATCAACTGAAAAATATTGAATCAAAATTAATCGAGAGTTATTTTTATTCGTAATAGTTCTATTCTGCTGAGATATCGCTTGTTGGCCTGAAATAGACTTAATAATTGGGCTACTTTCGCTGAGCTCAAGTAGTCCAAGTATTAGTTTTTGCTATGAAGGATGTATCAAAAATACTTTTACAAACAGAGGTGGTGGGTTCCTCACACCAAAACATGGACAAAAATCCATATAAAGATATTTCCACAAATTCTTCGTTTTTTTTTTAAGTTTTAAGTTTACAGTAGATAGTGCTGTGTCGCGACTAGGGCTAGGCTATATTTGTCATTTGTGTACGTTTGTGGCTAATCTGTCTTCAATGTTTAACGTGTAGTAGTGAGTTAACTGAGAAGTGTTCCGTTTAATAATGTCAGGATATTCATATCGTGTGAAGGCAGATATGATTTTTACATACGGCCGTGCGAACTCTAATGGGCGCGAGGCTACACGGTTGTATCGGATTGCGTTTTCAGACAGAAAGCGGCCAAGTCATCCAGCATTTGTTGCTGTTTATCATCGCGTTGTTGAGACAGGATCCGTGGCACCAGAAACTATGGATCGAGGAATACCGAGATCCGCTCGTACTCCTGACTACGAAGAAAATATTCTACGGGTTGTCGGACACAATCCAGGTATCAGCAGACAATGGCCCTAGCATGTCGTATATCCCATAGTACAGTATGGAGGGCACTTCAAGAGCAACTCCTGTATTCGTATCATTTGAAATGTGTGCAGGGTCTTTTGTTTTCTGATCACTCACAACGGAAGAACTTTTGCCGATCGTTTATTGCAAAAACTTCCGATCCTTAGTTTGTCTCTTCAAGCTTGGTTACGGATAAGGCAACATTTGGAAGATGGAATAACAAATTTACACAACCAACATTTCCGGGTGGATCGGAATCCCCATGGTACAATACAGTCTAGATATCAGCATCACTTTACGATTAATGTGTGGGCTAGAATTGTAGGCGACTGTCTAGTAGGTCCATATGTTTTCCCAGCACGTCTTACAGGAGCTGTCTACAAGGAGTTTATTTCGAACAAACTTTTATACCTGTTAAAGGATGTACCCCTACTAATACGAAGACGCATATGGTTCATGCATGATGGGGCTCAAGCACATTTAAGCCACATTGTTCGCGACGCATTGGCTGGCATCTACCATGAAAGATGGAGAGATAGGGGAGGACCAGTTCCATGGTATGCACATTACTCCAATGTCAATCCTTTGGATTTTTATCTGTGGGGCCACCTAAAACAATTGGTTTATGCAGCAGACAATAATTCACAGATGCTTCATGTACGTGTCATGGGGGCCTGTGAAAGTATACGACACTGTGCGGGAGTATTTGAAAGGTACCACCAGTAAATGGTCCGACGGGTGCATGCGTGTGTAGAAACAAGCGGAGGACATTTTGAACATTTATGAGTTTCTGTGTTCAAGTGTAATGATAGACTTTTGAACATATGTTTATATGAACTTTTGTCCTTGTTTTGGTGTCAGGAAGTCGTCCCCCAAAATTCTGATACACCATATATATATATATATATATATATATATATATATATATATATATATCAGTGTGGGGGGTACAAAAGTTTTATTAAAGCTTTAAAAGCGGTCATTTTAAAATTATGGGCTGATCTTAGCTGATACGCGCTGATCAATCCTAATCTCAGGGGGCAGTTTGAAAATTTGCATTGGTTTGTCAATACTTCCGGTTTTACTGTTGCCGGACAATTAATAAATGTTCCGATTTGTGCCTCGTTTTTTAACATCTGAGAGAATTCTTAAGACCTTTTATATTAAGTCGAAGCAGCCTGTCCTCTGTAAGCAGAAGAAATAGCTGCTGGTTCTAAATTTAATAGGTCTGTTATTTATACTGCTCATTGTCTAGAAGTACTTTTCCCCTTTTTTAGTCATTGTGCGCATGTTTTTTGTCTTCGGATGGTTTTGAAGATCAAGGGGCGATAACCGGTTAGCCTTTTTTATGTTATTATCGTATTTTATAGAGTTATATATATATAAGAGAAATTAAAAAATACCCCATATGTATAGCTATTTCACCCCACAAGAATTACCTTGCAAGGGGTTAGGAAATAAAATAAAACAAAAAGGTAGTTTAAAAATTTTAAACTTTAAAGAATCAAGAAAGAAGAAGATATGCTCTGCCATAATAAATACAATGAGATCTCTTTGTTGATCAGTTTTAATATTTTATATTATCAGGATTCACTTGGATTATTTACCTACGTGTATGTATGTATATATATATATATATATATATATATATATATATATATATATATATATATATATCATACATTTTCAAGGTGGTGTTTGATTTAACCGCTCTTCTTCCTCTCAAGTTATTACACCAATCATATTTACCACAACAAGATTAAAAAGGTTTATTTTACGAAAGAAGAATCAAATCAAAACACATTATATAAGTTGTAAGTTGACGGTGGAGTAGTGGATAGCGGCTCGGATTAAGGAACCGGGTTCGAATTCCAGTCGAATCCATAACATTCACTTACGCGCCAATACCTTTGGGAAAGATATGAATCTTCTACTTCTCCCTCCAGCTATGGATAAATAGTAAGACAGACCGGGTTCTATAGCCTTGGATGGCAACCTACTGCGGGAAAAAATCTGCCTCGTCAGTCATGTATCGAAAGATACATGATCGCCTTAGCGTGTATCACGCATGGCGCATAACTGACTGACCGATGTTGAACTTATTCTGACACAAGGCTATATTTATGGAGCACCCAGTGACCATCGATCTCACCGGAGAAATGATAACAGTAATGATCTAAAAGACTCGCTCTATAGCGAATCGCCTACTGACACCATATATCGTCTCCGTCGTACCACGCACACACGTACGCATGTTGTGCGCATGCGCACAGCGTTGTTCGCATTTCTTTGAAGCAAGCAATATTTATTAAACATTATCTTTATTGTTTTCAGTACTGACACATACTTCATACATACTCACACTTGTATATGATTAAAAGATAATTTTCCATAAAAAAAACAAAAAAGAAAAAAACGCTTTAATCTATTCCATTTGTAGCATTCACAAATTTTGAATATTTATTTTGCTTTCGTTTCTTGGAATACCCGCAGGAGATGTTTGACTTTGCAATTTCTTTTTTGAAGACTGACAGGGAAACAAAGTTAAATTTCTAATTCAGTATGATTTTGCTGGATAATTTTTCAGAAGTAATCTCCTCTAAGCAGGAACTTTTTTTTTATTTCTGCAACACCATTGAAATATATTTAAAAGACTAACATCGATTTAACGAATACATTAATATGCTGAATGAAGAACATCTAAGAAACGTGAAAAAAGTCTGAAAAAGTAAATATTTATTTATTCTTAACCATAATCTTGATTAAAAAATAAATCAAAGATTTGTTCAGCTAGTTTGAAGGTGAAAAGTTGTATAATTTAACAAGTGCCTACATCAGAAAATATAAACTACAGACACTAAAAATACATGACTTTACTTGGGATTTAGTAGAGAAGGGTTCTATCGACGAATGCTAATACGACTGGCAAAAACAAGGAGGAAGTTTGAAGGAAAATAAAAACTGCAAGGAAACATACAATAAAAAGAATGTAGTTATACTACTGAATGCAGAGAATAACATGGGCTGAATATAAGACTAATAAGGAAGTTTTAAGGAAAACATTAACAAGGAAACATACAATAAAAAAGAGAAAGTGGTGTAGTTATACTATTGAATGTCGAGAATAACATTTAACGAATACATTAATATAATGAATGGAGAGCGTTTAAAAAAAAATATTTAAATCTGAAAACCAACTAAATATTTATTCTTAACCATAATATGAAGGAATCTATACCACCGTATACGAGGTCTGATGAGAAAGTATCGGAACTGGTGCTATAAAAAGAGAACTACAACATATTCACATTTAATCTTCTTCGAGTATGGAAGCATTCCTGGAACTCGTTTTGGGGATAGCGAGCAGCTGTCTCGTTGCTTTCACTTGGATTTCCTCATTGTCTTCAAATCTTGTTCCTTTCAAGTGGGATTTGATTTTTGAAGAGAAAAAAGTCGCAAGGGATGAGATCTGGAGAATATAATAATTATCGGACTTGTTGTGCTTAGCCCAACACTGCTGCACAAGCCATAGTCATTGATGAAACCTGTGACGACCACACTCTACACACTTTCTTTCCAGGCACTGCTATAAACAATAGAAGTGAGCGAGAACGTTATAGTATTTATGTGCAACAGAATTCAAGGTCAATCTGTGTCAAGCATCTTCACTCTGCTCCGTTACCATAGCAACAGACCCAATAACTTTTGATCAGACCTCGGATATTTCAATAAAACGATACTGGACAAAATAAAAATACAAGACAGACTGAAAATTTATGAAATATTTATTCCATAAAATAGGGATCAAATAATCAAAATTTAACTGTGGAAAAGGTACGCCTCTCGTTAAGAGCAGAGTCCGAGTGTCTACGTTTTTCAAAGAAAAGTACTAATCACATGATCGGTTGTACAGGAACGCTTTTTGTTATGATCTCTACACATGAGGTGAAGGAAAAAGCATGGAGTTTTAAAGGTGCCAGTCAGCAGTTGCTGCTACTAAACTGCTGACTGCTTCTACTACGTAGGTTCTCTACAGCCAATCATCTGAGTCTGGGCCTAAACTCACTATAAATCTTTGTAAAATAAATGTTTTAAAAGAAAGGCCAGTGTCATGAGACTCAATAGTAATACGAAATATCCAAAGAGTATTAATTATTTAAAATCTGGTCATTTTCGCTTAAAAAAAATAATGCAGCACAAATATTTGGCACTCGTGACTGCAAATTGTTCTAATTAAGGACAAATGTAAAACCCAGCTATATAAAAAATATATCAAAGATTCGTTCAGCTAATTTGAAGTTGAAAAGGTGTAGAATTTAAGAAGTGCCTACGTCAGCAAATATAAACTTTTTACCTTTTATAATGCCATGCGTGATACACGCGTAGGCGATCATGTATCTTTCGATACATGGCTGACAAGGCAGATTTTTCCCGAAGTAGGTTGTCATTTCTTTCTGCGGTAGATCAGTTGCCATCCAAGGCTATAGAACCTGATCTTTCCTGTTATTTTCCCATAGCTTAGAAGAAGAAGATTCAAACCTTTCTCAAGGGTATTAGCACGTAGTTGAATGTAATGGATTCGAATGGAATTCGAACTGCGCTCTCTAATTCCTCAATCCGAGCCGCTATCCATTATCCTACAAACTACAGACACTAAAAATACATCACTCTACTCGGGATTTAGTAGAAAAGGAAACATACAATAAAAAAGAGAAAGTGGTGTAGTTATACTATTGAATGCAGAGAATAACATGGGCTGAATATATGACCAATAAGGAAGTTTTAAGGAAAATATGAACTACAAGGAATCTTATACATACAATCAGAAAGAGACATTTCTGAGACATATGTGAAGACTAAGAGAATTTAACACTCTCAAGATGTACTGGAGGCAAGAGAAGCAGGTAGAAACAGCGAGTAAACTATTTAACGACTTTGCATAAATGAATGGCAGACGAAAGGTAGTGATTCAAAGGTCACTTAGAGCAACAAAAGACATGAAATTGTGGAAAGCCATGATTTGCGAATCCTGAAAGGACATGGCAGATAAAATTAGGGAAAGTCGCTTTTCTGCTCTTACAATCGAATAGATTGCCTCTACTTGTTGATATAATGAGATCTAATTTTTTTTTAATCCGATACAATGAAATCTTAAAAGAGTGGGATTGTTGAAAATGATTTCACCCTATTTTTCTGCTCCACCACTTGTGAGCTAAAATCCTTGCAATACTTTTAGCAACAGTCTCAAAGTTGTAACAATAATCGCAATAGTAGTAGTAGTAGTAGTCATAGTAGTAGCACAGTAGACAAGATGTGTAAACGAAAAACAAAATAGCTGTCTATTCTGATAACGAGCGTCGGAGGTATTATCAGAATGAACTGTAAATATTATCACATACCATCAACCCTAAAAGGTCAAGTCCTCTGTTCGTTTTTAATATACTTTGACGTTCTAGTTCTCTTATCAACCGTCAAATCTTGGCATACGCTAAATGTATAAACTCTTACAAATTATCTGACACAAGGAAATTATATCTAATCTTCTGTTTAATCTATTACTGTTCATTGGAAAACCTCCATTAATCAAAAACCACAACTTCTTTAAAAATGTGCATATATATATGTGGCCCAGTGGTTAGAACGTTTACCGTCTGATCATGATATCCAGTTTCGAATCTCACCAGGCTCGATTTGTCAGGGAGGTAACTTCTTGATAATATCGGCCTGAGTACTATACCACGGGTTTACCCATGAAATTGGTACAGTTTGAAAGCCGCCGATGGTTGTGCTAGGACGAATTTACAAGTCATTGTGACTGAGGGTTGTAGCGTGTTCAAAAAAAAAAAAAAATACGCGCTCACTCCCAGAAAATATAACTAGGGTATATCTATTCAGCATAGTTGCAGTATAAATTACAGGTGGACTGTTGATTGAGCAGGTGGCTATAATACGGATTTGCTCGCCACTCCGGTGCATCTGGAAACGAGTAACCAGCCATTATTATATATAATAGATTTTATTTTTAATCCGACATTATTTCTTATTAATTTAAATGCTATATTTTCGTGAATACACGTGTTTAAGCAGACATCATGTTTCTTTTAAGCGGTATGAATTTCATCTATCAGCTTGAGAATTCCTGAGTCTGAATAAAAAAAAAAAAAAGTGCTCTCCGGGAGGGGTCGACGGCGCGACCCCTTCGGTAAAGGAAACCACCGTCAAATCCAAAATTATAGCGATTACTAAATTATGCCGGAACAAGCGTTGGTTTTTACTACAAAGAGAGAGGCAGTTTTGAAACCCGCCAGAAGGCACATTTTCTTTATTAAGACTCTCGAATGCACAGGCTGGTAGATGTAATTCACACTGTTTAAAAAATCAAATACGTGCATCCACTAAAATATAAAGTTTAAATTAATAAGAAACAATATATATATGTGTGTGTGTATATAGACACACACACACACACACACACATATATATATATATATATATATATATACGTGTGAGTGTATAGAGATATATATAGTTATATGTTTTTATATGTGTGTGTGTGTGTGTGTGTGTGTGTATACAGATATATATTTATATATATATATATATATATATATATATATATATATGCGTGTGGGCATGTGTGTGTTTGTGTATATATACTAGCAGCCATACCCAGCTGGTCATTTAGAAAAAGCGTTCAATTAGAATGGACCAAAAACAGCATCATGTTTAGATATAACAGAGTCTATCTTCTTCAATTACTTTAAAGTACTTTCATTAAAAAAACATTTTGAATTAATGCAGTTACTGATATATCAGAAGTAGTCTGTATTTATTCTATCGAAATTAACCGAGGACATGAAGGGGAAAAACAGGCAACATGAAAACCCACTTCAGACCACAATTATTTTGGAGTTTTTGAAATTCAATTTTTCAGTGTGCTACCAGGGATGTAAAAGAAGATACATTTATAAAGCAACTGTTGAGTTTGATAACAACTGGTTAAAAGATAAACGAAAAATAAGAAAGAAAGCAGTAAAAATCGCAATTTTTCGCTATTTACGCGAATTTTTCCTCTATGGGTGAACTCAATCATCAAGTTAAATGGCAGTTAAACAATCAACTTATTGTTAGCTACAACTGAGTGAAGTTTATATTAGATTACTTAAAAATTAAGCATGATTTTAGTTTAAAATTTGTGTTGAAATCGATTTTTCGTTTTTCGCTAAATGCAGTGGCGTAGAAATGAAAATGAGGTATCGTTGAGCCCGTCATGATGTAAGTAACCTACATATAGAGTTTGAACGAAAAAAGCTGAATTTATCGATTTTTGATCGGCTTTATCGATTTTTTTTTAAATTATCGAATTTTTTTACGCTAAAAGCCTATCTCTTACATTGTACAATGTATATGACAAGTTTGGTCAAAATCGATAGAATGGATCTCGAGTAAAAAGGTATCACACAGACAGATATACAGACACACACACATCCTCAGTTTTCTATATAGATATATGTGTTTTTATATATATATATATATATATATATATATATATATATATATATATATATATATATATGAATTTATGTTTGTATATATATATATATATACATTATATATATATATATGTGTTTATGTTTGTATATATATATATACATTATATATATATGCGTGTTTATGTTTGTGTATATATATATATATATATATATTACATATATATATATATGTGTTTATTTTGTATATATATATATATATATATATATGTGTTTATGTTTGTATATATATATATATATATATATATATATATATATGTGTTTATGTTTGTATATATATATATATATATATATATATATATATATTATGTTTATATATTTATATATATATATATATATATATATATATATATATGTTTTTATTTATATATATATATATATATATATATATATATATATATATATTTGACACACGGACGTCGAAGATAATAAGTAAAATTTATTTTCACAGAAACTACATCGCAGCTACAGGGATTAGAATGAACAGAAAAAGTATTCAGCTACAAAACCTTTTGTCACTGAGAAAAAATGCTTGCATTTCGTGTTTAGAACCTGGATTGTCACACTTTTAAACCCGTGTTCACATCTACTGTTTAGTTACTGTAACCGTTCCGCCAGTTTCAGTGAATGGCAATGTTTGCACATTTTTTCCCCGTATGAGAAATTTAATGATATATCTTTGCTTCGTGTCAGATGTTATTTTCCAAACTCCTGTCAGGTTGTTAACTGTTTCAAGGCAAGAAACGTTTTTGGCTATTATTGGGAATGTCTACTTTCACTGCTAACGTTGTGTAACAAAATAAAATAGAATTCTTTACTTTCGAAGTAATATACCACCCCATTATGCATATATATATATATATATATATATATATATATATATATATACACCTTGCACTTTAAATATGAACAAAAACATAACCTACCAAGAGCACCTTATTCCTTTTCAATTTACTCCTCACAAGGACCTCATTTTTCCCAGATTTCCTTTCCGTCTGCAAAATCCGAATGAATGCATGATTTTTTTTTATAAATGTATCTAGAGTTATAAGAATGTTTTATTTTCCAAACACGGTCAGCACATTGTGAACGTGTTAATAGATGTTGAATTTCGGCTTTTTCTTTTTTTCTTTTAATAATGCTTTCATTATTTTTTATCATTTTTTTTTTCATGCAGATGAGGTTATTATATTTGTATTGTCAACGAGTATGTTGGGAATGCAGTTTGATTGGTCTACGTATGTATTTAAATGAGACCTAATTGAGCTATGGTCAGAGAGATATAACGTGAGTTTTCTTGTTAGGTATGTTGTAGTATATCCAATATAAATATTCATGAATTTAGCTTAATCAAGAACACAGTTGCTTAAGGTGCCTGTAAAATCATAAATAAAGCATTCCTATAAGTGTAGATACATAAATAAAGAAATCCATATATTCAGTTAAAAGTAAAAGTAAAATCATCCTCGATAATGCTTAAGAGAACAGCCGAACATACAGAACATTCGGACAATTTCTACATAATTTATGTCCAGAAAAGAAAAAAATATGAGAACACCAGAAAAATTAAATAAGAAACTTAATCACAGCACCTTCTCAGTCGTTTTAACGAAACGTGTGTGTGTGCATATATATATATATATATATATATATATATATATATATATATATATATATATATATATATATATATATATATATATATATATATATATATATATATATATATATATATATATATATATATATTATTTTTTATACGTTATTTTATAGATACAATGTATTTAAGTAAATGTTCTGTTTTAATTAAACACTATTGATTACATTACACCTGGATGTTCGAGAAATTTCAGAAAATATGCGTTCTCCGACAGGAATCGAACTTGTATTCCTTTACGGAAACCGTCATTTGGTCTGACGTGCTGTACTATTTAGCTGCACAGAAGCGTCTAGTTAGAAAGTCCAAATTACTGTTTATAAACACACAATCTTCGACGATTTTTCTCGATCGATATTTTCTGCACACGAAACGTATCGTAACGATAATATATTATGAAATGGAATAAGCCCAACAGTTATTTAATATAAGATACGTTATATATATATATCAAGTATGTGGTGCAGTTCAATTTACATTACATCCAAAAAACAGATATAGAAGTTAATGATATAAATGGCGAGAATACATCTTCGCAAACAAATTTAATAAAGTACATTAACCCCGAACTTGTAGATGAATGTTATGATCCCTGTTTATAAATTCCAGTTGCCTAAAGTTTTTTTTACAAGCTTTTATCTGTTCATAAAGACATCATCAGGTATGGAAATAGATTTGTTTTTGTTTTTTTACTTCTCGGTAATAACAGGACAACGAAAAAATATATGTGTAATCCGAAATATGTTTTAAGAAATGTGTTATTGTTAATTGCAAGAATTTTTTTTTTTTTGGAGCGTACGGTCGCAACGCTGAGTTTGAATTTTTAAACTTTAAGATTGTGCGTTTTTGTACTAATATGGTAATAGAAGAATAGGTTTTTCAGTCAATGTGGCATGTTCAATAAATACAGGAATGTCACAGTTATTATCCGAAAGTTGCACGTTGGATCAGTTATTTTAATATCAAGTATGTGGTGCAGTTCAATTTACATTACATCAATCATTCACACAAAAAACAGATATAGAAGTTAATACATCTTCGCAAACAAATTTAATAAAGTACATTAACCCCGAACATTACAATTAACAATTATGTAGAAATTGTCCGAATGTTCTGTATGTTCGGCTCCTTTCGGCTGTTCTCTTAAGCATTATCGAGGATGATTTTATTTTTACTTTTAACTGAATGTATGAATTTTTTTAGTATGGATTTTAGGCAAGCAGTCTGCAATAAAGTACTCTATATCAAATATAGGGCATTAATAGAATTGAAATAAGTAAAAGTGTGTCACTTAGCTGATTGATGTTACCATCTGCATCCCATATATATATATATATATATATATATATATATATATATGTATGTGTGTGTGTGTGTGTGTGTAAAATGTTCTTTAATCCATACTTAAGCAGCTGTTGTATGGTGAGTATACCGAATGAAAGAAGCCTAGCCATAAATCAAAAATGCGTTTGAAGGATAGTGTGAATATGAAACTATTTAATGCACATTTTTTGATAGATAAGATGGAGATTTAATACTTGATTGAGTTTCGTGGAAGAAGGCGGTTTTATCAAAAGATAAAAAGAGGAATTTCCGAAGGCAATATGAAGTTCACTATTTGAAACTATGTGTAATCTTCGAGAACTAATACGCAATGGGTGCGGTAGATTTTTGCCTCCCTAAAGCGGGGCTAAAAAGTCACCAAAAAAGTCACTATCTTGGAATTTTATTGGTTGCTTGGTTGTTTTTGTTTAGCGGCATATCAAGCTGTGTGGTTAATTTAATGCCGAATTCTAAATATTTTGCACGAAACTTTTTTGAGTGGGGAGATAATAACGGTTTTAGTGATACAAGTTTTACTAATTAACCCATAGCTGGAGGAATATGTGGATTCATACTTTTTCCAATGCTTTACGCGTAAGTAAATGTAAGCAACGCATCTTGAACTCGACTTTCCGATTAATAATTCCGGGTCATTATCCATTACACCAACCGCACATCCAAGCTTACAGGAACCGGTATTCTCAAGCGGTCACCCATCTAGGTACTGATCAGGTTCGATGTTGCTTAACTCCGATGATTGTACAGGAAGTGGTGCGTCAACGTGATATGGCCGTAAGCCTGCTTTAGATTTTGCCATCTGGAGAGTTACTTTATGTAGTGAATGCGACAAGGTGTTGGTGTGTGGAAATATCACCATCAGTAATCCATGTTGATGTTGTCCCTGTTGTCGAAGGCAATTTAATCTGCGTTGCTTGTAGCAGAGAGTGTAAGTCGCTGACTAGGCTCAAAAGTCGCATTCGTGCAACAAACTGGTGAAAACTGTGGAATGCTATGTTAACAAGCGATGGCTCTATTTCGAAACGAAAAAGTAGACGTCATGC
>CAHIKZ030002178.1:0-314631 GCA_903632075.3 Acanthosepion pharaonis | reverse complement strand
CAATGAGTTTCCTGTGCTAAAGTGGTCTCTATGTTCACCAGATCTCAATTCCATCGAGCACCTTTTGGACATAGGGGAAAGAGAGATTTGAATCTTGGATATGCAGCCAACTAATGTAGAATTGTGGGATGCTATAACGACAGCATAGAGCCAAATTCTGAAAGAGCACTTCCAGAAGACCATTTGAATTTATGCTAAGAAGAATTGAGGCAGTTCAGAAGAGAGTACCCAACCTGGTACTAGAAGAAATACCTAATAAAGTGAACAGTAAATGTATATTACTTGATATCATCATTTTACATTAACATAAATTATATATTTTGTGGTTCTTGTACAATGAATGTTAATTAGAATGTGTCCCAAATGTTGCAAAAATCTAAAGTAAACTGATTGCAAATTACTTAAATTCAATTTTACTCAGTAAAAACAAATAATGCTCATCCAGAGAATTTATATTTCCATAAATAGAATCCAGATTTTAATAAATTTAATGTACACTTAAATTTATTATATTATTAGATTTGTCAGTATTAATCTTGTATTAATCATAATTATTTGTCAGTATTAATCAGTTAACTTGAAAAATTTGGGGAAACATCTTTTTTCTTCAATGTGATTTTTCTTCAGTATAAACTTTCTGCATTTCCTTAAAAAGGTTGAAGCAACTATATTTTTTGCCTTGATGAAGGTGCTGTTAAAAAATAAACTGTTTTATTTTCTCTAAATAGTGAATTGAAGATGAATAAAAAAAAAAAAAAAAAAAATGAAAAAAAAATTTGATGGTTCATAGGGAATCAGATTTAAAAACCTTGGAATTTAGTTGGACACATATGAACGTGTAGTTAATTATGCATTGCTCAGCTTAGTAATGATCATCAAGCATGCCTGCAAAATAAAAACTGTTTGCATTATAATAAACATAATATTTATCTTCTGCAAAATGTCAGCATTGCCTCAACAATACCAGTTTCCCAATGTGAAACATATTTCTAGATTCCATCATAAAGTCTGTATTTGTGTGCAACAAGTAGTTTTGTAGTGTTAAATTGATTTTAAGAATAAGGATTATCATTTCTAAAAATATTTTGTATAATGATGTTTATGGTATCAATAAAAGGAACATTGTCTTAAGAATTTGCTCCTACTAACTTCTAATTTTAAAAAAAATCAGAACTTTTTTAATGTGTTCAATTTTTCATCACAATCTTTTCATCAATTAAAATTATATATTTCATTATATATATAAAAATATATATATAAATATATATATAAATATTCCTGAATAACCATAAAGGAAAACAATTTTTTTATTAACATGAAATGGATGCAAAAATTTATATAACATTGGGGTTTTATATATTTTTTACCAGGCATGAGAAAAATTCTTCCCCACTAACACACAATGTTCTGGATTATTAAAACAGACTTGTTAAATGAAGGATGCCACGCGTAAGTTGAACAGACGCAACATGTTTATATTTTTTATTTGTTAAAATACATTATAAAAAACATTTTTTAAAACTTCAATGCAAACTATCGGGTCCATTTGAAGACATACCCAGAGAATTGCTTGATCTTTACTAATTTTGAAATGAAAAAAAAATTAAATCATTAAAAATAGTAAAATTTCAAACTTTAATGTTTCTTTTCATTTTTTAACCAAGTATGCAAATAAATATAAATTTTTTTTAAGTTTTAACATTTTAAATAGTCATGATTGTAACAAAATCATTTCCTCTAAATAATCTTAAATCATTTCAGATGAATTTAAGAAAACAAAGCCTCTTCAGAACAAATGTCTAAAATCATATTTCCACAAAACAAAGTGACATTGAATAAAATTTTGTCAAAAAAAATTCAAATGTTTACTCAGTTGAAAATTTATTGTTTTGCTCAAACAATTGTATAAATGAAAACAAAATTAAAGCAAATAGAGTATGTCCTCTTTATCTGTGATCTTCATCAAAAAGAAAAGAATTTCAGTTGAAAATGTTTAAAATGAATATAAAACCCTCAAAACATAAATAATAGAAAGAAAAAACTAAATTTGTTTTCACCTCCAGTTACAATATAAACCTTTGTTTTACAGACATTATTTAAAATTATCTTTCATTTTAACCACAAAGTTTATTTTTGAAATTTCTTTGAAATGCTTTATAAATTTTTCCAATTTGAAATATTTTTGAACATTTCCCATGCATGAAATCCCATTTTTATTGATGTTAAAGACTATATATATATATATAATGATATAAAAAAGGGTGTAACCCTAATTAACCAGATTAGTCTGCATTTCTGCTTCTAAGTATTTCTGTCCTCCCTGAATCTGCTCATTCTCTCTACAAACTTTTTTAAGAGAGCCTATCATAACTCCTCTTTCATTGAAATATTGAAAGAGAATACATATGTTCATCATCAGAAAAAAAAAAAAGAAATAAAAAACAGTTTTTCTCAACGGGATCACTTTTTGTTTCAAGATGGTTAAAAGTTGTATTAAATATAATGACCATAAACAATGGCTTTAATCAAATCAAACAAATGCAAGCTTTGTACAATTAGGGCTTGTAATTTTATATCTTAACACTGATTTGAGACTACCTATGCAATAAAAAAGTACTCTAGCCAATTAATTTCAATAATCTAGTTTGTTCAACCCTTTTGTTGGGAACAAAGATCAATGTAATTGAAGCTTGAAACAATGAAAGTTGTCAAGTACAGGACATAAGTTTCTAGGATGGATGGTGGAATTAAAATGGTGTGTAATGAACATGTTGTGCAATTAATAGGTTTCCTAATTTTGTTTGGAAAATGCTTCAACAAAGTGTTAACCTGTTTCTATAAAATGCCCTATACAAAATGTCCTAATTTAGTAAGGATTTTCACCCAGTTATTGTTAAAAGAAAACAAAAACAAGCTATTATTGAATCTAATGTATTTGATATTTCAACTTATTATAAATTTTACCTCATTTTTATATGAGTTGAAAAATGGAAGTGAACTCTGATGTAAATAAAAAAACTGGCATAACAAAAACAGAAATAATAGGAAATTAACAGAGCTATAGAAAATTTGATCCACCTTGTTTCTGAAAAGTAAGGAAAAACAAAGATATAGGAAAAAATAGTCTGCTTTTTTTAGTGATACAATAACAATCATATATTTCATTCTGAAATCTGGTCAACTAAACCACATTAAAATTTACCTATCCAATAATCTATTTTGTTTTAATTTTTAATTTTTTCTGGACCATAAAACAATTTGAATTAAATTGGTCATATAATAAAACAATGATTGGCCTTATGTAAGACCTCTTCCAACCTTTCTAAAAAAAAACAATAACCTCATTTACCAGTTTGATATTCAATCCACTAAACAGAGTAAAAAAATTATCAATAGCAAATCCAAAAAGGCATAATAACACAATATAAAACTTAATTTGATCTTCCTAAAGAACAATCCCTCCTCCTTCCTTATTCTAAAAGTTTTGTTCATCAATGTGGTTATTTTGAATTCAACGCTACTTCTTGTTCATCTTTACAAAACAAACTCTTATCATCAATATGCCTTCATTTACTGATATATGAATGTTTTCAAACAACTGATCTTCATAAAAATGCTAAAATATTTACATAGTGGAGTCCAAAAAGGCTTCCCATTTGGAATATCATTCTATATCCTCTGCCGGACATTGATGAAACTGAATTCCAACACCCATATAACAAACAACTGTTTTAAACACTATTTTTAATCTTTGGTTAAATGACAATGATGTGAAATCACAAATGGGAATTGTTTCATGACAATATCATCTATTCAATTCCTGAAACAGGTATTAGCAGATATTCAAGTACGTTATAATAAACAATAAAACATGTTCAATGTCATCCACCAACTCACAGGGCTAAGACTTTCATAAACAAATTTAAGACAAACTGATTTCTGTTCAGTAACAAAAAAGAAAAGACTGTCAACTTATAGTAGCAACTGCAATAGATTTCTTCTTCTTTCTCAAACACTTATGGCAACACAGTTCAAAATAATAGCCCATCATAACAGTTCAACAAGCGTAAAAACAATAAAATGAACGCCCCACTTCTCAAAAAAACGGAACTTAGCAGCTCAAAAAAAAAATTCTGCCTTTATAAAAGCAAAAAACAACCGGCTTTTGTTCATCACGAGATCTTTCTGATTGGTCCGCCATTCAGGGGGGGAGAACATTAGCATAGTGTCTAGTCATTGAAGTAGATTTTTTGCTAACTACTTTTTAATAATTTTTCTTCAGCAGATCGCATTTAAAACATGAACTTTTTTCGGGGTAATGATTATCTCTTTCACTACACTCCCCCTGTCATATAAGTGACACTCAGGACGGGCCTCTTTATTCTTAAGCTTCTGGAGAGGGGACAACTGTTGGAGGGGATTGTGTGGTGAGATTCTTCTCTGACAACCTGTAAGTCTTTTGTCATCTGAAGAATGTTCTTCTTCTGGGATTCTTCTGGTCCTAACAACCTCACGCACAGTCTTTGCCATCTGAAAGGTGCTAGCCCTACCTCCGATGGTTATTATTCATTCACTTTCTGAGCACTCACTGCTGAGTGTCACGTGTTGATATCTGAACCTACATATCGACACCAAGTCTTTTACATGTCTTGTTATTTATCAACCAGCACAGGCGTGAGTTACTTATTCAGTGACATGCCCACAGTACCGAGTTGTACACGACTGTGTGGAGCTTTTACCCCTGCGTGATCGCTTGGTTCATGCAGTGGCACCGTTCTCTTATCAGTTGAACGTGCTGTGTCAATGCCTCTTAACCTGATTTTGTACTGGTAAATCATGTTGGCTGGTGCAGTTGAGGGTGATACATTATTGTCTTTAAGAGTAATGTTGTGCCAATACACCGCCTCCATTATGGAACACTGTTTCCTAGCAGCGATTCTCTTGATGCTCCGATGACATCGCTCGATTATGCTATTTCCTGATGGGACATATGCGCAGCGAAATCTGAGGTGCACTCCCCACGAATCCCAAAAAATTTTAAATAGTCCACAGCAGAATGCAACGTGTTGTTATCAATGAGGAGTTCCGTCGGAGGTCCACGCTCAAAGAACAATGCCCGCGTGGTCAATCACGTTTGCAGAATCCTGTCGACGCAGACGTGTGGAAATAGTGAACCGGTTGGGCCACAGTCAATCAGGGTTAGTGATTCCATTATGGGTGATGTCCATTCCAACACGGTGCCACACTTTTGCTCACACTCAGTTGTCCTTTTGGCCATTGCACAGGTGCTGAGTCAATGACACCCTTGATTCTCTGACCACTGCCCCTGACAGCAGCTTTGGATACGGAGGGATCTCTGACTCACGAAATATATGGTCCATTTTACACTGGGATGTCCGCTTTGGCAATGCACAGATTTTAATAAATCTGAGTTACAGTTGCTCATTGATGCTGCACAGACATGTCCTACTGGCTCTACCTCTTTCTTAACAACGTCAAGCCATCTCTGGGATACCCTTGTTAAAGTATCTGCCTTGTTCTGATTTGATCTGACCAGCTGTATATCTACTGATAAGTTGTACTCACCAACTTTCCCAGTGTGTCTAGCCGCCCCTTTGAATGAGCATTTCGCTTGCAGCCATTGAACATATCCTGGCCTTCCCCATAAGTGTCTGCTATCCACTTATGCACACATGCGGAATCTGTAAATAAATGCAACACCTTTGCATTCCATTGAAGAGCCGCGGTTACTCCTTTGATAATGGCATCTAATTCCGACATTTGATATGTTGTGCCGCATCCTTCCTTGGGGGCAACCAACATATCTTCCATGACAGTTTCATCTGTTTCAAGACACACCTGTTGAAAGGGAGCCCACCCCAGACATCAAATTCACATCCGCCAACACACCATTTTACCACGGTGTAGGGTGGGTAACATTCTGGTAATGACACACTATCATGTGTCTAAGGGGGAGCATCATTTGTTTTGTCATCTCAGCCGAAATGAAGTGACAGCAATCATTGATAAATGCAGTTGCAATGCGGATTCAACTGCCCACAGGAAAATGTCCCACCAGCTTTCCACATAACGAGAACACACTGCGTTGTGTCATGTGCCTGGGAATGTCTGGGAGCTCGCTTCCATGTTTCCAGTAAAGCACATTGTACTCCCCCCAGACCTGCACACGAGCACCGTCCTCCAGTAGTTCTGGGCTCTTAAACTAGAGCCAAAAAGTCAGCAAAGATGCTGTCTCACCTGTGCAGTTTCATTGATGGTGTGATGTCCCAAATAAAACTGATGTAGAAAGCGTGATTGTCTCATCCTTGGATAGCACAGCATCCACTATGGCTTTTCATGATGGCGTCATCACATTGAGCCCGAATCCCATTCAATATCTCTTTGTAGTATCTCTTCCCATTAAGGATCACCGCCTGAAATGGCCACAGTAACCGTGCACGCCAGATTATCTGCAAATAGGCCTTCAAAGGTCAATCACAGAGACATTGCCCCCTTTCTTCTCCATTCTCTCAATTTTGTGCACACATCAGCATGAGCTGTGTGTGTCTACATGTTTGTTAGTCCTCTATAATCTAGTACAGAGCGCACCTTTCCCTTGTTCATCTGTACCATGGCCATCAAAGGATGAGGCCTTTTGGAGACCAAGCTTCTTCTCGGAATACGAGTCAGCTATCCATTGTCCAGCCACACTGGTGGCTGCTTCCTTAGACGCGTTCGGCACCTAATACTCTGACATTCAGTTCTGGAGGGCTTTTCTAGTGGGTTATTTTTCCAACCATTTCCACAGTGCTGTCCATGTCTTCGTCCTTTGGTCAAACTCTCCTAAAGTTGGGCTCATTGATCCCTCAAAGCAGCACAGATGGGGGATCAGCAAACTGACGCCGCCTCTCTGTGATGCGCTCAGCATCCTCATAATAATGTCTATCCCATCCCAGATCAAACCTAATAATATGCTGTCCACGACCAACACACTGACTGTGACGGGGTCACCGTTGTTGATACTGAGTTTGATTCTTCCAACTTCCACCTTTCCATTGGCCGTTAGCTCCATCTTTGTCTGCCCACTGTTGAAAATCAAACTGTTCGTGAGTGATCTAGAAGCAGCCCGAATTCACTAAAGCGGTATGTGTTATTCCAATGATGCACTTATAATCACAGGTGAGCGCCTCTTTTCATGTTTCGTGCAGGAAAAGACCGCGCTAACGTTGCATCCCATTCCAAGACACTTAGAGGCAATGTGCCCTACTTATGACATTAGGCATCAGCGTGATTGAGACGCAGCCTTCCTTTTGGACCCACTGTGCATTTCTTGCATTGATAGCAGCAGTCTTTGGCAAAATGATTTGGCCTAGAGCACCGATAGCAGGTGACATTGCCATGGCGATGGATGGCTGGGGTTGATTCTGTTTGACTTGAATTGGTTGAACGACTACGGCCACTGGTTCATCAGCGATCCGCGATCATGATAGCATGAACTCCTGGTCAACAATTGATTGAGCGTCATGTCTTCCCATTCTGGATGATGCGGGTATCTGCTTAACGCCAATAGAGCAATCCAGACACAAAGGCTGGGTCATCCATTCTTCAGGAAGCAGTGCAATCGGTACAGCAAGCTTCTTTAATTCCGCCAAATATATGCCTACTGTCGCCGGAGTGAGCGTAGGCCGCCTGAATTGATCATAGGCCACAAACCAGGTCCGTTCAAACATCGTTAGTAGAGCGCGCTTTATATACAATGTCCTTTTCTATTCTTTGCTCAGCTGTTTTTCTTCATGGATCTCGCATATAATTAGCAAACCAGTTCCACATTTTTCAATCCATTCAACCACAGACTGTCCACTTTCGTGTCTTACTGAATTCAGGGATCAGTTTTTATGTTGAACGGACTTTCCGCCATCTTGCTAGAGACAAAAGTAAAACAAAATAGCTTGCTATAGTAAAGAAAGAAAAGACTGTCAACTTATAGTAGCAACTGCAATAGATTTCTTCCGTTTCTCAACTGCAACACTTGTAGCCAAATCACAGTTCAAATGAAGCAAAGTTGAAGTCCAACAAGACAAAATGGGGTTTCTAAGTCCAACCTTCACTTCTCCACGAGCAAAAAACATATGTTAGCTCACCAGCTCAGAAAATCTTCTGCCTTATAAGTTTAAAACAATGGCTTTGGTTCATCGAGAGATTTTCTGATTGGTCACGCCATTCAGAGGTGGGGAGAATATTAGCATAGATTCTAGTCATTGAAGTAGATTTTTGCTAACTACTTTTTGGTAATTTTTCTTCAGCAGATCGCACACAAAACACAAACTTTTTTGGGGGTAACTGATTATCTCTTTCACTACAACCAAATCCAAAAGATGTTGCTGTATTCTTGAGTCAGATTTATCTGTAAGATTATGAGACTCACAAGAGGGTTGATCATATTTTGTTTGGTTTTCTTGAGAAATAGCCTCAATCTTGTACAAAAATCTTGTTTATCAAGAATAATTACACTAGAACCTTTTATCAGGCTTGGTGACATTTTAGGTTGTTAAAAGAATAAAACAGGTTTGAAAGTGAGCAATTTATCACAAGCAACCCTCCCAATAAACTGCAGTCTTAGAATATCTGTTCAAAAATCCAGTGAAATGGCCTTTATTGATCTCTTTTTAATATCAACATTTCTTGATTTTGACAGTTTTGAGTTGTGAAAAGCAACTCCCAACCCAGAGAAATTTTACAGTTCCTGTATCAACCCCTAGATGGAGAATTACAAAATGTAAAGATTCCAAAACAACAGTTTCTCAGTTCAATAAAAATCCATAGAATTTGTAATATGTCTGGCCAGGTCACCAGATACAGCACCATGTCTTTTCATTTTAAGGCCATTGAAAGATCTATTTTTGCCTGATTATATATATATATATATATATATATATATATGAGAAGAAAAACAGAGGATACAGGTTTGATTCCTATTGGAGTATATATATTCTTTAAATTTCTCAATACTAGGCCCTTAATATAATTAATCAATTCAAATAAAATCAAAGTTTTACTCAAATAAATTGTATCCATAAAAATAATGTAAAACAGAAAAATATGTTAAAAAATATATATTTTGAGAAAATACCTCATACCAAAAGGTTGAATCAAATGAGAAGGTCATATATGAATTCTATTTTATATGTTACTTTAATAGATAAAAAATTTGAAGTAAATTATTTTTAATTAAACAGCATAAATTACATTTATTTGGAATTGAAAATAATTATCGAACTATATTCCATTTCATTGTATGTGTGTGTGTATATAATATATATATATATGATGATGTCTGATTCTTTTCATCAAAGATCAAACTTAATTTTTTCAGTTCAAGTTTTTCATTGTTGATCAACGGTTTTAAATGAGACAACAATTTAGCCCTCAATCAGTCATATACAATATAGATATAGATTTTTTAGGAGAGAAGAATATATGTGCAGTGCTTAAATAAAAACTGTTTTAATTCTGTGATAAAAAAAAATATTTAGCTGAATTGGATATAAATACTGAAATTTTTCATCTGGCAGAATTATCATGTATTCCTCAGACAAACCTGATTTTTTTTGTTGCAATTTGAACTTTATGTCCAGTTTTTGTTTATGTTTGGGGAAATAACCTTTGGATCTGTCTCCAAGTATACAAATCATCAAAAGCAAAATAATTTATAACATTTATTAATAAAACTCCGTGTGAACATTATGGTTCATATATACATATATAAACAATGCGGGACCAAGAATTGACAAAGATATTTCAACACCAAAATTAATAGTCTGTTTTGTAATCTTATTGAATTTTTCTCCATTTATTTATGATTTTCAACAAGGGGATTTTTGGGGTGTGTTCTTTTAAAATTTCAAAATTAAATATTTCCTCATATGTTTATAATAAACAGAATAAGATTTCTTCACATGCAATTGTAACATGTATGTATACTTGTACATATATTTTTTTCTATCTGCCTAGGCTTTACATCATGACATTGATAAATAATTAATAAAATAATATTACCTATTTTTAAAATAGGTAATAAATAAAAAATATAAGAAAATCCTATTAAATCCTTTCCTTCATAATATAGATCATAATAAAATAATATTACAAATAAAAATAACAAAAAAAATAATATGATTGAGTAAAATAAAGATAAAAAAAACTAAATTACTAAGAAGAAAAGTATACAATAGTACAGTAATTTTCAAAGTAGATAACTTATTTGTCCTTGACAGTTGACAGCATGTGTGAGCGTAGCTTGTTTGTATTCTTGTGAACTAGTGGGACATTTATTTTATAAAAATGCAGAGAAATTAAAAATAATATTTGGCTTTATTTCTTTTCCCATTCTCTGTTTTATTTATTGGAAAAATCTCCATGTGCTCTAGTGTTGGGGAAGGAACCCCCACCTAAACTGATGGTCTTTGAAATGTAGAGGAATGGAATTAAAAGTCCTTTGGCTTTAGAACAGACCATGAACTGAACCTGAAAATTCATTTGTCTTATAAATGTGCAAAGATGCGAAACCCACTCAATATGGATAAAAAAATAGTGTTTTTTATTTGTAATTTATGGACTTAATACTAAGTTGAAACTTAATTTAAAAGTCAAAATAAGTATACACCTGTTGAAAATATCCCAATTAGCTTCTCATTTGGTTTTGTTTTAGCAACTCAGCAAAAACAAGACCTGATTCAAAAGGAAGTCTCTGGAGACAACTGCCAGGTATAACCTTCTTAGAATGTTTGTCCTATTCTTCTGTTGTATAGGAGTTTTCCCTAAAGGAGAATCAATACTCCTCCCCTTTTCTTGGTTTAAGAGTCCTAACCTTGTTTCTTAGGAAGACAGGGTTGGGCTTTATTTTTAGGCCTTTCTTTATTTTTTTAAAAATTTTTATTAAACAACTAATTTTGAAAAGTGAACCCTAAACCAGCATTCATAAAAAATCACCCAAAACCTTTAACTTTTTCCTTTTTCTAACGTGATGGAATTTCAAAAACCAATTTTGCAGTGTGGTAATTAAAGGACAAATGAGAAGGTAATCCTGATATTTGAAGTTTTTTCACCAACTTTTTTTGATTTATCCACTCTATTTCTTTTTTGGTGGTCATCTTCCTCTCCTTTGAAAAAAGACTCTCCAACCCATTATTTAAAGCCTTGGAAAATATTTCTTTAAAAGACATCTCCCAATTCATATATTTTTAATAATCTGCCAGGTGATTCATAGATGTGATTCCGGACTATCTCTCTCCATGCTCTGCTGTTACCTCTTCTTCCTTTATCGCTCATCCTCCCAAGACTCTGGTTGGTACTCTAAATAATTTCCGCAATATAGACATCTCTCTCCATCCGTTTGCTCATATGTTGGTAATCAAAGAAATTTAATGCCCACCATACCAAGTGGCTTAAAAACCTCTATAACTGAACTTTGTTTGTTTACAAACCCTTCAACTTTTCAATTTCTCAATCCCACTCATGCATTTATTTCCCACATTTTTGGGAACAACCTAGACAGTAAGGCTTCCCTTCTCAAGCTCTGTTTCACCTCCATCCCCGAGTCCTGTCACACCACACAGCTCTGCTCTCTTGGCAATTCTGATCATGCTGTATAGTCTGTCAACATCATCTTCTATTCCACCACCAGAAAAGAAAACCCCACTAACAGAACATCTTTTGTTATCAACAAAAGCAGACTGGGACTCATTCTGCTTTCCTTTATTTGTCCCCTAGGATGAAGTCTTTATTTACCCCGTTCAAGAATGCTTCTGAGATCTCCTCCTGAGTAAAAGCAAGAAATAGGCTTTCATCCTCACAAAAGAAATTTAAGAGTTAATTTCGCTCATCCCCTGGTTTCTCTCATGCTCTTCTGGGCATTGGTCATCTGTAGGAATCCTTCTTCCACCTATATCGTAGTGACATGTCTGATTGCAACAGATGTCTCTTTGCCTCAGCCTGTAATGAGTCTCAAGAGTGTCCTCAATGAATAAAGTCACTATTTGTTGATAGAATGAAACAAAGTATTGCATCTCGCAAATTCAGCTCCAAAGATTATTGGCATCTCTACAAGAGCGTACTTAACAACAGCAAACTGACAATACCTCCTTTGTTCAATCAAGTTGAGGTCCTGACCTCCTCAGCTGATAAGGCTGAGTGCTTTGCTCGGAAATTCTCATCCAACTCCAATGCTCTACTCATCAAGTGTACCCACACCCGATTTCCCTTCTAGAACTGAGGCTCTATTGAGCGAGCTGCACATAACCCCATCATTGGTATTGGACATCATCTCTAAATTAGATTCCCATAAGGCTAGTGGTGGAGACAGGATACCAGCCATTGTCTTGAAGAAATGTGCTCCAATTATATAACTACTGCTTCAATGAATCTTGATTTCCAGTCTGTTGGAAGTCATCATCTATTGTACTTGTCTTTAAGAACTCTGGAGACCCTTCTGACCCATCTAACTACTGTCCTATCAGTCTCCTACCACTCTTCGGCAAAGTCTTTGAAGCTTTAATCAACACCAAATTGGTTAGGCACCTTATATCCCATGATCTGCTCTCTGACAAGCAATGTTTTTTGCTTTGCCTGTTCTACAGCTGATGTACTCATGTTTACCAAGCACTACACAATAACGGAGAAGCTTATGCTGTGGCTCTAGATATCTCTAAAGCATTTGATAGGGTTTGCCATGCCTGCCTCCTTCATTAGCTTTAGGGATATGAAATTTCAGGTCGATTATTTGACTTAATACGATCATTCCTGTCAAACCATGTAATGAAGGTCATCCTTAACGGATTCTCCTCCAGTTCCTTTCCCACGAATGCAGGTGTTCCCCAAGGCTCTATCCCTGGCCCTACTCTGTTCCTTATCTTCATTAACGATCTTACCAATGTCATCAGTTCCCACGTAGACATCTATGCAGATGACACTACTATTTATTCCTGCCTCAAAAGCAAATCTGGTATCACTGACAAAACTAACCTGGCCGTTAGTCTCGAAAAGGACCTCCAATCGGTTGTGGACTGGGGCAAGAATTGGCTGGTTAACTTTAATGCCTCAAAAACAAAACTGCTTTCTATTATTCACCACAGGGAACCATCCCTGCCTCCCATAACTGACTTGGGGTGGTTTAAGTAGGCATTGATGTAGATGGGAGTTTGGTTTTCTTTTTGGAAGGGTTTAAATGTATTATTAGAGAGATTAAATGTAACATAATTTTTAGATTGGATGATATATCAATTTTAAAACCTAGAAATTAGAAAGCTTTAATGATCTTTTTATGTAACTTGTAACTAGAGAACCATTGCTATTAGGTATAACAATGAGTTCATCATCTCTGTACAGGCCTACATTTTTGGGGTCACTGAACCTACTTAGAGTATCCAATATATATAAACACACTAAATAGGCTATTTGGGCTGAGTCATAAGCTCCCATGGGAACATTGAAATTTTCATTATTCTTTTTAACCCAAGGTGAGTCATATCAATATAGACTGTCTGGAAGCTATTATAATTTTTTTGTTCGTCATTGGTAACATCAATATAATTTTTAGCAAAATTTAAACTATTTAATAACAGGTTTTCAGAAATGGAGGGGTAGAAATCGATTGTATCAAATTGAATAAGTGAAGCGTTTTTCTAATGGAATCATTTAATGGTATCCAAGGCATCCTTTCAAATTTTAACAGGTTATTTTTCTGGTATAGATATTATTTTTTTAAGTATATTTTTGGAAATTAGACCTAACTCAGATTTGGATGGATTTATTAAATGCGACTGCAGATTATTGTTAAAATTGGGTTTATGGTCCTTAAATAAGAGGTAGGCATTTTTCATAAGAGTTGTTCCCACTACCTGCAACATAATATTTATTGGCAAATTTGGCAGTTCCTCTATTTATTGAGGACAAGGTATTATTGTTCTTGTCTTTTTTATAAGAACTAGAGACTTTCTTCCCTTCCAAATTTTGTTTACCTATCTTTCGTTTCTCCTCTCTCCATCATCTTATCCCTTTCTAAATACATATTCTTTCATCTCCCTTCCCCAATTTAAACCTGCTTTGGGGAAATAAATGTGTGCATAAATTAAAAATAAAAAAAAATTTTTTTCCATGGAAAAAATTTGTCATCCATGGAATTTCTTATTCTTCTGATGAATTAGGATCGAAATCTAGGTTCTAAGGAAATAAATTATAATCATGTAAACTTTGTCTTTTTCTTAATAATAATTAATGTTTGCTCTGTTTTTACATTGAGTTCTCGGGATTATATCCTCTTTGGAATTATCCATACAAATTAAAATTATATATAAATATATATATATATATATATATATATATAATGAAATGGACTAAATTTGCAATTATTTTTTTTTATATAAATATTTACAAAATGCACTGTAATAAACAGTATTCAGGCTGGTAAATGTTGTTAATACTGTTTATTATAAACAGTGCATTTACTTAAATATTTGTATCTATAAAAATAACATATAAACAAATATATTAAAATTATTGGAGATTAAAACAAAAAAATTTATTATTTTTTAATAATAAATTTTATTATTATTTAGATTTATAATCTATTTTTAATTTTAATATTTAGCTCTACTCTGTATTGAGCCCTCTTTTAAATAAAATATTACAGATAGTGGAATTATACTCCATTTGTTCTTATCTTACCTTTATATATATATATAAAATATATTACTTCAAATATTATTAATGTGGATACTTCGTATTTGAAATAGACACCACATTTTTATTTATAAAGCAATGTTTATTATGTCTTTATCGGACTGCACATTCAAGAAATCCTCATAAAGAAAATGCATTTTTCTGTTGAGGATCAAACCTGTGTGTTTTGATCCAGTTTGTTTCTAGCCAAGGGATGTTGAGAAAAAATGTCAGAGAAAGTAAATTCATTTGTTGAACAAACAGTAAAATGAAAAAAGAGAAAATTTATTTGCATAAAGGAAAATGAATAATATTTATTTGCAGATTTGTCCTAATATGAATAAAAAAATTATGGCGATTGCATCAAGAAAACATATAAAATTTAGCATAATGTTTAACAGAATGGTAAGCTATGGCAACAAAATCAATATGGACAAATGAATTTTTTCATAAAATCTTCAGATGATAACCTCATGCATAGTAAGAATATAAAGAATTTTTAACTGCCTTTACTGGTCTGCTGATGATATAAAAATCACCTTTTAAGGATGTTAAAATGAAGCCGTTTTCAAATCGAATACTGATTTCTGATAACAGGAATGGATATGATTATTGCATAGAAATAATCTATTTACCCATTGGACCAAATGATTAAAAGAAATTTACTTCTTGGTGAATAGATAGTAGAATAATTGAAAAAGAACATCAAACATAAAACTTTAGTCTTCAGGCAGCCTTTTGGTGAGGAAGTATTTACAACTTTAGTGAGTATTCTTTAGTTATATTCACATACAATAATAAGTACTTAAAGAGAGTTCATGCAATCACTACATCTTAATACTACTTCAGGCATTCTGCTAGTGATGGCTGGCTTCCATCCTCTTGTATTATCAACTTTGACAGGAACTCTCAGCTACCTCTGGTGGTTAGGTTTTAACTTTTTCTGTAAATGCGATGAATGACTGAACTCTTCTTGGTTCTCTCTATCAAGACTAGAAAGTGAGGATTGAGCAACTCCAGCCCAGAAATAGCAGCAATACTTCATTTTTGGACTAATCTGACTCTTGTAAAGAGGCAGAAGGATTTGGGAAGGGTTAAACTGTAATCCTCAACATATAAACTCTTTTCTACAAACAAAAGTTAACTGTCTTAAAAGTCACTGCCTTCTTTATTCTTGTAACTCACCCACTTCACTATTTCAATCAGCTTTGTCCAACACTTCCTCAGATCAAAAACTTAAACACATCATGCATAGGGAAGACCAAGTTATGGAGCAATATGCCTAGGCATCAGCTCCAGGATGGGGAGTCAAGGTGGGGTCCAGCTATACATATAACAGAACTTGAAGCTTATAGTAGCAGTGGAGATACTGAACCAATAAATTAACAGAATCATAATAAAAAAAAAATAGAATTTTTAAAGAATATAATCTATTTTTAATTTCGAAAGTTTGCCTTTTTTTTCTTTTTTGCTACATCTGAAATATTAAAAGGTAACAGGAAAACAGCTACTCACTGGGTCTACACTTTCCATACTGCTGAAAATACCTTCATTTGAGTCTCCTCCTGTTTTGTAGCTGAAATGTACAGATTAATTATTTTTTAGTAAAATCATTTACTCAAGGTAATCAACAACTTAAATAACACTGGTCACGAATTCCTTGGTATCAGAGATGGTTATAACTTACAGACAAAATGTTTTAAAAAGAAAACATAAAAACTGACACCTGTAGAAAATCCAAATTTCACACATTCAACCAGACAAAAAGCTCCTTTTTATTGCAATTTGAGATTAAGGTTTCCTTTCATGATAATTCTGTAATAACAAGTTTCATCAGAAAAGGAACTTCATAACTTCATGCCTCTTGATTATATGGTGCTTCACAACTAAATCAAATCTTAAAATATATTAAAAATTGAAGGGACTTTCTTCTTATTGGTTGGGTATCTGCCAACAAAGATACAGAAAACTCAACAGCACCGGAATCAAACACTGGATCACAATGAGCAGAGCACGGACCAGAGTTCCACATGGGAACACCACACACATGGGATGAACACAGCGGAGACACTGGAAACACAATCAATCTGCATTATGCTATAAAAATTTAATTAAATTGGTAACAAGTTAACAATATTTTAAATGCCAATTCTCTGAATATTGTCAGGTGACGAAAGTGAAAACAGTAAAGATTAATATTAATCTTCACTTAAGTCAATACTCTCTGATCCTGAAAGTTGCTAGAATATGGTATGAAAATTTTTCATGCAGTTTTTTCTTTCTTTTACATCAACAAAAAATAAATAAAATTGAAATAAAAATAAGGAATTAAATAATTATACTATTAACATCCAATTTTTAAATTGTCATGTTTTCCAATTATTTTTATCACAAAGATAAAAAGAAGCAACTTGAAAGGAATTGTCTGAGATATAAACCTTTCCAAAACAAACTATGATTTGAAATTTGAATGAAAGTAGGCACTACTTTCATTCAAATTTCAAATCATAGTTAGTATCCACATACTGAATTTTTATGATGGATTCAAGGCACTTGAATCCATCATAAAAATTCAGTATGTGGATACTAAATACTTCAAATAACTTGGTGAATGAATCAGTTATAACAATCTTAGTATAGAAGATAAGGAAATTGAACACTGGCTGCACCAGAGGTAGTTTTGCCTAACACCAGAAGTTGCCATAAAACTAAAACATTAACTCAAAAACTTGAGTTATGTTCTTAAATAGCCTCATCAGATCTAGACTTTCATATGAATGTCATGCATGGTGCCAAACTCACTCAGAAATATCTAAACTGTTAGTTGTATACTTTTGCAGAACAATGGTTAAAAATGGCTTCAAGTGAAGGAAATCTGTAGGTCTTAGTAAGGATAATTCCTCTTCAAACCTTGTAAACAGAATCACAAAGTACAGTACCAAATAACAGAAACCATATCACTTGAAAACTTTCAATAACAGCAACAACTAAAATGGATAACACATCTCACTCAAAGAAAAAATAATGACATAATGATGATGTTCCACACTACTTCAAACAAAAGATTAGGAAAGAAGTTTCCATCAGTACTGAAAAGAGCAATAATAGGTAGTGGACTTGAGAAACCTATTTTCTTGAAAAATTGTTTTAAGAAAAAGATTTTATAAATTATACACAAAACTAATACTGCCAAATGTTTCCTTATAAGGAAATAGCTAATATTACTATTTACTAATCTTAGCTTAGATCAACAGGACAATTTCAAATTATATTAAATGCCTTTAATTGTTAATTCTTTTTAGTTTGAGTAAGTTTTATAGAAAATTCAGAATGTTTTTTTTTTCCTTCAGTCATAACAAAACGTTTAAATAAAAAAATATTACCATGAAATTCGTTTGACATCAAGAGTGTATAAGCCACGAAATGGATCAAATTCAAGACTTGTTGAATGGTACATTCTACCAATGCAACTCCAGCACCCTCGACAGAACAATTTACTGTAAGTGCTGAAACAGAAATTGATTTGAGAAACTAGATTTCATTACAGTTGATTTTGTTAAGTTACAGCAATTTAACAAAATTGAAAATGAGAAATTTGACATCTTGGAATGTTGTTTATTTTTAATGTTTATTTTATGTCTGTTTTGCTTAGCAACTTGTTTTATTTTTTGTTTGAACAAGGCAAAAGCCTAGTGGATTAAGGCATTGGTTTGAAAATTTGGTGACAATAATTGTGAGTTCAATCCCAGGTCAGACAAGTATTTTGGATTCAGTGGAAACTGAGCAATAACTAAATTGTATTAAAATAGGAACTAGATGAGATATCTGTAGATATGGGAAGTGGAATGAGAACTATCTACCCCACAATCTATATAGATTAAATAAAAGTGTCCAGTTTGAAATTATCTGTAGGTTACCCAAAATGACACACATCTGATGAAGGTCAGAGGACACAATGGTCGAAATATGATAGTGTAAATAATTTTTATTTTACTTTATAGATTATTTTATGATTATTTTTATTCTGTTAATGTTTTATATTCATTTAACATTTTCTTCTATGTAGTCCTAATTCCTAGTTTGTTATTTCTTATTTTATGATGTTATTTCTGTCGTGTATTTAGAAATTTAGTTACTCTAAAACTAAATTATCTGTCCTAGTACAAATTTTTTTTTACATTTTCCAAGTCCATAATAAAAAGCAACAGTTTATTTTGAGATTATAAAATTTTCCATAAAAGCATATATTTGGCTGTTGTTTCTTTCAAGTCCTTTACTCTTCACCAATGAAATAGAATAAGTTAATTTCATGGCATTTCACTCAGTCAGAAATTAATCAACAATCATTTTTTTCTGACATGACACAGTTTATGTACTTTTTTTAGCATCTGTAAATTATTAACATATTTGCCTTTCTAGAATGATAGGCTATGAATTTATTAGTGTTTTCTATTGTCTTGTGCATTCTCTCTTTATTAATAAACCTGCCAAGTACATAAATGGTTTCTGCCATAGCAATGCTCTAAATAGAAGACTCATCTGCTCATATTCACAACTACAATGATGATCAAACTTGTCTGTTGGTTAGTTCCCCTTTACATTAGAAAAACTTAACTTGCTTTTACAATCTGCTCATTTATATATCCTCACATCTCATATCTGCTGTGTTTGCAGTTTTCCTATTCTTCAAGTGCTGCCTATGCAGAAATGTATCATGCCTGTTTTCACTGGCAGTTTGTTTTTTTTTTGTAAACTACACACTTTAGTTAGCTCACATTATTTATATAGGAGCCAAACCCACAGGCATGTTACTAATAATGATTTGACAATTAGTTTTACAATCATAAAGCCTCTAGGTACTTGACTAACTTTTTTCATAAACAACCTTCCAAAAAAACTATTCTGCTTATAAGACCACCAATGAATATACATTTATATAATGCTCGTTCTTGCAGAAGTATTCTGCCTAAGAAAACACACAAATATGATGGATAGGTCATTATTTAATAACCTAAGTCTCAAGGGTTTTAAGATAATTTTTTATTTTAGCTGAAAAATTAATTTATTACCATCATTTCTCCCAACTCGGTGAATGTAGCAGGTGGATACAAAGCTATACCCATCTGTATCTCCAATATTTGGGTTAATTCCTTAAGAATCTCTCAACACATCTAATTTCTTTAAATTAATTAACTTTCTAAATTCTTTTCCCATTTATAATACCAATAATCATTAAATGTAATCAAGCCTTCTCATTCTTTTCTCCATTCTATACTATAAAGACACAATCTCATCACAGTAACGAGATATTTCATTGTTATGGTTACACAAGTTGTTTTTGTTTATTGATGTAAAATAATGCAACCTATTACCATAACTACAAAATAAGAGATCAAGCTGTGTGACCAATAAATAAACATTAATATTGTGCTTTATAACATTCTAAAAAAATATTATTTTAAAACTTTGGAGCATAACCAAACAAAAGTTATATACCATAAATGTTTTAATTCAACAACACTTATCACTTTAATATATCTTATTTGCTGTAGGATGATCAAAATAATTAATTTTGTTTAAAGTTAGAATGAATAAATATCACTTGTAACATTTTTACTTTAATTCAGGTAAATATAACAGCTGCTACAATACAAAAGCAATCCTTTTGAATGATGTTTATTTAAACTAAACACTTCTAAGTTCAGCTAACAACAGACAGGATAAACTTTTTCATCAACCACATATGACTTTTCTTAAAAGTAATCATTTTCTTGTGATCACTTAAATCATTAAATAAATCTGAAAATTTACCTCATCTGTTGGGTACTGGTCTGTGAAAGGTGCACATCTCGATCAATACTAATAGATTCTGTTACACCTGCCATTAGAAAAATGATAATACATTTAGCAATGCCAATTCTCGGTTATAAAATTCCATGGAAATTCAAACAGATTCAAACATCAAGGAAAGCAGTTTAAGGCCTTCAGATTATGCCTAAATTTCTATAAATATGAAAAAAGCAAGAATATCTCAAATAACTAAATTTAACGGATGCATCAAGTAATTTTTAGTAGAGCACATAGAAATAAAATTGAGCATAATTTCTACTTATGGAAAGGGTCAAAATAGCAAATGACACAGAACAATACTGTAATGTTTGTAAAGTTCAAGAAACCACATATGAGTTTTTCAAATAAATAAAAATAGAATACTGAAGAAAACTGAATATAAATTTTAATAAACTGTTTTTTTAGGATAACTAATTTTATCAAAAAAGGTTATTCCATATCAAGGATCAATGCAAAACCATTGAATGCATCCTACAACAAGGATCAACAAAAAAAGTATATTCAATGATAAAGATACATATAGCTCCTCCAAACTCATGTTTTCAAATGCAAGATGATAAAACTTCCAAGGAATGGATATGATATTTACTTAATGAAGCCCAAAAAGGCCAACAACAAAGACCAAAAAATATACGGAATAATACAAACTAACAGTACCATTGAAAATTTCAAATTTTCCTGTTTTGAATTTGCAAATGAGTCAATTCTGAATTTAATGCTTGAATATGTTTCTTAAAATTTCCCAACTAAATTACACATAAAAATTTCACTATTTTACCATTAACAACTTTAACAAAATATGGGAAACAACTGTTCATTATTTAGTATCATATCACTTAATGAAGGATAATTATCAATGAAACTTGAATAACATTGAAGAAGATATGTAGAAGAATTATAACAGAGAAAAATAATATATGTCCATTTTACCATCACAATTTCTCAATTTTCCATTTTCTTTATTTTCTATTCCAACTTTTTTTTTTATTTCCCTTTTAATGAAGCAGATTTAAGCACCTGACATTATTATCACTTCCACTGTTTTCTTTCTTATTATATTTTCTTTTTCTCAATAAAACCAACACATGACTATGAAATCTCTTTCATAGCAATCAAAATCTATTCCTTGCAATCAAAAGGGAATGTCATTTTTTAATTTAATAAAGGTTTCATTTTGTTATTATTTTATTAATTAAACAGTCATTTTTTTTGTTTTAAAATAAATTTCCAACAATCATATAGTTATCAAAACGAGCATTATTTCTCACTTCTGCTCCTCACACTCAATATGGAAGGGTCCGATATTTATATTAGGTAAACAAGCAGTATTATAATAATTTGTTTTAAAATGTAGATAAATATGCTTTACACCATCAAGTCACCATATTTGGTATTTAAAACAGTATATTTAGTATTAAATTATAAGAATGATACTGTGATTACTAAGAACCATAAACACATCTACCACTCTGAATACCACTAACCAAAACCAAAGTTCCAACCTAAGACAGAAATTATATTTTTAATAGCCTTTGTTGGATGATATCATACAAGTGGTGTCAACATTTGTCTTTAGAGGGGACATTGATATAATACGACTTTTCAAGATATGATAGGATATGGAGTGTTCCAGGAATATTGGCTATATTTATAAGCAAATTCACGCTGCAAATTACCATTAGAAGGCGTAATGCAGGAGGATTATTCCAACTGTCCAGAAAGACAGTATCATCAGTTCCAATAAATGTATTTTTATTCATTTCATTTAGTTCAAAGCTTTACAATAAGCATTTGTTTGAAGGGTTAAACAATGGTTCATTTCATGAAACAAATTTCTAAGTTTTGTTGTCATTACTATCCCTTTTTGACAACTTAAAAATTCCAAAATTAGAAACATCTATGACAAAAACTATTCATATTACAGAGAAAAGAGTTTTGTTGAATTCCTCATCTTAAAATTAGTAAAAGTTTCAGACATATATCTCTAATGAATATTTTTTTATGGGAAGTTCAGGATGATACACTTAGACCCATTTTTGCCCAACTGTCAAGTTGGGCAAAAATGGCTGCATATGGTGTAAATATGAGGTTTTCTATTGATGTACTACTGAATAAAAAAAATTAGTTTCATCTCTGTTGTGCTTTGAATCATAGCAAGAAATCGCAATGTATTGTTGAAATGAAACTTCTATGAAGAGTCAAAATTGTCTTTCTGTTTCATTTTTTTTTTTAATTATTTCATCTTTGAGAACAATTTATTTCAATGTTTAGGCTGGTCTAATCAAATAATTATTGATTCCATTAGCATTATTTTTCTTTTACTTTAAGACTATCTACATGACAATGATTTTTAAATATTCTGAAGCCTGCATTTTCACCATTTCACACTTCTGGCATTGTAGATGAAAAATTATGATGAATGTCAAATGGTCATAACTTCACTGCTAAATATCTAATAGCAAGATAATTTCAGTACCATTTTTTATGCTTTGGCAATATCTCTATGTTTGTATTAAATGTTTTTAGATATATTGAAAATAAAATTTTAGTTTTAATTTTACCTACTTCAATACCATAATTATTTCATATTAAACATGAAACAAAAGGCTCATAAAATATTTAAAAATAGAGGAGTGAACCATTCTGATAAACTCAACAAATTAAAATAAATTTAAAATAAATTATTTTACCTATCAACTCTATCACAACTAAAGTTGAAAAGAATTTATCTAAGCTTAACATATGTTACAAGTACTTCTGAAACAGTAAGACTTAATACAAAACAAAATACGCTAAAAATTGAAGGAGGAATTTACTCTATCACGTGTAATAATTGTTACAAGGAATACATAGGAGAAACCTCATGGAATTTAAATAACATATTATATGGACACAAAAGGGATCTTTTTATAAAATAGCACACATTAGTTAGTTACTATAATGAGTCTGACCATAATTTCACTTTAAAAAAAAATGCTGCTTTAGAGGAAGCAATTTAAAAAAATTTCTCTTAAAGAGAAAGCAATCTACTAAGACAAAAGTGCATAAAGTACTTTGATCGCTAGATCATCCACAGTAAATGTTTATTCAGGTTCTTCTAACATTTCACCTATTATCAGAATGTGGGATGCTTAATAAAAGTGATAAAAAAGCAAAGAAACTAAATGAAACTGGTGAAACTATATACCCAGACATATGTAAAAAAGAAAATTTTTAATTTATAAGTATAAATTTCAATGCTCCTACATTTTATATTCCTCCTCCAACTCATATGCACAATTGCTTCAACAAAAACATTACATTAGTCCAATGTCCTGATGAAACACATCACACAAAAACCTTTTTTTCATTTTCTTGCTAATTATATATATATATATATATATATATATATATATATATATATATATATATATATATATCTGAAAAGATGAAATAGATTGTTTTGAAGGAATGTAGATAACACAAAATTATCAAAATGGATTTGAACAAAAAATATCCTTTGTGAAGAAAATTTCTTCACTAAGACAGCACCAATACCTTAAAAATTATACTAGAGGGTTTGTTTTTAGTTGACATTAGCAAAATAAACATCAGTTCAGTTTCTAAAAGAGAGATGTGAGTGATAACCAATTTTATCTGTTAATAAAAATCACTGGAAATGCTTTAAATTTTGACAGACAAATTTATTTATTGAATTTTAGAAAAACTGCCATGATAAAGAATCACCAATTATAGTCATGCACTTGGAACACTGGAACACAAGAGGGTTTTGATGATTTTTGTGGTCAGGAAACATGTCAAACATGTTGATTATGTTATCTTTGTCAACCATTTTTATTGAAGAAAATAATTATTCAAAATCTGTAAAAGAAAACATTTTTCATGTTTTAATTTACTTTCCCTAATGTTTTTGTTCAAAACATTTTGAGATGAAAAAAGATTTTTATTTTAATAACAGAGAACTGCTATTCATTCTAGCACAAGCACTGAAACATCTAAAAAAATTCCATCAAACATTTTAAAACAAAAATGAATTTAACTCAAAAGCATATTTAACAAGGGAAATACTTTGAGCAAGAGGATGATAGAAAGTAACTTGCATTAATCAAGAAAATAAAATCACAATGATCATATGGAATTACAGCTATCATTGGTATTAAAAATAATATAACAAACTACTAGAGCAATGATTTAAGAACCTATAAATATAGAAAATAACTAAATGGAGAGTCAATAAAGTTGCAAATAATGAACATTATTAAAGAAAATAGGATATTATCTCTATGAATAAAAAGTATTGAGTCACATAATCAACTTTTAATAATAAATTAAGAGACAAACAAATATATAGATACTTCCATTTTGCAAATGATTTGCAACATTCCTCTTTCTCAAAAAAACTATTTTCTTCACCTCACACCAAGACTGAAGTATTAAGACAGTGGGTCACACCTTTTGTCTGCTGACATTCTAAGTTGAGAAACTTCAGGTTGGAAAAAATGGCTGTTTTCTAAGCACATACTTCATAATCTACTTTAAACACAACTGGGTCATTCCATCTCAAGTCAATCAATGCCACAAGTGACCCCCTCAGAAAAATCTGAGAAAATTCACAGCTGTTCCTTGATCAAATTATTGATAAATCTCAAATATTAGATCTACATCTTTAATAGTTTTAAAATCAGGGCATCTGGAAATTTCACTATCGCTTTTCATTTATCGCTCCAATTTATTCCATTTATTGCATGTACAGATTTGAAACTTTGTTACAATAGTTAATGTTTGCTGCAGATTACTAAAATATAAACAGCTTAGATTTGTCTTAGGTACTTTTATTTTTATAAAGACTTGAAAATGTCCAAAGCAAAATGCCAAATGCAAAAAGATGCTGACCACTTTGAGAGTTTTTCATTTCCTGTTATTTATGGCTTAACATTATTTCTATGTAATAACCACATTTATTCATGTTATTGGAATGTCAGTATTATTGTTTGAAAATTGCTCAATTTTTAAACAATTGCCTATTTTCATGATATCAGCAGATCATTTTTATGTTTTTATTACATGTTCTTACATGCCTGAAGATTATGTGACAGAGATTTTGTTTTGGGGATAGACTTCAGCCAAGGATTATAACATTTATTTAGAACTTGCCATGCTGAAATAATGGTTTTGTTGATTTATATAAAATAAAATTGATACTTAAGAAAATATGAAGCCGAAAGCTGTTACTTCTATTTCATATGCAAATAAACAATTTTTGACTTCATTTTATCTTTGTTCCAAATAGTTTAAGTGCTATGGGCCCATAAAAAGGTTTGTTTTTTTTTAGATGGTTTACAGAATGTTTAAATGAACAAAGAAACTAAACAAGGGACATTAAAATAAGGATTCAACTACAATATTTTAATTTTAAATACATCAAGTCAAAATAGTAACAATGCATCATAATTTGCCATGTTTAGCAATTTTTTAAGATGGAATAACCCAACTTTATTAGTTAGACAACACAATGCAATATTGCTAACAATCCAACAATGAATAAAACTGGGGTCACAGAAACTGATAAAATATTAAATTTTTTTTCAACTTAGCCTGTTACATAGATGAATTAAACGCCCAGATAAAGTGTTGATCAGTTTGGACCAATTAGTTTGCGAAAAAAAAGGTTTTATGTCATCCTGCAACAAGATAGGCCTCTTTTTATTCATCACTCTTGAACAAAATATTTGCAACTTTTGATGCATCAGCAGTTCCAAATCACAATAAAAAAAAATACTCTGATGGTTTAACCAGATTGCAAAGGGTTGTAGTGGATTATTCCAATACAGTACTAACAAAAGTTCAATAGACTCATTTTGAGCTGAACATTTAGGTTTTGAGAAGGTTGAGTGGGGCACAAGTTTATCAATCTAAAGAAAATCATGTTTTCATTAATCATACAGAAACCACTTTTCATTAATAGTACATATACAATCAAGAAAAGTCCAGACAAGAATTAATACGGTTTGAATAAAATCGACCATCATAAAGAAACTAAAAATAAAATGTATTTTTATTGTTTAAAACATTTCAAAGAGTGTCCAAAATTGAATTTTTTGAAAACTATTTTTTATGTTCTTTTAGAACCTTGAGAAAGTGTGTTTTGTTAGTTCGTTATACACAATCGATTGTGAAAACCATTAATTTTATTTTAAAATGTTTTCTTGTAAATGGAATTTTTCTGTTCAGAATAAAATAAAAAAAAAATTGTGTACAGTAAAAAAAAAAAATTTTGCTAAGAACAAAAATATGAACCCAATTTAAAAATGGTAAACACACATATGATTTAAACACCCCATTGAATATGTATGGTACATGTTGCAGTCAATTCCTTAAAGTAGGTACCTCAATGAGACTGCTAAAAAAAGAGCATAACATGATGAAAAAGACGCCAAATTTGACGAAAACAAAATTTTATCATCTAAATGTTTGTTATTATGAAGAGGAAAGGCCAAAGTTTTTTTTAATTATTTTTTTTTTTTTTTTTCCTTCTTTTAGAACATTCTAAATTTTGATTAAAAAAACCTTGTTTCTTTTTGTATCACCAAACTAGTAAAATAACATATACAATTTTAGCACTTTTTTTTTTGTATGACACACATTAATTTGGAAAATCTTGCAAAAATAAAAATAATTGTCAGATGTTAATGAAACTTTCAGAAACTATTCATAGATGATCGAAATTATTATAAATATTTTTTTTTTTTTATTAAAGTCATGGCAGAAATATTTTTTTTATATTTATTACCCTCCCACCACCACCCACCACCAACATAACTAATTTTATGAAAAACTAGAAATTCGATCGAATCGGTTTTAGTGATTACAATAGTTAAAAAACACAAGGCTTTGAGGAATGCAAATCATGTTTTTTTTTTTTTTTTTTTTGGATAAACACCCCCCTGAAAATCAGCTGAATTGTAACATACAAAACTCAATAAAACAAAGATATTATTTAATTTCAAATGCTTTTATTTGTTTTAAGTTGTTTTTATGAATATGGACAATATTTTCTGAAAGCAAAAAAAAATTTTCAATGAAAATTGAATTTTTAATACAATTATTTGTTATTTCTTTAATTATAATAGATTTTTACATTTAAGTTGTTAAAATATTATAAAATTAGTTAAAAAGCCGCATCAACCTTTCAAAATGTCCTTATGAGATAGATTGATTTTTTTTTAGCGCGTTGTAAATTGTATTGTTTTGACTAATCAGAAGATCCGCAGTAATTAAGAAATGTAATTTTGTGTTTATAATCAGGCTGTAATTATAAAGTACAGAAGACCAATCAGAATACAATTAAGTTGCGTTATTTAAGTTAAGCATTGTTCTCCGCTGTTAAGGCTTTTACTTTTGCGAAACACGTGTGGAGAAGTTAATTTGATTTTTCAATTTCAACAGAGAAGGGTATCTACAAGTATCAGTATCATCTTATAAAATTTATATGATCTTATTTTTATATTAATCTCAGTTATGACATTTTTCCATAAATGAAATATCAAAATTAATAATAAAATGAATGGAAATACAAATAACACAGTAAAATGTAATAAATGTACATAAAATTATAGTATTTTATGTACACTTCTGATAAAAAATTCATAAGAAAGGTACCTATAAATTAATTAGATACCTTTCTTATGAAATTTAATCTCACTCTTAACAGTCTTATTTTAATTTCTTTATAATATATTTTCCATAAAGCATCGTAAACATAAAGGTGAAAACTAAGTACAAAAAAAAAAAAAATAGAGCGCTGAAAGTTTTCCTTAAAAATAACAAGGTAAATAATTTGTTCACTTAAATCTAAATAACTTCACTTTTCGCCTTCCGTAGAACAAATTATGATCACGTAATCCGTCAATACGTCATTCATCACCTGTCAAGTGACGCGAAAGGTTATGACCTGCTTTGTTTTATTTTCAAATTACATCTTTTCGGCGCAGAAGCTAAGTTAAGCTTGGTTCAAAATATTTTAAATAAACATTATAATTTCTGATTTTCTTAAAATAAGTTTTGAAAAAATGATAATTGATTTTTAAAAGAATTTCAAAGTGAGATTTTCATTTTTTTATAAAATGGAAAAAAAGGGTTGCCAATTTTGATGACTCAAAAAAAAAAAAGAAAAAGATTTTTAACGAAAATTTCGGACGTGCTAGGGACGATTAAAAAATGTAAAAAAAAAATACCCCCAAAATACTTTGATCTTTCCTCTTAATAACATGAACATTTTAGACGATAAAATTTTGTTTGGCGTCTTTTTCATCGATCTCATGTAGTGAACTCCCTTAAAGCCTCACCTACAAAGTGATGACTTGCACATTAGCTGTCTACTTTTGGAAAATTAAGTTTTGGAGGTACAAGAAGTCCAATTGCATCAATACAAAATCAGATGTTTATTTTGCTAATTAATGTTATTGTTAAATCTTACTTAATGGAATGAAGAAGTGACAGGTAAACAGTTACAAAAAAAAAAAAAATAAGTAAAAAAAATTATTTAAATTAGATAATGAGTAATAATGTACCAACAAAATGGATGCATTTTTTTTCCAAAATGAAAGCAAAAAATGCTACCCAAGTTTTTCAAAATTTATCAAAACTAAGGGAACCATTCAATTTGAATAAAATTTTCAGCCCTTAGGTTATTGAGTATAAAAAACTTTGTGGTAATGAATTTGATGACAAACTTTTAATGTTTCGTCATTAAAGTTTGACAAATATCAACTGAGAACATCCTGGTAATTTGTCCTGAGCCTTACCAAAAATAATTCATTTAAAAATAGTTTTAGGACATTACAAGTCTTTCACTAACTGAACCATAGACGAAAATTTAAAATAAATTAAGTCTTAAAAGTCCTAGAGATTTGTTTCAAAATAAATAAGTTCATTTAAGAAGGATTAATTATGTGGATTTTATTTTTGTATAAGTAATTCTTACTTTTTTATTTATTTTTTTTTTTTTGCTTAAAACATAAGGAAAATAACGTTTAAAACTGTAGTTCATGAGTTGTCAAAAAAGCTAGCTTTCTACTGCTACCAGCAAATTGCATTTACAATGTTTCCAAGTTTGCAAAATTCCAAGTTTCATAATAATGAAACTTTGAATTTTACTTATTTACATTAAAATTAAATTAAAAACTTTAATTAATTTCATTGCTTTTTATTGTTTCATGTAAAATATTTGTAATTGCACCCCCCAAAAATGTTTTATTGATTTTAAGAAAATTTATTAAACTAACGAAATTGTTGCTAAAAATGATGAAAATTAGTGTTGATTGCTTTTGTCATTTTGATCTTTCATTGTCATAAAAATATTAGACATCAAGCAAAAAAAAACTTATCCGTAAATACCGACAGATTTTTAGAAAAAAAATTAAATAATCAAGTAATAGCCATAAAACTCAATATAACAATTTCAGATTTTATTCATTGCTAAAAGGTTATTTTATTAGAAAACTTTGTAAAAATAGAATTTTCAGGTTAGTTACTAACCCTAATTTTTATTTATTCAGTCAATAACATAAGTCATTGCCTTTATTTTATTATTTTGTTCCTAATATTATTTAATCCTGATAAATAAATTTATTAGTGATTTGCATAAAAAATAAGAGGCATTATCATGCCTCTTATTTTTTATGCAAAAACTTTTATTGGTCCTGAAAAAAAAAAAAAGTGTCATTTTTTTCCCTCTTGTACATTTATTTACCCCTCACAGCTATCATAATTGTCAAAGCATTTCTGTACAAAAAAAAGTACTATTGTAACAGTTGCAAAAAAGAAAAAATATTTTAAAATGATGTTCAAACTTAAACTTTACTTTTTTGATTCTCCAAACATGTTCTTTAATAAATGATTAAATAAATTATTACGAACAGCAAAATCGCACTGAAAAATTACAAGTAATCTTTTTTTGTCTATATTTCTGAGATTTAACTTATTTAAACTTTTTTAAATATTCAGAATATAGAACAGATATATTTCAAATTTCCCTATCTGAAAGAAAATGTGCTTTTTATTTTAAGCTTTAAAGCACCAATTGAATTATTTTGTAAAGTTCGGGACAAATTTTCAGAATGAACACTATAATGCCTCCAAGAATTTTCCAGTTTTAGACTAAAACTATTTCTTTAGTGACTAGTCTATTCATCATTAACGTGCTGAAAATTTCGTTCAAATTGGATAATTCCTTGGTTTTTGGTAAAAAAAACAATAACAGGATTATATTTTTTTTTAATATTTTTGCTTTCAATTCAGAAAAAACGCATCTATTTATTAGAGGCTGTACTGAGCTTACATTATAAATTGAATATTCGATACAAGGAAACGAAATCAGGTTTCAATATTTTAATTATACATAGAAAAATAAAATGTTTGTAATGTAAAAATTAAGTCACTTTGCTCGATTTCACTTTTTTTTTCTAGAATTAGAAAATAAACAGATAACGATCATTTTTAGAAAGCATAACACACTATCTTTAATAAAAACTTATTTTTAGCCTAACCAAAAAAGAAAAAGTATACTTCGTCAGTAAAAAAAATAAAAATAAAAGGAAAAGTCATAGAAATATATTTTATTACAAAATTAAATATAATTAAAAAAGTATTTAACAAAATATTTTAAAGTAGTAAATAATAGCGATAACAGCCTTATTTTTTAAATACGTACATTTCTTTTAAATATGACGTTTTTTACTCATTTTCTCTAACTTTTCCCTTATAAAAAACGTACTTCAACTTGCATAATCTTTCTGGTCACCGCAGGATACAGCACCAACATCTTTTCTGTAGTCAATTTTTTTTAACACTTTAGTTTAGGCAACCGTTTCATCCAAAGTTATTCTTAGTCCAAGTGAAATCATTTACTAAAAAAAGCATTATGGCTAACTTCGGATAAATGATTTAAATTTTTCCTAAAATGGAATTATTTGCTACCCGGACAGCTTTAACGATCTTACGCGGTTGAATATACAAATTTAACTATAAGTGTCATCCGAATATCCCAAAATGAATTCGCGTCCCTTTCACAGGCAATCACAAGATTCTAGAATTCAAAGACCTCTCAAACTTTGGCATGTATAGTTTCGGAAGATATGAATACACAAAAAATTCAAATTCAAACGCAATTTCAAACATGATTACTGAAACCTGAGAAATAATTCCTCTTATTTGATATTAAAAATGTCTAGTTAATTTACACATTTTTTAAATGTTTAGTAAATAAACCAAATGCTAGTCACCATAAGTAATATTTAAATTTGAAATGAAAACGGTTTTTTGTCACTCAGTGTCTCTAACCGAACGAGATTGTTGAAAAGTTTTAAAATTTTCTAAAATAAATAGTTATTTACACTAACCTTTTATAAAACGAAAATAAATAATCCTTTTTATTATTACTTTTCTTCGTCTTCAAAAAAAAATAAAATAAACTACGGTACTTCCCGCTAAAAGGAAAAATTAAATTTAATTCCGCTTCACTCTTCTCCAAAGCGGGTTCACTCAGACTTTCAACTTTAAAGGGAAATAATTTGTCTGTGGTGAAAATTAACACGAACTCTTTTTATCTCTTCCACGCACCAACCATTTTATTTATTGATTTTCCAAAATATTTCTAGACTTACTTTAAAAATAAATCCCGAATAAATTAGCAACTCTAAATTAAAAAAGTTAAGCTGAAAAGGTTAATTTGCAGTTTAGCACCCGCGCTCAGTTCGCATTAAAAATTTCCAGAATACTAATTTATGTGTAACTGTATATGCTTCATTCGAATCTGGCTTGATAAATTTGATAGAAAAACCTACCGTTTTGGAGTTATCAACAGTAAAAGTTTGGATTCATTCGCATTGTTGGCGGAAGCCATTACTGGAGGGTCGTTTGCATATATTCGCTGCGGAAAGCTAAACGCGAAAGAATGTAGTTAACGGGCTTTTTTTTTTTTTACTGATCTTACATGTCTCAATTACTGCGCAAGAGAACTATTTACGTACACACACTCAATTGTGCGTAATAATCAAGACAAGTGAATATTACACTCGATAGCTATTCCGCAGTGAATGTATGCAAACAACGCCAGTAATGGCTGCCGAGTCGCAAATGAATCCGAACTTTCACTGTCGATAACTCCAAAACGGTTGATTTTATCAAATTTATCAAGCCAGATTCGAATGAAGCATGTAAAATTATGCATAACAGTAAATATCCTGGAAATTGTTAATGCGAACTGAGATACAATTCCACCACGACAAAAATACACACACACTTTTTTAGCTTAATTTTTTTTTCCCGTAGATTGTTCATTTTTTTTAATTCTCCAAGAAGAGGTAAAAATTCGTTTCTTGGCTTTGAAGCTTTAAGTGATTTTTCCCTAAGATAATAATTTAATTAACATTTCCATCTAACTTTTGTTTAGTACAAAAATTAAAAAAAAAAATTTTATATTTACTAGACTGTCTTCAATTAGTGCTGCAAACTAAACCCATATTTTTTGTAAGTAACGCCCTTTACTCCATCTATATTTTCAGGAAGGGAGATCATTCAGGGGTTAAAAAAAAATTCAAGCATTGCCCGAGGCCAAACTGGAGTGTGCTGCCTAAATCTTTTACCGCTTCCCAAAGTGATCTACCCTACTTTTGACCACAGTTTTCTTAACTAAGATTGTAGTGAGATGCAAATTAGTATAATTTGCATATGAGCAGGTAGCTCATATGATAAATGGACACCAACTAGAACAGAGGCGAAAGTCTTACTTAGCAATATACACGACACAACAATGGCGTTGCCAATAGGATACTCTTTGGTCCTTGAAGACCCAGAGTACGTAGATACATGGATTCGTTGCTTTGCTGCTAATGCAAGATGTAAAAAGTTGAAAGACAACAAAAACAGAGGAGGGGAAAATGAAATCACCGACTTGTTCATGGCTACAGCTGGTTGTGAAGCAATTATGAAGGTTGCTACAATAGTTTACCCTCGAGAACTAGAAGAAATGACTTTCGAAGAAATAAGTCAGGTTATTAAGGGAAACATGAGGCCAAAGAAAAGACTGGTGATTGCAGAAAGGACCAAGTTTATGGCAATGAAGCAGGAAGTGGATGAACCGATAGTAAAATATTTACACCGATTAAGAAGTGCGAGTAAATACTGTGAATTCGAAAAACTAGGAACAGGAGAGCAGACAACGGAAGAATTAATCAAAACTAAGATTAATTGAAGGTATGCATAATTCAGCACATAGATATAAGTTAATGGAACAGTTACAACTTACAAACATGCCTTTGAATATGTGTATAGAATTTATACAACAGCAGGAATTAATACATACCTACAACCAAAATAAAAATAAATCCTACAAAGAAATAATGGCTGAAACATATACAGTACAAACAAAAAGAAAAAATTGTGCATACTGTGGAAAAATTCATGAAATGAAAAAAGAAAAATGCCCAATTTGGAAAGACGTGTTTAAAAAAAAATCACTTCAAAGTATGTAAAACAAAAAATGTGGAAAGAGTAGAGGATAAAAATAGACAGATTTTTAATGTAAAAAAGGATAATATACAAAATACTGGATCTAAGAACGGAGATGCAAGAATAAAAGTGAAAATCAACGACTGTATTGTCGAAATGCAAATCGACACAGGTCACGATATTACCCAGAAATTTGTGGGAAAAAATGGGAAAACCGTTTTTAAAAAAAAACAACGTACAATTACGTCAGTTTGATGGTTCGATTATAGCAATTATGGGTTACTTTGAAGGTTCAATAGAACTAAAAGAAAATATGAAATAGTACCCATTATAGTTACAAATTGCCGAAAAAATGCATGGACTATTGGGGAATGACGTGTGTTAAAAATAAATTCAACGAAGTTGATTAATGAGATAGAAATAGAAAAAACAGGAAAATTAAAAATTATGAAGCTAGCCTGAAATTAAAAGAAAATGTTTCCCCCTCCTACTACGACGCGAGAAAAATACCAGTGCATTTATTACTGTTGGTAATAGCTAAATTGCAAAGCTAATAAAGGAAGACTTATTAGAACCTGCCCCTCCAGGAGGAAGTAAATGGGCATCACCCATTGTGGTATTGAAAAAAAAAAGATGGTGACCTGAGAATTTGTGGAGATTATAAAATAGGGGGTGAACCATAAAGTTTGTGCTGACTCGCACCCTATTCCGAATGTGGAAGTAGCTTTACATAAACTTGCTGGAATGAAAGTATTTTCGAAGATAGGCCTAAAATCAGCTTACTACCAAATACCGATAAATGAAAATTTTAAAGAAGTGATGACCATAAACACACCTATAGGCCTGTTAAGGTGGAAAAGAATGCCGTATGGCATAAAAAACGGCAAGTGCAATTTTTCAAAAAAGCTATTGAAAAAAGTAATAGAAAATGTTGAAAATACCATCTGTTATCAAGACGATATATGTGTTGGAGATTTAAATGAAGATGATTTAAAGAAAAAAAAAACTGAAAATATACTGAACCGCTAAGAGACGCTGGTATGACAATAAATACAAAAAAGTGTGTAACCAACAGTAATGAAATATCATTTTTGGTTACTCAATATCAAAGGAAGGATCTCTCCAGATAAAGTACTAATAGAGAAAATTCTAAAAGTTGCTACACCGAAAAATAAAAAAAAGAGTTGAGTCCTTCTTAGGTTTGGTAAATTTTATAGAAAATATGTACCAAAATATAATGAGTTGACAGAACCATTTGCTAAGTTAAGAAAAAAAAAAAGTGGAATTCATTTGGTTAGAACACCAACAGAAAGCCTTTTGAAAACTTAAAACAGATTCTGGCAAAAAAGCCTATAGTACAAATTTTTGACCCTAAGAAGGACATAACTCTAACTACTGACGCTAGTGAGCAGTCCATATCTGGTATTTTGTCACAAGATGGGCATCCCATAATGTACTTATCGAGGAGATTAACAACAACTGAACACAATTATTCGAATATAGAAAGGGAGGCACTAGCCATAGTGTGGACAACGGATAGAGCAAGACAGTTTTTGATGGGAAAAAATTCTTGTTGAAAAGTGATCACAGACCACTGGAATTTATTTTCAACCCAAGAAAAGAGCTACCGAAAGTTACAACGTCCAGAATATTACGTTGGGCGATTAGACTGATGGCGTTCGACTTTGACATTGAATATGTTAAAGGGAATATGATACCGCACGTTGATGCCTTATCTAGATTGAGGTTTTATAGAGAGAAGGACAAAAACGACAAGGAATTTGAAGAATTGTAGAAACCGATGTAATATCTGTAGATAAAATGGCTACTGAAACTACAAATGACCCAATGTTAAATAGAATAATGTCGAGGATAAAACAGAATCACTGGGGAAATTGTTCAATGGCTGAAAGACCATTCAAAGAAATTAGACATAGAATGACTATAGAAAACGGGATAATATGTAATGGAGACTTGGTAGTTCCCCCAGAAACACAGAGGAGACAGGTTATAAAAAGTGTACACGATGGCGTACATTGTGGAGTGGCAGCTACGCAAAGAAGATTAAAATTGGAAGCATGGTGGCCGGGGTACTCGAGACGTAGAAGACTACGTAAGAAGATGCAAAAAATGCACAGAACTCAGGAATTTTAAGCAAAAAAAAATACATGTATGGCCCTGAGAAATAGAACCATGGAGCAGAGTACACATGGACCATGCCTATGTCAATGGGATAGGACTATTATTAATATTAGTAGACACATATTCAGGTTGGCCTGAAGTAGTGAGAGTACCTGAAAAAAAAAGTACCACCATAAAACAAATATTAAGAGTAATATTTTCGAGGAATGGGACACCGAGAACATTGGTGACTGATAACGCACCAGAATTTGTGGATGCTGATTTGCATGAATGGTTAAGAAAAATAGGATGCAGACCTTACAAGACCCCTCCCTACCACCCTCAAAGTAATGGGATAGTGGAAAGGATGGTCCAGATGGTAAAGAAGGGCATAAAAGCATGCTTGCAACAGAAGGAGGAAGTTGATGCTTTTCTACCAAGACTACTATTAAGTTACAGAACAATTCCACATGCAGGCAGGCCGGAAAGTCCATCTGCCTTAATGGGCAGACAATTAAGGTCCTCTTTGACTCTGTCATATGCCACAAATCAAAAGATGTGGTACAAAAGAAATAGGAATATGCAACCCGAGTCAGCTGAATTTATTATGCAGAAAGGACATAATACTGCAATATTAAATAAAGAAAATGGGAACAGTGTTCTAGCTCATGCTGACCAAATAAGATCCCAAGGAGAAGAATCGGATGAGGAAATGCCTTCAGAGATGCCCATTATTGACGTAACAGAAGAGTTAATGCAGAATGAAACTGCGGAGGAAGAAGTAGAGAGGGATGAGTTAGAAGAGGAAGAAGTAGAATGGGACAAGTGTAGAAGAGGAAGACCACAGTATGCAAGAGGAACAGTTCGATTATAGGGAAAGACGTGATAGATCTAGATCTCCAAGGGAAAGGAGAGAGATAAAGGAAGATGTTCAGGAGAGCACAAGAAGAAGTACAAGAAGTACTCACGGCATAAGGCCCCTCCGTTATAGGGAGATGTAGTGAGATGCAAATTAGTATAATTTGCATATGAGCAGGTAGCTCATATGATAAATGGACACCAACTAGAACAGAGGTGAAAGGCTTACTTAGTAATATACACGACACAACAAAGATTAAGTGTACTATTATCAAAAAGTTAATTTGTTCTACTGTGATTTTGTGGGAAGATGTTTCTGGGTTAAAGAACTTTCATAAAAGAGTATTAAAAGTTGTTAGTTTACTTAATTTATTGCTGGAATCCATCTACCCAGGTTTTTCTTTTTATCTGCAGTTTGGGATTTCAAACATTTAACAACAACACATCTTTTAAATAAAACATAAAAAAGATTATTTGCAGAAGGAAAAATAGAACCAGAACATCAGTTGAAATAGCATTTATATATTCTTTTCAAAAATATACAATAACAATAAAATGTTCAATTTTCCTTGCAGTGCAGTTTGTTTTATAAAGTAATCAAGTGTTTTTAGTTCAGTAGGAAATGTGTGGACTTACTTTATGATGGTCATCATAATGTATTTATGAGTTTGTACACAATCAGCAGCTGCTGGCTCATCTCTTCCATTGTGTGTGGCTACTTGTGTATGCAGGTGTAGATCAAACAGGCATCAAAAATGTTTTGAACTCCAAGAAGCAGTATGCTTCTATATTTATAGACATATGGGAGATCCAAAATCTAATTTCACATAGAGGTGTAAACTTCTTGAATACAAGGTTTTCATGAGAAAATAATTTCATATTGGCTTGTGAAAATCTTTTTCTCAAATTTGAAGGGAGTTATTGTTATTTCCTAAATGGTCCAAAAATAGTATGTGGTAGGTTTACCACTATATTTGCCAAGTATTTTGGTGGTATTTGCCTTTGAAATGATTGTTTATCCAACAAACCTGATGGAATTTTATTGATTGAAAAATATATATCAGATTTAATTCCTATAAGCCCCTATTATTTAGATTTATAAAGTGGGTAAGCCAACTGACTTTTCTACTGAATTTTGTAGTGACTTTTGTAGATATGTTTGTTGGTGAAGAAGTTGGTATACACACCTTAGCGTCTAATGGAGGTGTAGAGTGTTCCATCATACTGTCCTTTGTAGGTAATTCCAAGTACACCTGTTTTAGTCTGTTCACTTTGCTTATTTGACAATTTACACAAATTTGAGTCCAATTTTTTATATCAGTGTACATTTTGGGTCAGACAAAACGATTGCTAATTAATTTGTCAGTAGCTCAACCCCCCAAATGTGAGAGGTTGTGAAAGTGTTTAAAATTTTTTCTTCTGAGTGAAGGTGGTATGTATGGTCTTGAATAACCTGTGCCTACATCAAAGAGTAGTGTTTTGGTTCCTTCAATTGTAAGGAAGTATCCATTTTACTTTGCCTAGTCTGGCATCTTTTTTATGTTTATCTGTGATGATATCGAAGGTAAAGGCTTCAGGATCTAAAGAATGTATGGTAGAGCATGGGAGATTATCTGCCACAATATTTTCTGAACCTTTAATGTAACAGTTGTTGAGTATCTCTGGGTGTGTATTTATCTGTATTCACATGTATGTGAGAGTCTTGTGATCCAGAAAGCAGTAACATTTGGTCTTTCAAGTAGATGCTGGAAATGTCTTATAGACAAATAAATTGGAAGTAATTCCCTCAAGAAGGCACTGTATTTCTGTTGTGCTTTGTTCAATTTTACAGAGAAAAATTAAATTGATCTTTCTATGCTGTTTTGTTTTTGATGTAGAATTGCTCTAAATGAATTTGAAGAAGCATCAGTCATTAATGTGAGTGTTGAATTATCTTTGGTATTTGGTGTAGTAAAATGTTTGTTAATAAGGCAGATATTGGTAGCAGTCTTGAGAAATGTCTGTCAGTGGTAGTTTTTGAAGTCAGACCATGATAGGGTAGTAGTAATATTACAAATAGGTCAGTGTCTATCTACTGTGTTTTTCAGCCCTAAACAGGGTAGAAATATCATTAGCAGATGACCTCTTAACTACTTCTTCACTTGTTGCACATGGCTAGTTTCACTGCAGTAGCATCCTTTTGTTCCACCCTCTTCTTCTGTCCTATCTTTTCTGCTGTCTGTCTTAGAGGTGTCAGCTTATAACCTTTTGACCTAGCTTCGATATTCTGGAACATTGGTGGGAAAATTATTTTATTTTCTGGCATTCCTTTCTTTTTCGTTTTTTTATAACAGCTGTTATGTGAGGCGCCTCTCTGATTTTTCGTAATTTTCAATCACAAATCAGTAGGCTCTGACCCTGCAAATTTTTGGCATTTTTTGGCCAGGTTCAGTCTTTTCATATTATTTGAGGGTTGACTTCTCATTATAGTTGAGAAAAGTATAGAAAGAGGAGAGAGAGAAAGAAAAAATAAGTGTTTTAAAGGAAAGCACAAATGCCTTATTTTAATTTGATTTATTTATATTTTTGTTTATCTATTTTATTTTTTTTTTATTTTATTTTATCGAGACTCACTGCAGATGGGTGCCAAAGTATGGACTTTGGCCTCAAGCTTTTCCATATGAACACAAGAATTCATATGATTAAGATCATGAATACATAAACAAAAAGGATTTGAAGAAGTTTCCTCTGTACAAGGAATTCTTAAGCTAAGAGGAAGAGGTTGACTGGCTAAACAGCCCAGAGTCATTTAACTATTTAAATGAAGGTAGCTGATCGAGGGAGTTTAAAAAGCAGTATGGAGAACAGGTTTTTAGCTGATTGAAGCACAACGGTCATTTGGCAATGAGAGTGTTGGTCTACTCATGGCAAGACCAGTTCTATCTTTTTTTCTGCTCTTTTGGCAACTGCTTTTATATGGGTACAAACCCCAATTGCACTGCTCTGATTGGCTAGCCAATAATAATGCTTGATCAATGGTCTTGTCATATGCATCAAAGTGGAGGAAGAAAGGCTTCCAAGAATCCATTATAATTAGTGGTCCAATCAAAATAATGGCCTTGTGTCATAAGTATCAGAGGGAAGATGAGAAGCTCCATCCCAGCCCTTCTCTTATTGACAGGCCAATCAAAATGGTGGCCTTGTGTCCTTCATATCCACCACCGGTAGAACGTTTTACATGTTTTCAAATCTCATCCTCATTTGACCTGATTATCATAGATGTCATCTCCATCTGAAAGTGTGTCATGTCTCTGATTAAAACAAACTTAACTTGTAAAGATTTACTCTGTGTCATTCATTTTAACAAATAATTCCTTTATCAAATGAAAATGGAACTCAAGTTAAACAGACCTAAGACTGTATCTAACGACCAGTATTCATATAAAATACAAATTTTATTGTAACCTAATTATGTACAATAATGGATCATATACAATATAGGTGAACAATTCAGTTAGAAAAATTGAAAATAAATACAATGTATTTAAATATAAATTCAAGACAAGTCATAAGAGATCATTCCATCTTAAATAAATCAACAATGTTTTGTGGCAGTTTCTAACATCAACTTGAGATTTTTCTTGTTAAAACATTGAATAATTTTAGCACATTCAACATTATGGATAAAAAAGACCCCAGAATGATGTAAAAATCTTCAACAATTTTAATAGTCATTTATGCTTAGTTTAATTTGTAACATATATAAATGTAGTTAGAAAAAGCAAATGTTGATAAGATAGCAAGGGTCACCAAGCACTACCTGAGGCCCTCAATGTGGCTTGCAAATCGGGGAGTTCAGGAGTAGTACATACTGGCCCTGAAGGCACATAAAGAGCAACATCAAAGAAAGCACAGGTTAAACAGAAATTTGAAGAAAATTTTAATTTATGTTTGTTGAAGTAATATTCAGTGGTCCATTTAATATTTCTGATCCACACTACTGTGTAACTACAAACCTGATAGATTACAGCCTGTTTGGAACACTGGAGAAGAGATCCACAATGGTATTAGCATTTGTACATGAACAGTTTATCTCTTCTGAGGAAGGGAAGACAAAAATGTTTCTATGATCCACTAATAAGATCCAACATGAGAACAATGTCTGAACTGAAGAAATCTGTGAGCATTCACAAAAACATACCACTCAATGAAGAGGTAATGTACTTTAGATTAATGGTTATGAATGCATTAAAGAATGTATCAATTCAGACAGTTCTTATTTTATGCACAAATATGATGAACTTCTAACTACGGATATAACTTTATATGTAACTGGTTATTTGATGGATATACAAAAATTTCCAGGTTCAAGTAACACATAAACTGATATCCAGCAATATGGCCTTCAACTTTCCATGACATTATATATATCTGTAAACAACATGGAAATAATAAAGAGATTCATGTAGTATTTCACAGCTATGATAAATACAGCATTAAGAACATCACCAGACAGAACCGAAATACTAATCATGAGGGTCAATAGTACCACATGCAACTTGGTCAGTCTTTATCAATAATAAGTATATAAGGGATAAGTACAATGTTGCCAAGTGTTACATTGACAACATGAAAGAATACTCTGCTCATTTACTTCAGGATGATCAACTGATATACACAAATTGTGAGTCACCAGAGAGAAAGCATATGAAATAAGCAAGCAAGAGTCAGTGTTATGCACTGCCTTAGTTTCTTTACAGTAAGTTGCTGATTCTAATATAATCTTATACACTATCATAGCTGCAGAAAATGTAGTCTAGCAGGTAGTTCCCTCCTGCCTTCCTCTTTCTTGATATGCTCTGTGACGTTTAAATTTTTCAAGCCCTTTTTCTTGTGTCCAAGGAATTTCAGATATCTCTTCCTGATTCTGAGCATGTGTTCTTTTTGTTACCATTTCCTTCCCTACATGCAAGCGGCTAGTGGCCCACTGGCAGGCTACTGATGGCAACACCAACAGTCCTCTGGTGGCAACCACCAGAGACCGATGGGTGTCTAGCAGTCTGCCAGTGTTAACATTGCCAAGACAAACATGCCAGCAGTCAGACAGTGGACCACCACCAGTAAATGCTAATGGCATGCCACCCAGTGGCAGATTGGTGGCTTGCATATAGGGTTGTTGCTTACTCACCCAGTCACTGGAATTCTTAGTATCCTTCTGTAGAACAATATTTCTGTTACCTCTAGTTTATTCTTAGTCTGTGGGGAGATTGTCCAATATTCAGTGTATGACATGGCCCTCAATGTTAACTGTTAAATCAGACGTATAATAAATTTAATAGCAGATGTGCTTTCTTTGTGTTTCTTCTTCTCTTCCTATTTCTTTTTTTTTTTTTTTTTTGGTTTTCCTACCTATCTGGATTGAGCCGTATTCCAGCTAAGAAAAGGCAGGAAAGGAATTTGGGGTCACTTGACAACAAACAGAATGACCTCTTTAAGAAAGTGATTAAGAATTAGTCACCTACACTCATGTGACATACATCACCAAGTGGGATTTTTGTATTGTAATTTTAGTTTCCCGTTCACAGAAAAAATAGACTCTCATCATGTTATTGTGAGAGATGAGAAATACAACCACAAACCTATTCCATTGCTTGTTGTGTAAGGAATAAGGATTTCATGCCAATTATTCTTGGGCATATTTGAATACTTAATGGGTAGGAATATTGTACACAAATAAATACAAAGGAAACATCTTGCTTTCATCTCAGAGGCATTCCAAGTAACCAAGAGGAAACAGAACACAAACATTATTCCCGAATTCTATATTTCACATTGCAGAAGAAAGAACAACCAACTTTTGTGAATATTCTAACTTTGTCTGTCATTATTAATATTCAGATTTCAAAAACTACAGTAGCAACTGCTGGATTACTATATGATGGCTATCATATAGTAATCCAGCACACTTTTCTTTGTTTATTTTTATGTTTCTCAACACTTTTCTTGCCTTTTGGAATGTCTCTTTTGCTAATTCAATGCTTTTCAGATTTTCACTATCACATTTCTCATCTCCAATTCATAACTTGCATCTTGGGCTTTTTCTTTGGCTGATGACTACACTTTCTGCCTTCTTGTATTTGATAATTAGCCTTTTCTTTCTTACTTTCTTTCACTATTCTGTCTAGGAGGTCCTGTAGTTTTGGGGCTTTTTTTTATGTCAGCCATCAATACAGTGTCATCTCTATATCTTATATTTTTAAGATTACACCCACTGATAATAAATCCTGCTAGGGTCTCCAGCTCCCTAACAATAGCCCATTATAGAGGTTGAATAAATGTCTTATGACCCTTTCTATTTTTGGGTAGCTACTCAATTCATTTTCTAAAGTGGTGAAATTGTATTAATGAAAAAAATATATTGAACAAGTTTTTATTTCTACATTTCAAGCACTTTATTATACTCAATATTTAATATTGATGCCTATATTATATACCATTAAAATGGTGAATTTTTCTGGCAGTATCTATTATGTGACGGTGTTATAAAACATCATTAAATTACAGAAAATATAAAGACCACAACTGTACAAGCAAAATCTAAATAGTGATATAATGTGTTTTTTGATAGGATGCTTTTAATGGCCATATCAAATACTAAACAAGTGTGACACTATTTAGCTATGGTAATTAGCTAACTAATTAAGCACAGAAATTAAAATGAGAAATACTTAAGGCGAGGAAGAGCTATATCGAAAACATTTTTAACAAAAAAAAAATGAATAGGAAAGATTTTATTTCATTTTCAAGGAAAGATACTTTTTCACAGAAGACAGAAAATCCATAAGAGAAAACCAGATTTCAGATTCTGTCAGAATTAATTAATGTCAAGATCAGATGGTGACACGGCAAGAAAAACAGAATTCAGGGAGGAATAAACAAAGCCGGGCCATGCATGCAACTGTGGAGGAATTTCAGCTTGAGATATCATTTAGTTTTGGTTCTTGTGTCCAGTGAGGATGCCCATCTGTTGTATGTCTGGATCTTGACATGAGAAAAGAGAGTCAAGAAGGGGATCATTATTATCAGACATGGTGACTCAAAAATGAGCATCTGGTGGTACAAAAATTTTAAGACACAAGAAAAATAAAGAATTTGATTATCAAGTAAAAACGACCACCCAGTTTAAAAGTTGACTAGCAGGGGATTAATGAATCGGTGGAGATTCTGCTAAGTGGATTTTGGGTGGCTCAGGATAAGATAAAATTTTAATTATGGCCACGTGGAATTCATAAGAATTTTGGCCGATAGAAAAGAAGGAAAGAAAAGAAAAGAGAATTTTTTTTCTGGACAATAATTTTAATAAGGCCAGGTCTAGCCACACCCATGCTGCCGAGCGATCATTGGCTGAGTGGTGGTGTGAGTGATAGGCGAAGGTGAATGTATGAGAAAGGTGGGGAAGTTGTTGACACCCACTAAGAGGATTGGTATGAGATACCAATATGAGAAAGGAAGAGTCTAGGAGGATAATTCTCCTCCGACCTCTCCTCATGGACAAGGGAGAAAACCCACGAAAGGGAAAGTGATTAGCTTCCAAAAATGGGAAGTAATAAATTTTTCTGTCCTGGGGACAAAGAAAATTTTTTGGGGGAATTAAGAATTGTCAAAGAACCCAAACCACGACAGGCCCCAAACCGGTTTTGGTCAGTGTCCATATAAACGAACGTCCCTGGGCGTTCAGAGTTGGGTTGGAGATCGGAGATGCAGACACAGATCGACAGAGAGCTGTTGGGCTTGGAGAATAGTGCCTCACAGGAGCTGACCGAGATTTCCACGTCCTTTTCGACTTAGTCTTCCTACCAAAAGCAAGTTTTTATTGACGAATGACTTAAGATACCATAACTCGCTTAAGAAACACAAAGAGTGTCATGAATCCATAGAAATGGGCTGGGAGAGAAACACACTCCTGTATTCAACAGATAGATAAAGTTAATTGTTATTTCTCAACATATTTGAACCTCGTGAGTTTGTTTTATTATTTTCTTTTACTTATAATTGTGCGGTATCACCTTTGCCCCGGATTCAGCTTGCACTATGGCCTAACGCCTGATTGGTTTCATCTACCTAAGATCAAAGTCACAACGTGGGTAGGTTAGACTTGAGATCAAAGCAGTTACTTCGGTGACCAAGCGTTGGAGGCAAGTTGAGAATGACAAATCTGGTATCGAACCAGAAACGACCAGATCAACCGGGACACAGGCTGATGGCAGCGACAAGGAGTCAACCCCAAAATGCTGGTGGAAGAAACCTTCGCGCCGCAACTGATAGTTGACCATGGGCTGACGACGCAGTATCATATATTGTTAAAACATCTGAAATATACATTGAATGGAAATTTTCAATTCAAACAATTAAAAATGGAGGACTTGAAAGCAAAATGTTGGAATTAATAAAACAACAGCAAGAACAACAACAACAACAATCCCAGCAACAACAATTCCAGGAAACATTGTTGAGACAACAAGAACATTAGCAAAAAATATTAGAACTTTTTATGAAGAGTAAAACTAATGAAAACATGTCTACTTTTTTTAACAGGACTCAGTAGTAAATTCAGTTGGAGAATTTAAAAACAACCCTGATGAAGAGGTTACATTTACAATATACAATATACACATGAAACATCAAAAAAAAACTTTTAAGCAAATTGGTCAAACAAGAAAAATGTGCATTTGTTACTAAGAATCGTTAGAATCCATGGAAACAATTACATCCAAAAAAAAAAAAATTTGTCATTTGAAGAAACTATTATGTTAAATAAATTTTCAATTTTTCAGTTTGAAGTTCATTGTTCAAGACACATTAGCAATGCCTAAATCTTGTTAAAAAAAATATGAAGATTATATCACTTATGCTAGTATCATAAACAGGAAATGTGAAAAATTCAGTTAACTAACACCCAACCCATGTTTAAGTGATTGATCTTCGTAAGAAGGGAAAATCAGCAAATAGGGATGAAAATCCATTCTAAAATTTTGACTAAGCTTGAACAGGACTCAAAATTGACCTTGCAAAATGTAGCTGAAGAGTGTCAAAAAATAGTGAACTTACATTGACATGATATATCTAGAAAAGGAAAGATGATGTATCTCACATAAATTTGGTTCATCCCAAAGCATATGGGAAAACAAAATACTTTACAAAACCAAATCCATGTTATGGATGCAGTGAACTACATTTCAAGAGGAACTGCCCTTTTAAGAACAAAAAATGTTTTTGCACTGTGGAAATGTGGAATCAAGACCTTTGCATTGTAAAGTTAAAAAAAAAAAAAAATGTCAAAATTCAAGAGTACTGTAAATGTAGCATCGATGACAGACAACACAGACAAGGGTCAAAAAGAAAATTTATAACCATAAAAATAAATAGAAAAATATAAAGTTTCAGCTAGACACAGGGTCAGATTTCATTATTATAAACAAAGAAACATGGGAAAGAATCGGTAAATCAATATTAACATTATCAAAAAAAGAAATGTCCCAGGTGTTACTGGGCAAAAGTTTTAATTTAAAGGTGAGTTCACATCAGATGTATGGTTTTATGGGAAAACTGTGAAAGCTAAAGCATTCATGATGGAAAGAACTTATAACTTGTCTGGAATAGATTAGATGCAACTGTTCAATTTATGGGATTTGCTCATAAATTCTTTTTGTAATAAAGTGGATGGCTCTTCTAGTAATTCTGGAAGGTTAAAAAAGACAAACTGAAAAATCAATTTCCAGAGGTTTTTTTTCTGAAGGGTTAGGAAGATGCATAAAAACTAACACCAAGTTCCAGTTAAAGGAAAATGTGGTACCAATTTTTAGACCAAAGAGGAATGTGCCTTTTTCAGCTTTGGATACAATAAACAAGGAATTGGATCACTTGTAAAATATGGGAGTGATCTCCAAAGTGGATTATAGCGATTGGGCCTCCCCGACTGTCTACATAAAAAGAAAAATCCGTGTATGTGCCGATTTCTCCACAGGGCTGAATGATTGCCTACAAGCTTACAATTACCCCCTGCCAAGCCCAGAAGAAATTTTCGCAAAGTTAAATGGCAGAAAGTACTTTTCAAAGTTGGACTTGTCAGATGCATATTTGCAAATCCAGGTTGACGAAGAATGTTCAAAACTGTTAACAATCAATACCCACAAGGGATTATACAAGTTTAACAGATTACCTTTCAGAATTAAGGTAGTACCTGGAATTTTTCAGCAAGTAATGGACACAATGTTGAGGGATCTAAACTTCATGATCACCTACTTAGATGAAATTTTAATAAAAAGTGAAAATCAAGAGCAGCATATTCAGCATGTAAATGAGGTATTCAGAAAAATAAACAAATACAGGTTTAAATTGAGTGATGAGAGATGCAAGTTTTTCATGGCAAAAATTAATATTTGGGCCAAATCATCAACGAAAATGATAGGAAATTAGACCCAACTAGAGCAAATGCAATTAAAAATATGCCCTCCCCAACAAATGTGTCATCTTTACAAGCATTTTTAAGTTTTGCAAATTATTATAATGTTTTTATTCTGAACATTTTTGTGAGCACCTTTAAATAATTTACTAAAAAAAAAGACTTAAATGGAATTGGATGGCTGAATGCCAAAAAAAATTCAAAAAATTAAAAAATTTAACATCAGACTTGTTTCTGTTGCATTTTGATCCAAAATTAAAAATAATTGTGGTGAGTAATGCTAGTAACTATGGTATTGGTGCCATAATTTTGCATAAACACAAAAGATGGTTCTATAAAAAGTGATAGTTGCATCAAGAACACTTTTATTGGCTGAAAAGAATTATAGCCAGATAGAGAAAAGAGGGAATCCATAATAATTTTTTGCTGAAAAAATTTCACAAATTCATCCATGGAGAAGGTTCACCTATAGACAGGACCACCATCCATTGTTATCTATTTTCTGAAAAAAAAAACACATACAGCAAATTGACTACAGTGATGGGGGATTTTCTGTTGAATTACAATTTTAAAATGGAATTCAATCAAAAAAGCTAAGTCATGCAGATGGTTTGTCAAACTCATAAAATTATGTGAACCTTTAGAAGTTACAGTAATTGCTGCACTAAGAGCTGAAAATGAAATTAAGAATGTTCTCTGCAATGCCATACGTGATCTACCAGTGATGCTGGATGAAATTAAAATAAAAGCTCAGGTGGATACTTTTATTAGAGAAAAAAAAAAGTAAGTAAGGTGGAAATTGAAGGAAAAAATAAAATTAAATTGAAAACTGACAGTGACAATATTTTCTCAATCTGCAATGAGGTTTTAATGTATGGTGAAAGAGTGGTAATGACTGCATCTCTTCAGAAAAGGATGTTGAAAGAATTTCATACAGGTCATCCAGGTATCTCTAGAATGAAATCCCTCATGCGCAGCTATGTCTACTGGCCCAATATGGATAAAGACACAGAGAGATTGGTAAAAGTGTGCAGAGGTTGTGCCATGGCAGCAAAATCACCACCAGTTAAATTCCACTCTTGGCCAAAGACAGACACACCATGGTTGAGATTACACATCAATTTTGTGGGACTGATAAATGGTGTCTACTACCTAATCATTGTAAACAGTTTTTTCAAATGGCCCAAAATTTTAAAATTCAAGATGTTCAACTTCTACTATTACAATAAACTTCTTGCATGAAATATTTCCTAGATATAGTATCCCAAATATCATTGTTTTGGATAATGCCACACAATTCGCTGCTAAAGAGTTTGAAAGTTTTTTGTAAAACCTTTGCGATATGACATATCAAAACTCCACCCTACTATCCATTGAATAGGCAAGCAGAATGCTTTGTCGATACATTCAAAAGGGCATTAAAAACAATGGAGGTGAAACTAAGGATATGTTATTACAGTGGTTTTTATGTGTATAGTGGTTGACATCTAATCCTAACACTGTATCAGGTATGTCCCCGGCAGAACTAATGTTCACAAGGGAAATTTGATCAGTGTTTGACAAACTGCTGCCAAATAAAAAAAAAAACAAGAAAATCCACTCAAAAAAAAGAAAAAAATAAAAAACAAGAAAAAGGGTTTATTCAAAAAGACCTCAATCAAAAAAAAAGTATTCTTTTGAACATACAAAAATGGAAATTTTGGAATGCTGGGAAGATGGGGTAATGTTGAGAAATGTATCCAGTAAAAGGAAAGTTATTGTAGATGATAAAAGGGTTTAAATGGGTTCATAAAAAGACATCTAAATCAAATAAGAAAATTCCAACACTATGCAAATAATCTACACTATTTACATGTATAGTATTGTACTCAAGGACAATAACATGCATGTAAATTGTATAAATAATAACTCTTCATCACAGAAATTCAGACAGAAGCTTTATAGTATATAAACGCCTATATTTTACAGCCAATAAGTGAAGGTCAAACAAGTAAGAGACACTTGCAAATAAATCATTAAAATTAGTAGATATGACAAAACTTTAAAATTCTGCACAAAACACAGCTCCAAAATTAAATGTGGTTTCTTGAACTTGATTGGGTATGACAAGTCACCTGATGTGTTATCTATGTCTGCTCAGTTGAACTCCAAATGACATGGAAATAATTCAAGGCTAGGTTCATGGAGTACATTTCCACAAAAAACACAGATAGGATTCATAAGCCAGCACTGGTTGTCAAATAGCAATGAAAATGGCTTGTCATCAGCAGTGAATGACCAGATCTGAAACAGACATATCTGAAATGGATCAGTCAGCAAACAGGCCACATTTTGCATGACAATGCACCAGGCAGCAAAGCTGCAACAAAAATAAGTTCTAGATTCCCTTCTTTTTGTTCACTGGGTTTTGAAATCACTGTTACCACACACAACCAGTCACCAGTCACACACGTTTTATTAGCATGTGCTTCACACATACATATTGGTGTACATATTACTTTGAACTTTGAGCAGATACACTTGCAACAAAATAACTTCGAACTTTGCAGACTTTCTTCCGACAAAATAACTTCAGACTTTGCAAACTCACTTACAACAATTCACTTTGAACATTCAAACTATTGGACTCTTCATGACCACAACAAAGACAATTGAATTCTAATATGTAAATACATGTATCTACTTTATAAAAAATATTGCTGACACCAATAAAATGATAACCACTGATGAAGAACATTCTAAAACTTATTGCTGACCCAGCGTCATAAAATATTTTTCAATGTGAACATACAAATTCAATCATCTACAAACAAAATTGTGACCTGCCAACTTTCCTAGAATATTTCTTCCTAGAAATATTTCAACTTAAACCAACACATGTAAAAAAAATAACCACAACACCGAGACACTTAGAAAATGGATGCAAACAACATCACCCAACCTATGGAAGCCATATTAACAGTAAGCTTATCTATCTATAATTCAACAAATGTGCAAACCTGGTTTTCGCAACTAAATGCAATTTTTAACAAAGAAAATCACGCCGCAAAGCGTGCAATATGCCTATGTAGTAGAAAAATTTCCAGCAGATGTTGCAACAGAAGTAGTTGATTTGCTTGACTACATGAGGAAAAGCCCCTATGACATGCTGAAAAATGCAATAATTAGACATATCAGAAAATCGGATGAGAGAAAGTTACACAACCTATTCAATAATTTGAACCTTGGACGCATGAAACTTTTGCAGCTACTAAGAAAAATGCAAGAATTACTTGGAGACAATACCATGTCTGATACAGTGTCGAAAAAACTGTTGACGGACAAACTACAACCACACACAACACAGATACTGGCATCACTTCCCAATGAATTGAAGTTAGAGAGAGTATTGTAGATAGCAGTCAAAATACACAACAACCAGAACAAAAGCATATACACCACATATACATACTCAACAACAAACACACCAACACCAACGTACAAGCCAGGAAAATTGTCTCAACTGGAAAAAAATATAGCAGATCAGTGTTTGGTACAAAACCAAAAATTTCATCATTCTCACCCAGACATCAAAAATCAATCATACTCTCCGTGCATAACAAGCTGGGGTATGTCAAACTCATTCTCCAGATAGCAGCTTACCTATGATACCTGTTGTTGTCATTATAAATTTGGAAAAGAGGTGAGGAAGTACAGAGAACCATGCATCTTCAATTCAAGAGACTCCCACACAACACCTGGAAAACAGTTATTCCGACAGTTATTCCGTAAAGGCGACATTAACTGCTGGAATAGAACAGAGATGTCATTTATTTTACATCCAGGACAAAAATACCAGATGTTTATTTTTAGTTGAAATTGGTGCACAAATCAGTGTTATTCCACTGGAGCCTACACAAAAACATGCATTATCTATATATACATTGCAAACCACAAATGGATCAAAAATCGAGACATACGGAGTGATCATTAGTGCTCAACTTGTATTTACAACAACGTTTACCATGGATTTTCACACAAGCAGTAGTGAAGATGTCGATTCTTAGAGCATATTTCTTATATTATTTCCACCTATCAGTGAATATGGCTATACATTCTCTCATCGACAGTGACACAAAACTAACAGCAAAGGGAACCACCTCAATCTACACGTCAACAGGAATTAGTTCTGCCATACCAACTACTAATGGACTACAGGTGTTGATAGCAAAATTTCCTACTATTACCACTCATTTAAAAAAACAGAGGGTACTGGCTGTCAATAGCAATAAAAATGGCTTATCAGCAGCAGTCAATGACCAGATCTGAAACAGAACAGCCAGTGAACAGGCCTAGTCGCAACACACCATGACAGTTAACACAATGATCTTTCTTCATACAAAGCCACAACAAAAGTAAGTTCTAGATTCCCTTCTCTTTGTTCCCTGGGTTTTGAAATTGCTGCTATCACACACAACCAGTCAGCAGTCACACACATGTTTCATTAGTATGTGCTTCACACACACACACACACGCACAAACACATATATATTGACATACATATAATTTCGAAATTTGTAGACTCACTTTCAACAAAACTTTGAACTTTGCAGACTCACTTGCAACAATTCACTTTGAACACTCAAACTAGTGGTTCCTTCATGGCCACAACAAATTCAATCTAATTCTAATATGTAAATACATGTATAATACTGTATAAATGTTATTGTCATATTTAACTTGGTCTTTTTCTTTTTCTATGAAGATCATTTCTTCACGTTGTTTACAATTTTGTATTGCAATTTGGGAACATAACACACGTATTTTATTTTTCCATCTGAAATCTGGGTAGACTGCCCCCACAAGATATACATATTATTAAATTATATCTTTAAATTATAGCTATTATAAAGACCATACTAAGTGAACAAAAATGTGGTCAAAAGTGCATGTAGGGCAGGTTACTTTGACTGACTGCAAAAATATTTGCCAGCAATTTCCAGGATGGCTTCCACTAGCTTCTGACTCCTGAATGGTTCCTCTTTCTGAAAATATAGCTGGCCTTTTGCACCATTAGAGGCATGACCTACTTAGAAATATGCATCATTATAGGGTTTGTTTGCAGCATGAAAAGCATTTCCTCTTTAGATCCAATGTGTTTTTCATATGTTTTTCTCTTAGGGATGCCCCAAAGTATTATTTTTCAAAAATAACTGGAATTAAAATAAATCTGGTATTATTGACATATATTTTGTTTAGATATCCCGATGATTCCATTAGGATGAAAAGTTGCAATAAAGAAGGGACATCTTTTGTTTTTGTCTATAATGTTTGTAACAATATCAAACTGTCTGTAGTGTTTGTAACAATATCAAACCGAAATGTTTCTATATTTCATTTTCGTTTGTTACTTAGGTCCTTTCTTCTTTGTGATGCCTCTAACCCTGGGCTGACTGCAGCACCATCTCTGATGATCTAACCCTTGGCTGGTTCGGATGGAAATCTGGTTTACCACGGAACCATGTGTGACACTAACCCCTCTGGTTGTCTTGGTCGTGGTTGATGTCTGGTTAGATTCGATATCAACCTTGCCGTTCCTAGCTCGCCTCCAACGTCTGGTTACCAAAGTAACTGCTTTGATTTCTAGTCTAACCTACCCACGTTGTGACTTTGATCTTAGGTAGATGAAATCAATCAGGCGTCGGGCCATAGTGCAAGCTGAATCCGAGGCAAAGGTTATACTGCACAAGTGTATGTAAAAGAAAAATAATGAAACAAACTCAAAAGGTTCAAATGTGTTGAAAAATAACAAGTATCTTTATATCTGTTTGCTGAATACAGAACTGCGTCTTTCTCCCAACCCGCTTCTATGGATTCGTGACACTTTGCGTTTCCCAGGCGAGTCTTGATATCTTAAGTTGTTTTTCAATAAACTGCTTTTTGGTATCTTCAGGCGATATTCGTTAAAACTTGTTTTTGTGGTGTGAGTCTAAGTCGTTCTTCAAAAAAAAAAATTGCTTTTGGTTATAAGTCTAAGTCGGAATGCGTGGAAATCTTTCAGTCAGCTCCTGCGAGGCTGGTCTCTGAGCTCACAGCTCTCTGTTGATCTGTGTGCATCTCCAATCTCCAACCCAACTCAACTGTAACTCCAACAACAACTGTCTGAAACTCTGAGGACGTTCGTTTATATGGACGCCGACCAAAACCGGGTGGGGGCCTGTCGTGGTTTGGGTTCTTCGATAATTCCAAATCCCCAATAAGGATTTTGTTTGTCTTCAGATAGGAAAATTTATCACTTCCCATTTTTGGAAGTCAATTACTTTCTGTTTTAGAGGGGGTCATAGGAGGATTATCCTCCTAAACTCTTCCTTTCTCATATTGGTATCTCACACCAATCTCCTCAGAGGGCGTCAACAAGTTTCCTTTCTTTCTCATATGTTCACCTTCGCCCATCACTCACGCCACCACTCAGCCAATGAATGCTCAGCAGTGTCGGTGTGGCTAAACTGCCCTCAGTTTACAATTATCGGCCAAAGAAAAAAATGATCTTCCCTTTTCTTTATTTCTTTTCTATCGGCCAGAATTCTTATGGACCACACCTCGCGACTATTAAATTTGTCTTATTCTTGGGTCACCTAGAATTCATTAGCGGAATTTTCACCGACTCATTAACTATCGCTGGTCAACTATTTAACTGGGTGGTTGACTGAATCTCTTTGTCTTTCTCACCTCAACACCATCGCACCCTCTGACATCCGCTCTCAGCGACAGAAAGTCTGTCGTTAATGGTTCGAACAGGTAGTAACAATGATTTCCCCTTCTCGACCCTATCTCCTCATGTCAAGATCCGGACATACAACAGATGGGTCTCCTCGCTGGACACAAGAACCAAAACCAAATGATATCTCCGAAAGATAATTGGTGGCTATTCTTTTTGGAGTGGTCTCACTGAATTCCTTCTCGGTCGCATGCTTGACCCAGTTTCGATTATCTTCTAGAATTCTGCTTTGTATGCCGCACTAATTAATTCTGACAGAATCCGATGCACACTTTTCTTACAAATTTTCTATCTTCTGCCAAAAAAAATACCTTTCTTCGTAAATGAAAATTAAATCTTTACCCATTTTTATTTTGTTAAAAAAAAATATCGCTCGGTATGTCTTTCGTTATAGCTCTTTCTCGCCTTAAGTATTTCTCGTTTTTAATTTCCATGCTTAATTAGTTAGCCAATTACCATAAGTAAATAGTGTTACATCTTTTTTAATTGACAGCATTAATGTTTAATAACTGATAAAATAAAATGATCTTTCAATATCTTTTGTAACTTTTACCTTCTTTCCACTACATGTTTTCCGTATATTTTAACCAAATAAATAAAAAATGGGACAAAAATTAATCAGTATCACTTTCATATGCAAGGATTTTTTTTCAGTATTTCAATAAAAATATTTTCTCTTTTTTTCTCTCAACATATAAATATTACAATAAATTTCACTAAAATGAATTGAGATGAAAGTTGATTTCCACATATTGTTTGAGAAACCCATATCAGATAAAATTGTTTTTTAAATTTAAGAAATAAATGAGAAACTAACTTAAAAGTTTAAAATAATAGAGTATACTGGATGACCCAGTGATTTTGCTCCGGCTCTTCCAGAATAATGGTACCTTTTGTTTTGTTTTCTAGCTAATTATTATTTATTTTATGTTATTTTTATTTTCTTTTACACATTCTAAGTTTTATTGGTCATGAAAATTTGATATATTATTAAAATAATTGCATCCATCTAAAATAAATAATTTTGATTTTATGTCTTTGAAAATCAATTTTTTCCTTTTTAAATTATTTATTCATTTATTTATTTATCTGTTATCTTGAATAGATCTTATTCTGTAATTTGATGATCAGGACTGGGTCATTACAATTGACCATGGGTCCTGTCATTTCTTCACCACTCTTTATCAACAAAACCTTTCTCAGAATTGTAACTGTACTGTTTTCTGAAGCATCTTTGTTCAAATTACAGTCCCAATTCTACCCAGCCATTTTGGGATTTTATCTGTCACTATTCAAAGAGTATCCACAACAGAAACGATTTCTACTTTCTTAAGCCCCTACAAGCATGTTATCTCATGTTTCAAATCTTGATTCTTTTTATGCTTCTTTTACTCTTCAACTGACCCTTACATTCTGATTTTCCACAGCTGAAGTATTAGAAACAGTAACAACAACAATCATAATAATCTTCTAAAGTAAAAAAAAAAAAAACAGGTTTACTTCATGTTGCACTGAAGTGTAAAAAAAGAACATAAGCAATTTTCTAATTGAAAATATAAAAATCATTTGAACAACATCTGCAAAATGTTGAATTACATCTTTTTCATCTATGGAAAATGATTTGATGTCTAAAAAGAAAGTTACACTTTAAAATATGTGTGATTCCTAGTCATTTGATAATTATTCTATACAAATAACCAGTGAAAAAGTAAGCACCTGGATTAATGCATAGACTTAAAATTGAATTTCAAATCTGTTACAAAAAGCATTTAAATAGTAGAAATATACATACTTTGTGTACATTGATATTCATACACATATATCTATGTGTATGTATATGTTTCTAAAATCTACTTTAAGAACATCTATGTGCATGGAATTAACTTTTCAAATGTCTGTATTTACCTCTATATCCACACACAAATGTATGTATGAGTATGTATAAGTAATGACTATACTTCTCTTCTGTATATATGGTACAAATGCTTTGTATATGAACATGTGTATGTATTATAAATGACTGTTAATGTAAACATGTGTATGTGTGTGTTCAAAATGTAATTAGAGCTTGATAAGAATATTTTGGCACGCTTTGTTTGACTTGTTTTCAACTTTTCTTTGTTATTTCCTCCCCTAATCATCCATTCTTTCAAAACATAAGATTTCTCAGCCTGGGAGGTGCATTTTCTACACCACCACCATTCTCAGAATATCACTTATTTATTTATTTATTTATATACAAGGAGAGAATATAATTAAATACTAACCCACAAAAGAAGAGGAAGTCAGTTTTTGGTACCAATATAATTCTTAATAATAAGTTTTCCAAATTCATTTTAATAAGATACTCTTTTCTGTCGCAAACAAAATAGACATATAGAATGTTACAAACAAAAACCATTAACAGCAGCATTTGTAAACACATTTACAAGATTTACTAGTACTCATGTACTCAAACTGCCGACTCTAAGATGTTTACTTTTCGGTCACAAATGTGACAAGAGGAATTATGTGAGAGAAAGCAGAACGGAGTTCAGTTTACAGTTCAATAACCACAAGAAAAACATCAGGGACAACAACAAGTTGGTCATAGCATCAGCAATATTGAGTGCGTGCTTTTAGCATCTTGGTACCAGTAGCTGGGAGGACAGACACATATCAGAGTTGAAGTATAGTCTAAAAGTAAATTCCCACATAGAGGGACTAAACAGGGATTTGGGTTTACTCAGAGAGTACAATTTCCATAAGGAAACCCATTATCAGCAGCATCACTCCTTGTTGTTTTATTTTTATATTTTATTTTTTTTTAAATAAAGCATTAGGAAATCAATTGACTAAAATCACCTGAAAATACCAAAAGGTTGAAACCAAGGTAGTGGAATCAGCTGATCTAATTTTTATACTATATATATATATCTATATATATACAATTTTTATATACCTTATTTTTATATTATATATGTGCAGTACTTATTGGAAAGTGCTCAGTGTCAGTCTTAGAGCTAATATATATATATATGTGTGTGTGTGCGAGAAAACATTATTCCGCAAATAAAATAGACAGTCTGTACATTGGCACTGTGACTTGCAAAAGCAGTTTGCTAGATTATAATAAAAACATGTTGAAATAGTTACACAAAAGTTTTCATGTTTCAATACTATGATTGTACTTCAGTCAATTGTAAGTAATGGGTGATAAAATGATTTTTAAGAAAATTTAAAAACAAAGTGTTACCTCTTTTCCAAAAGTTAAAGTGGTGAGGTACATAAGGTTAGAATTAAAAATAGCCATTCCAAAGCAACAAATGCAGATAATACCAACAAGTGTAATTGTAGAAATTCTAATGAATGTCCATTACAAAATTGTTGTGAAACAGACTCTCTTGTTTACCTAAGCACTATTTCTACTATAGAAAATCCAACAGTTAAAAAATTTTATATCGGGAGTACCAAGAATTCCTTTAAAACTTGGTGGTACTGACATATATTATCTTTCACCAATAATACATACAGAAACAGGACGTCCCTTTCTAAATATTTTTTAAACTTAAAAGTAGTTAATAAAAACCCCTATGGTAAAATGGAAAATACTAGAACTTGTAAATCTTTAAATGAACCTTGCTTCTTATGTTTACACGATAAATTAGAAATGATTAAATTTGCTGACAAAAAATCCCTATTAAACCAAAGAAGTGAATTAACAGTTAATTGCTGACACAATTTATCTTTTACCTTAAAATATAGTTAAATTTTAAAAATTACATATTGCCATTTCTTATAGCCATAATTTATATTATGGCCTACTATATACGGGTAATTACCATATTTTGTTTATTCAGCTTTAATATTGCTATGTATTGCTATACAGTTAGTATTATTAATATCTTATATAGATGTTCCACATTTTTAATTTTATCTACAGGCCCCTTTAAGAAACTTCCTGAATCTAAAATTAAATTTTTTTTCTGTTAACTTTACGTCTGATTATCCTACCTCTACCTTCAACGCCCTTTCAAAAAATTGAACATGTCATATTTGTCTAAAATCACAATACATTTGTCGCTTACATATTTTCCACAATTGTCAATGATAGCCTATGTTCCAGTTTATCATGGCATGAAAAAATAACTCACCCACCTCCACCCTCTGAGCTTACTTTTCTATTTGGCGCGGACCTGACATTTAATTGCTTAATCAAGACATACCCACAAGGCTGACCTTATGTCTCCCCCGTCCACTTAACATTGGGAAAAGAGGTAACGCTTTGATTTTAAATTTCCTTAAAAATCATTTTATCACCAGTTACTTACCATTGCCTGAAGAAGTACAATCATATTATTGAAATATGAAAGCTTTTGTGTAGCGATTTTAACATGTTTTTATTATAATCTCTTATAATAAAAGGAAATTACTTGAAAAGTAATTGAAACTCACCTGAAAGTGAGCTAATTGTATAATGCTCCACATGCCAGTGACACTTCCACTGGCCCCCTTCACCGATGTGAGGCCCCATTATAATGATATACTAATATATCTAGTGTATCGTAGATATACTGGTTCAAATATCCAACAGTGAAATTATATTTACGAAAAAACGTCAAACCTGGCTGACGTTCTGTAAATACAACGTGAATCTCATTATGCATTCACGATCAGGTCATGTTTGCTGAAATGCTCCACAGAATATTTCTTTTTTTCATATCCACATAGAACTATTTTCAGTTACCTCTATTAGGCGTTTTATACTTTTAGACTTATTACGCCCTTTGATTCCAATTTGGCCCAGAAATTAGTACAAGGTACCTGCAACGAAACCCCTTGCTCCAATTTCCACTACTCTAATAATTACATTATACCCTTCATTTACCGGCTCTGTTTTTAGGTTTTCATATTCATTAGTTTTAGATTCGTGGATTTGTTCCATCTGGCCTTCATATGGTATTGTTAATTCTACCAGGATGATTTTATAGTTCAAACTTGATAGAACAACAATATCTGGTCGGAGATCCTTACTGGGTATTATTTTGGGGTAATCATTACGCCAACAAGGAAGGTCTGCAGATATTTCCCAAATGCCACCAGAACTAAGGAGATTTTGGTACAGCTAGATATTTGCTTGTTTGCTTTGAGCCAACGTATATTTTTCTTCCCTCTGCAACAAATTTCTGGGCTGAATTAAATGACTCAGACTTCATATAGTTCTTTATAATTCTGACCAGATCCTCCAAAACACTATTGTGCCTCCAGTTATATCTTTCATTGGCAAGAGCTCTTTTACAGGAACTATGAACATGTTCTAATGTTTGTGGATTTTCCTTACACAGGGGACGCTTTCTTTCTTCCATTTAACAAGATTGTTCTTAGATGATAGCAGGTCATATGTGGAACGTATTAAAAAACCCAACCTGAGTGGAGTCATCTGCCAAATGTCCTTCCAAGTAATATATTTTTGCAGAGCCTCCTCCCAGTTTGTCCATTGGTCTTGTTGGGAATGTTGTACTCCTTTTATGAGTCTTTTATTATCTTCTTCGTTCCTTACATTTTGGATGACCATGTCTCGGCGATCTTTACCAAACATTTTCAACCACACTGCCTTTCATTTTGTCCTAACCCTTGTTTCCCAGATTTTCCCGGATTTGTATTCCTCTACAATTGATTTACATGGCAACTTTAGCTTTGCTTGTCTACAGGACAATGCAATATCAGATAAACCTGGAGGTAAACCCAATCATTTTTAGGTATATTTATTTATCTTTCCTTCCATTGTCTTAACTGTATTCGTTCCAAATTCGTATACAAGTAGGGGCCATAATAGCACTGGAATGAGTAAATGCTGTAAACACCATACCTTGTATTTTCCTTTTAGAGGACAAAGATCTTATGGAGACCTTCTTGTAATGATCTGGATGTTTCTTTTATTTATATATATATATATATATATATATATATATATATATATATATATATATATGACGTCACACATTATGAAATGAACAAAGTCCGACAATTATTTTAAGACATTTTATGTTTATACATTCTTTTATAAATACAACTATTTAAGTAAATGCTCTGTTTATAATAAACAGTATTAAACAACATTTACCGGCCTGAATGTCCGAGAAATCTTCATAGAAAATATTCGTCCTCCTATAGCCTGACGTGCCTTTTAACCTATTCGACCACAGAGGGTCGTTCGGTTAGCAAGGTCGAATTAAAGTTTAAAAGCAGTAAATTCGACCTTGCTGACCGAACGATCCTCTGTGGCCGAATCGGTTAAAATGCACGTCAGGCTATATGACGGTTCCGTATAGGATACAAGTTCGAATCCTGTCGGAGAGACGAATTTTTCTATGAAAATTTCATCTTCAGGCCGGTAAATGTTGTTTAATACTGTTTATTATAAACAGAGCATTTACTTAAATATTTGTATCTATAAAAAGAATGTATAAACAAAAAATGTTTTAAAATTATATATATATATTTTACTTATAACTGTTGGATTATAAGTAATGGTTACACTAAACTATTTCAACAGTAAAAGTGCGAGTCCGAGATGCCACACTTAAATTCATGTAGTTGGGGCACCAGTGAAAAAAGCTTGTCAGTGCAGTTGCCGTGAACATATTTGTAGGAGCCACATCAGATCTGTGAGAAAATGACTGAAGTCAAGTTGGCAAGTCAGGATCGATTACATTATACCTGGAGTCGAGCATCAGAGAGTTTCTCTATGGTGAGCAGTTTAGATTTGGGGGCATTAAAATTTACAAGCCATTTCCTGGCCCAATTAATTACTGACTGGGGGTCCTTTTCAAGAGTAGAGGCCAGGTTAACTTTGTCAGCTTGAAGGGATTTGCTATTGAGACAGGAGTAAATGGTAGCGTCGTCTGCATAAATGCCTACTTGGGAACTGATGACATCATTTTTAAAGATCAGAAACAGTGTAAGACCCAGGATAGAGCCTTGGGGGACACGTGTGTGTGTGTGTGTGTGTGTGTGTGTGTGTGTGTGTGTGTGTGTGTGTGTGTGTGTGTGTGAAAGGATCTGGAAGCGAGCCCATTCAAAACGGCCTTCATTTCATGATTTGATAGGTACAATTAGATTAAACCAAACAATCATCCAGTAATATCGTAGCCCTGGAGAAGACCAGCATGCCAAATTCTGTTAAACGCCTTTGAGATATCTAGGGCCAGCGTTCAAGCTTCACTGTTAGTATCAAGAGCCGTATATATATATATATATATATATATATATATATATATATATATATATATATATAGTGATGGACATAAGCACATCAGTGGTAGACTTCGCATAATGGAAGCCATATTGTATGTCAGAGAGTAGGTTGTGAGAGGTAAGATGTTAACCACTTCAGCATGGATTAAAGCTTCGAATACTTTGCCGAAAAGCAGTAAGAGACTAATAGGCCGATAGGTGGAGACGTCAGAAGGTTTTTCAGAGTTCTTAAAACAGGAACTAAAGAGAAGGATTTCCAACAAGCAGGGAAGCAGCAAGGCAGTAGTTTTAGAGTTTGAAGAGAACTGGAACGAGCTCAGGGAGCTCATTTTTTAGGACAACAGCTGGGATCACATCACCTCCAAAAGTGCCTTTATATATATATATATATATATATATATATATATATATATATATATATATATATATATATGAATTACATAAAATGAAACCCAATTGTTCCCCATTTATATGGCCATTTCAGTTCTTGGGATAAATTCCTGGAGCTAATATGTTTGATAAAAATTAATAAAAGGAGAGAAAGAAAGAAGAAAAAAGAGACAAAATCAGAGGAACAAACTGCAAATAAAGGAAAAGACATTTAAGAGGGAGATAGAGAGAGAGAAAAAAGGAAAAAAGAAACACCAAAGTAGTGAGGGAAAACAGGAAGACAGATCATATATAAGTCTAGACCGAAGTAAAAAAACGGTTGAAGATTAACAATAACCTATATTTAAAGTGTTAACTCTTGTTCAAATAGGAAAAAATTACATAAGGAAATCCAATAATTAAAGTTAAGAAAAGAAGAATTTTAAAGATTATAGATAAAAGAAAAATTAGAATTTAATATTAATACTATTATTTAATTTTAATATTATACAAAAGAAATTTAATATTATAATAAACAAATTTAGACATTATTAGTATATAAACAAGAAAAACGTGGATATTATAATTAATAATAAGATAATGGAAGAATTAATATAAATAGATAACCAATAAAATTTAAATAGATTCATAAAAGGTAAAACAGATTAAAATTAAGATTAAATTTAAAGATTATATAGAATAATTATAGATTAAAATATAAAAGATTAGATAGAATCATATATGTTAAAAGAATAATTATAGATTGAATTATAATAGATTAAACAGATTAAAATTAAATATAGATTAAATTGTAAATAGATAAAAGCATAAAGAGTCCTTTTTCAGAGGGAAACTTCAATAACAAATAATTAAGGACTCCCTCCAAAAAAAAAAACAGCTAGCCATGAAACAGGTAAATAAAAGTAAAATTAAATCATCAATATACTTGAATGCACATAACATATCAGATTTTAAAAGAAGAGACAGAAGAATAAAAAAGAATAAAAAAATAAAAAAATCGAGAGAAAAATATAAAAACAAAATTCTTATAGGATGTGAAATATAGAAAAATAACTCTTTAAAAGTGTATGTGATATAGAAAAACTCAATTGAAAAAACTACAAATATAAAAGAAATTTGATGAGATATAGCTAGCAATAAAACAAAGGAAAAATAGAGGAAAATAAGAGAATTACATGTACCTAACATAAACCACAGTATCATCTATAAAGAAACCAATAGGAAGAGAGTTAAATAAAAGGAGTAATCAGGAAAAAAATTCATATAGAAAAAATTCACATACAGAAAAAATTTCACATATAAAAGATAAGAGAATGAGGAAAGTGCAAGGTTTAAAAATATTATGTCAGTTGAAATTTATTTCTATGACGATACTTGGAAATCAATTCATCCCTTTTGCTTAGTAAAATGTTTTGATTATTAAATCTCTTTTCTTCTTTCTTTCCTTTTTTTAATTTTCAAATTAAAAAAAAACAAAAACGTTACGATTCATTTCTTTATGAAACGTTTTAGTATTGACAAGCTCCAGGGAATTTATCCTGAGGATCGAAATGGCCATATAAAGTTTCATTTTTATGTAATTCCTTTCTATGCTCTATAATAAATATATTGAGCTCTCTTTTGTGGATTAGTTTCAATATTTTATATTATTAAGATTCACTTGGATTACTTACCCACGGATTTTTACCTATATATATATATATATATATATATATATATATATATATATATATATATATATATATTGGCAGCATGTTTGCGTTAAGACATCTCTGATTGAATAAATTATACAAGTTTTGTTCACTTGTTTTCAATAGTATCCTCTCATATTCACGGACAAGCGCCTTAGTATTGTTATAAAATAAAATAAGACATATCTCGGCTGATTTACAGGCAAATACTCAAGAGCGAGAACCGGATGTGAACGGGACAAAGCCCCGTCACAAAATGACCATTATCTTTCTTCACAAATGTTTCCGACACACATGTTCCGGTCGAAAAATAAAATAATATTTAAAGTGCTCTATTTTTCGTCCAATAAAAATGCTTCCCTCCTAATTATACTCGCTTCGTTTCTCGAGCCTGTTAAGCCATAAAAAAACGCTATAAAAGGGGTCACAGGGAAGTTCAACAGTCAGTCAACAGGTGGCCACAAATGAGACCGGTCACGTTCAGCAGCTGTCAGCAGGAGAGCACCAACCACCGTCAACATGTGTGAACTACTATGAGAGATCGACCAGATCCGAAAACCGGCTTATGAACTTTACCACAAGGTAGCTGTCCCAAACCCTCACGTTCCTGTTGAAATAAACCACGTAAATCTATTTCTGCTGTTGTCGTATTTCTTTCTTGCAACCATACGTTTGTCTATAACAGTATCCTTATTAAAGGAAGATAGAAAATTAATATGTTGATACATATTCATTTATTTCGAGTACTTTCAAGATGGCATCATCAGGATGTTGTGTTTCTAAAACAAAAAACTGTTGTGTTCATCATTTTTCTAAGACAAAATTGTTGTGTTCATTTGAAAGTTAAATTTTTTACCCGTGGAGTGAAAAAAACTAAGGTTATGTAATGTATGATTTTAATTTTCACGATTTAAATTTCAGGGTAGATAGTTTAAAATAGCTAGGTTTTAACTAATAGTTTTAAATAGTTCAAAAAAATCATTTGGACATTTCATAACTTAGTTCCCCTCCACCCGACATTTACATTATGAAATTTAATTCGTATTAACTATGAGCACGGCTACAGTGTGCAAACCGTGTTTGGAACATAACTCTAGATACATACATAACACAACCCATACATTCAGTTAAAAGTGAAATCAAATCATCCTTCATAATGGCTAAAAGTATTGTCGAAAGTGCTCGGAAATGCAGGACTTTTAGACAGATTTTATACACTTTGTGTCCAGAAAAGAAAACACAAAAGAAAAATTAAATCAAAAGTTTAATCACAGTACCTTGTCAGTTGTCTTTAAGTAAACATGTATAAAAGAGTGATTTCTGCCTAAATACATAATTACCAAACTACCCTACCCAGCAATCAACAAGGGAAGTAACACCACAGCATTCAGGAAAAAAACCTTGTCTTACGGCAAATAAAAACAGCTAAAAATGACATCCAACATTTAAATAATGAAATCCACAAACATAACGTGTCACTAAAAAACACCTTGACCGAATCCACATATAAGGAAGCACTGTACCATCTCAACCTTATCATTAACGAATACCAACTTACACATAGACAAATAATTACAAAAAAAAAGCTATGTAAAATATACCAAGGAAACATTCTACTACCCATTAGCAGTTATAAATATATAAACCTCTCTAGTCATAAATTAACAGATGGCAAAAACAGAATTCTTAAATTTAGGAGCAAATTGCCATCTCCAACTTAAATTTGATCTCATCACAAAGAAACGGAAATTCTATACCAATCAATACCCCAACTTTAGGCGCATGGAAACAACAGTTCACTCAAACCTAAGAGATCCCCTAAAGCAGATGGCGTAAAAACCACTCCTCTTACAACAACTATAATAATATCCTAACAAGAAAACTAAAAATTGCTGCAAAAGAGCTAAAAAACAATTTCAACATTGTCATCAGACGAAAGGTAACACATATGAAATTTTGGATAAAGCCGATTACCTTAAAAAATTATAAAACATTGATCTAAATTCATCAAATTAAACAGAAAACCCATGGAGACCTTAAAAAGTTTCCTCAACAAACTGATAACATTGAATAATGCCGACGTTGGTTCCCAGAAAATCAAAACTGGAAACAACCAACCAGGATACTTATACGAAAATATAAAAATCCACAAAACCGTATACCTACTACGACCAATCATTTCCCAGACCCTAACCTCTATCTATAAGCTATCAAAATTCCTTAATAACATAATTACCCTATACCTAACCACCAATTACAACATCAGATCAACCCATATATCCTCAAAAAATATTACATCCATGCACAAGCAAAGTCCTCTTCTATGACCATAATGGTAATATCGACACCTAAAATAATAGTGTTATTATGGGAAATCCCCTCAGCTTGTGCTTCTCTAATTAATACATATCCCACATGTAAAACATATTTAAACAGGTCACTAAACTCAAAATATATGTTCATTATGTAGATGATAGTTTTATTTTAGCAAAAAACAAACGAGAAATAGATAACCTCAAAACCAAATCTATCCTTAGCTTTACCTTTGAACTGAATCAAAACAATAAACTCCCATTCTTAGACATTCTTGTGGAATACAGTAACAACACTTTCACCACCTCATTAAGAGTGAATGTCCACTTAGATATAAAATAGCAGTTATAAAAATTTCCTAAAGGGAGCACACGAGAATTCATCCTCTTGTCTACTTTACTTAAAGAATTCATCAATGCAAAACAGACAATGGTTTTCTTAACTACCTCATCAACCACCAGATTAGATTATTTCTTTCCAAAGTAACTAATAACGATATTGAACACACAGACAAAAACAATAACATCTTCTACAAAAGCCAAATACAAGTTAACTATGAGCAAAATGAATCTTCACTTAGAAATAAAGAAATACACTATCCCAGTCGACCCTAACAAGAAAATTAAATTAATTATCTATTACAAAAAAACCAACATTATCTACGCGTTCAAATTCCCCTTAAGGAACTGTGTTCCTCATCAAACAAAACTCATAAATAATTACATTGGTTACACGACTACATGACTATCCAGACATCTTACATTACACCTATCTGACCACACTTCTATTAGGACTCATTTAAACACACACACAAACCCAACCAGACTCTAAAAACGAAGGTATACAAAGCTTTGATTTAGGACCTTTGATCCGGACCAAAGGTCCTAAATCAAAGCTTTGTATACCTTCGTTTTAGTAGTCTTATAATAAAATATAATAGAGTAAAACTGCCTTCGATCAAATTTTTCAGAGGTGCCTCGTCTAAGTTTTCTCTGATACCTTCGCCTATGATGAAATATAAAGTTATTGCGTGTGTGCAGTTTACATCCTGTTTGTATTACGCGCATGCGCGCTGAACTTTTATAGTTAGCAAAGTCGAAGTTTCGAAGGTTTTGTTGCTGTTGATGTACGCGCGTCCGCGCTCAACTTTATAACTCTCCACAGGTGAAGTTTCACAGGTCTTTATTTTTTTCTTTCTTTTTCTTTATCTATTGCAGAACCCCTTACTAAACTGGAATTTTTAACAGGTACTAGCATCGACTTTTGAAAAATTCCAATTTAGTAGGTGGTTTGATATTTGTTAGTAGAGAGAAAGAGAAAAGAAAGAAGAAATGGAAACCAGCTTAGCTTTGATAAAAAGGAATTTATTCCGCCATCTTGTTTACAGCTTAGCTTCGAAAGAAAAGAATATTTGGTCGGCCATATTGAAATGAACATTGAAAAACAAAGCAAAGTTCAAAGGTTTGTAAAAAAAAGTCAGTTTTCCACTTTCTCATATGTCGAATTCTTCGTCGCATTCGAGTACATTTCTTTTATCTAAACTAGCATTAATTCCCCTGTCTATAATGAGCGTGTAGTAATTGTTTATAAGTCTGTAGCCAGCAATTCTTCGTCGCTGGCGCTGATAGTGTGTGTTTGCGTCTGAGGCATGTGGATCCTGCGTTTTTTTTTTTTTTGGTGTGTTCGTCGGTGTTCTGTTGTTGCCCGCCATTTTGTCATCGTAGTAGTCGCTGTAGATCTCCATGCAGTCCACCATGGAGCACTGATGCGTAGCGCACACCTGAGCCGGTTGGTCCTCGTCGTATCTGCAACATGGGGATTGTGGCCGGACCTCTCTTTCTTTTCGTCGCGTAGACTTCTCTTTACTCTGTCTTTTTTTCGTCGAGACTGCGTCGAACGCATCGTATACAAGAGTCGTTGACTGCTTAGGCTCGTCGTCCTCCGCGGATTTGTCTATCAGTAGGTCCTGGTATTCGTTGTTTGCGAATTTCGCGATCTGCTTTTTCCAAACCGTTAGCCACATTAGGGGATTGAGTTCTATGGTTCCCCAGATGTTAAGTTTCGGCATCTGCCTGGTCGTTGTGTAGTGGTACATGAAACATACTTGTAGAAAATACAAGCATAATGACCCCATTTAAAATGTAAAAAAAGATTTAAAATAATGGAAGCCCTAATAATAAAAAAGAAAAAGTCAACATTGAATAACATTAACTATGAACACGGCCACGATGTGCTAACTGTGTTTTGAAAAATAAAACATCTCTATAACTCTAGATACATATATAACACGATCCATACATTCAGTTAAAAGTAAAATCAAATCCTCCATGATGATGGCTAAAAGTATAGCCGAAAGCGCTCAGGATTACAGAACTTTTGTATAGTTTTCATACACTTTGTGTCCAGAAAAAAACTTGTACGGCACAAGAAAAATTAAATATAAAGCTTAATCACAGTACCATATCGGTCATCTTTATATATATATATATATATATATATATATATATATATATATATATATATTGTCATATGCCCTAGTCGACGAATGGGTTTATAAGGCGATCATACGCCGACCAGAAGATATATACATTAGCACACATGTGGAGAGATACAGGCTATCTCTCTCAGATCATGACAATGGACAATTAGTAAACAAAAAAAAAAAAATTTAAAGACCACTGTTCGATAAGGATAATCGAACAGTAATCTTTTCCCAGATTCGCTTCGGTTTCAACACGAATACTAATCCACAATTCAAGGATGAACGATAAGGCGTAGTGAATTTTGATATAAGAACTTTAATATGTACAGATATACAAAATATTAAAATAAAAGAAAATATAAGCATGAGTAAAACATCCGACGACCAGATTTCAAAACTTATGTTGGGATATCAAAATATGCCAAACTCCAAATGGATTCGACTGAACCCAAACGGATAAAAAAATATAAGTATGAATAACTACGAATGCAGAAATCAACTCACAACCAAAAGAGATGGGATAGGAGTTACAGTCATTATTTTGACACGTGGAAAGGTGTTTGTAAGAACATAATATTTATGGTGCATGTGTATCTTTCTAACACGGGTCCAAAATATATGATTACTTATATTTATAATCAGTTCTCTTTTTTTATATCATTGTCCTTTCTTTTGTCTTTCACGTTTCCTCTTTTCTTTCTCTTTTTTTCTTGACACAAATACGATTTCACACACTGTCCGGCTGTAACAGAGATATACACTTTCTTCCTCTCTCTGGTTTTCTTTTTTCTTTCCTTCTTTCTTCTTCTGTATACAGTTCAGTTTCATACACGATTCAACTGCAACAGGTATATACACTTTCTTCCTCTCTCTGGTTTTCTTCTTTCTTTCTTTCTTTCTTCTTTACACAATTCAGCTTGTAACAGCTTCTTCCTCTGATTTTCTCTTTTCTTCAAACGCAGTTTGTATTCTCAGCGTACAAATTCCTTTGCGTCTTCTGTGATAAATAACACAGGTTATCGTCTTCAATTTGGAGTTATAGAACAGAAATACATGTTCTTATATTTCTTGTCCGGAGTTGCCTGGGATGAATCGGTCAAGTTCCATCATTATCAAATGAGTCTCATCTTTCCGTTCATAAGTTATCAGCGCTTCGATTTCGAGTCTTGCTCCTTCAAAGACAAGACAGCAACTGACTCCCAATTAATTTTCTAACTCTCTCATATCCTGCGTTTTGGCGCGAATTCCAGCTTACATCAGTCCCCTGTCTAGCTTCTGTCTAGACATCTGTTGCTACGGGTAATTGGGTCAGTCAACCTCTTGACTTGCTTTCCCAAAATGTCTCAAGACTTCCACGTGACCTCTTCTGTTGTCAGGCGGAGATTAACCTTAATATATGCGTGTATGCGTGTTTGGGCTATCTACGCCCGTCACAATATATATATATATATATATATATATATATATATATATATATATTGTGTATTTAGGCAGCAATCCTTTTCTCATGCAAGCTTCATTAAATATGACAGACAAGGATTAAATTTTTTTATATAATTTTTCATATGATCTTATAATTTTTTCTTTTCAATAGATAAATTATACAAAAACTGTCCGAGTGTTATATTTTTCCGAGCGCTAAATGTATAGCCGAAAGCGCTCGGAAATAAAACATTTGAAGAGTTTTTGTAAAATTAAGTTGGATTAAACCAGATTATGTTTCTTTTGTTTTTGTGTATTTCTTTTTTAGGTATATATTCTAATTTAGTCGAATAACTCTTTTTTCTTAATTCTGATTCATATATTTTTTATTTTCATTAAATATTTTATATTGCTACAATTCTTTTGCTCATAGATATTGGTATATGTTTAAAAACTTTAGGAGAATGATTTGAATTTTTGTTTTTTATATATGGAATTATTATTTGCTTTCCTATATGGTTTGCATGTCTTATTATTTGAATTAGATGTTATGTCTAGAAAATTTATTATTTTTAGGTTAGATTTTATGTCTATTTTAAATCCTAATTTGTTACATATTTATATTTTTTGTTTTCTTATAATTATTAGACCATCATCACTATATAAACCTATATATTCTGTATTAATGATAATTGATAAATTATATATATATATATACATATATAAATCACCCCACAACCAGCCATCATAACTGCCCATTGTTAAGTCAAAGTTCTAATTTTTGTTGTTGCCATTAGTGTTTTTTAGCATAATTTAATTGTTGTAGTATAGCAATGATTTTCTGCAATGATTAATTATGTCTAATTCCTCATCTTCAATATTTAAGTGTTGTTTTGCTAAATTTAATGCTTTATTTAATAGATGGACAAAAGTCTATTATATCTAATTGTATAAAAAAGCAATTGTATTTGTTTCTAATACTGTTGAAACAATTAATAATTTCTTTTGTATTTTCTTTAAATATATATTTCTTTATATACATATATTCAAATATATATATATATATATATATATATATATATATATATATATATATATAAATCGGTAGTGGATGCGCACTGCTGATGTGTTCCAAATATAGGACGAAACGTCCAGTGCTTTCTGCATTCTGTTGAGGTTTCTTCTAGACTCGACGAATTACTTAATTATCTCAAATCCTCCTTAATTTATATCATTTGTATATCCTTGCTTGAACCAGCTTCTAATGCTCTGGATGGAGCGGCTTGGTGATGGTAGTCGTGGCTTTCGGAGGCACAGTCTTATGTGTAAAAGAACTTGGAGTTCTACCACGGAATATGTGAACGAGCGGCGCAATATCGATTCTAGTTCGCTACCTCTTCATCACCGAGGCCCGTTAGTGCAGTTGGTATGACGATTGCCTGTCAATGTAGCTGTCCGGGTTTCAATTCTCGGTAGTGGATGCGCACTGCTGCTGAGTCCCAAATATAGGATGTGTTTCCGCATTCTGTTGAGGTTTCTTCTAGACTCAATGAATTACTTAATATATATATATATATATATATATGTATGTATATATATATATATATATATATATATATATATATTCAAGTATCGGAAATTTAGAACTTTTGGACAGTTTTTACACACACTTTGTTTCCAGAAAAGAAAACACTTGTACTGTGACACCAGCCGTTGACCCGTGGTCAACTCTCAGTCGCGGCGCGAAGCTGTAATGTTTCTTCTACCGGCATTTTGGGGTTGACTCTTTGTCGCTGCCACCAGCCTATGTCCCGGTCGATCGGTGGTCGTCGCTACTCGGCGAAATTCCTTGGTCAGGATACCAATATGGGACAATGACCCGTCCAGGGTCGAATTCTGGTCGTCGATGTTAACGGCTTCACCAGCTGTACCGGTTCAATACCAGTTCTATCGTTCCCAGCTCACTTGCAACGTCTGGTTACCGGAGTAACTGTTTCGATCTCAAGTCTAACCTACCCACGTTGTGACTTTGATCTTAGGTAGACGAGATCAATCAGGCGTCGGGCCGTAGTGTAGGCTGAGTTCAGATTGAAAGCGCAAGCGCAAAGAAGAAAAAAATAAAGAAAGAAAAACCCAAGAGGTTCAAATATGTTAAGAAATAACAATTTAACTTTATCTTTCTGTTATATACAGGAGTGTGTTTTTCTCCCAGCCCGTTTTCTACGAAATGTGACACTTTTACACTTCTTAGGAAAGTTCTGGTCCTCTAAGTCAACTGGTTCAGTTTGTTTGGTGATGGCTTGGCTTCGTTCATCAGTATAACTTGCTATTGGTAGGTTAGGCGTAGTCGGAGGTCGTGGAATCGCTCGGACAGCTTCCGCGAGGCAACACTCTGGTTACCTCTGACTCCAAACTGCAACTTAACTCGAACTCAGCTGGAACTAACTGACTAACTGACGAACAACCAAAGGACGTTCGTTTATATGGGTATAGACTAAAAACCCGGTGTGGGCCAGACGCGGCCTGGGGTTCTCGGTAAATCTCGATTTCTAACAAGAAATTTCTTTGTTGTCAGACCAGGAAAAGTGATTACTTCCCATTACTGGAAAATTAATCACTTTCCATTTCGGGGGGTTCTCCGTCGTCCGTGAGGGAAGGTCGGAGGAGAGTTATCCGCCTAAACTCTTGCTCTCTCACATTGATATCTCATACACTCCCTTCAGTGAGCTTTAACAACTTCTCCGCCTTTCTCATCCATTCACCTCCGCACATCACTCATGCTACCACTCGACAAATAGCATTCCGACAGCGTGGGTGTGGCTAAGCTGGCTCCTTAAAATTATAATCTAGAATTTTTGTTTACAAAATTCTTTCCCATCGGCCAAAATTTTACGAATTCCACATTGCCAATTAAATTTTTATCATATCTTCTCTTGTTCCTGGGCCACCCAAAAGTCACTTAGCCAGCACTCTTTACAGACCCATCAATCACTCTCAATATTTGCTATCTGGTCCTTACGTTAAGTTAGCTTTATAATAGAAACCTTGACGTGTTAAGAAATTAAATTCTTTTATCTCACCAAATCTCATTTCTCCACTCTATTTTCTATCTCATGCCAAAATTTTACAATTGTCACATTGCTATTCAACGTCTTAGCGTCTGTTGGTAAAGTAAATGATAACAATCCTCTCGCCTATATCGAGACAATGCCAAAATTTTATAATTGCCACATTGCTTCTCTTCGCCTGTATCCAAGAAAAAAAAAAAGACGATATCTTGGAAAGATAATTAACATTGATTCTCCTTGCCTGTATCGGCATTCGTCTCAAGCCAAATTTTTATGACCACCATGGTCTGGCCGACATCTTAATATTTGCATTTCTTTCTATCTCCCTCAGCGAGACATAAATCAACAAGACCTCACACACGGCTCTTTCCACGAGTTTTTTTGTAAATAAAATAAAATCTTTCTTTTAACGTTGATCAGTCTATCTTTCTTTTTCGCTTTAAGAATGTCTATTTTCTGTTTTAATTTCTATGGTTAATTAGTTAGCCAATTACCATAGCTAAATAATGTCACAGTACGAACATAAGAAAAATTCAATATAAGACATTAAATTCAAATACTTGAATAGCCAACATTCACCAGACAATACCTCAACTCTCATCATCCATACAGTATAAAGAAAGGAACCGCCTGCGTCTTACAACATTGAGCAAAAGTGGCGACCCAGACACATATGAATATGAAGTGGTCTGTATAAGCAGTACCCTACAGCATAACTACTACCCTGGCTACATGGCAGCAACTCCAATAAACTAAGATAGAAGTGTACAAGTGTATAAGAACACTCAGAAAACAACTACAGTCTGCCTACCCTATGTGAAGGGATTATTGGAGAAAATACAAAAGATCGGTGGTCCATATAACATCAAGATGACCTTCAAAAGTCGTTTGACACTTCGCAACTGTTGCAAGTAAGATCCCACCATAGAGGAAAATATGACTGAAGACTGTGTTTATGCCATCCTGTGCAGTGTGGTAAGAAATATAAAGGTAAGACTTAAGGTAAGACTGCAAGAACATCGTAAAGCTGTAACATGAGGAGAAATAGAAGCTGACGACATATGGAGGGAAAAAGGAGATCATCCCCCACGCCCCGTGAGGTGAGTTTGAAATAATAGAGAAAATACGAAAACTTAAGGAATCAGCACATATGCTAGGCCACAAAAATTCATATACTGATGTCCTCAATGACACATGGCCTAGTGGATAAAAGTGTTGGTTGGATCCAAGGAACTTGACCCAAAGTGTTGTGAGTTCAATAATATTTAGTGAACAAAAATTTGGGGAGTTGAGTTAAAGGGAGATAACTGAGACATGTGGAACTAGAACAATTCTAGACGTTTTTTCTTGAATTGCTGCCTTTAATTCGTCCGGTGGCGAGCTGTACTTATGAATCAATTGATTAGTTACTTGGCAGAAGCTCATCGTACAGGATTCCTTTTCAATCCCATCAGATACACAGCATGACTTTCTTAGGATGAAGCCATGCTTTTGAAGTGGCTAAAGTATCTTTTTCATTGAACATTGTTGTAAACAATCCATTTCTCATCACCCGTCACAATTTGCTTCAAAAGGGTGCATTTTCATTGCGCTTATACAGAAAATCACAGATGAAATGCGATCCAAAAAATTCATTTCACTCAGATCATGTGCAATTTGAGTACCCCTGCTTCACAAAGTGCTCATGGATGTTGGGTTTCGGTAAATTGAGTGTTTCTGTCAATTCCTGCATTGTGTAATGCAGGTTATTCTCAATCAATGTCTTGACTTAATCGTCATCTGTAGTAAAGGGGTGTCTGCCTGAGCGTTCTTCATCAATAAGGCTACAATCACCAACTCTTAACTTAGTAAACCACTTCCGTACAGTTCTGTCAGCTAACGCTCCTTCACCGCGCATAGCACACATTTTTTTGTTGCTTGCGAGGCATTTTTGCCTTTACATTAAAAAAGAGCATCAAGTGTCTAAAATGCACCATAATCTTCCATTTTCATAGGGATGCAAAATTGACATGAATTATGACAAGTAATTTTAAACTTTCTTTCTCAAGAGATATGTTGAAGTGTGCTCTAACTGGAAATGAAGTGTGTTCTATCAATATATTTGACATGTTTTAATGTGTTGGAAGATGAGCAATTAAAAATCGGCATGAACTTGCCAGACAACCCAATATATATATATATATATATATATATGGAGAGAGAGAGAGAAGGACTTTATATTCCCCCCACAAAACATGGAAATCACTATACAGGCATTTGAGATGACAGTAACAAATGACATAAGGAAAACAACAATATGTAAGCTGCCACATAACAATATCACTGAAGGGGAACGGGCGGCTCTTAACACACTGACACACAAAGATGACCTAATAATTACACAAGCTGGCAAAGGTGGTGCCACAGTGACCTGGAAAATCAAAGAATACCTTAAAGAGGCCAACAATCAGCTAAAGCAATTTCCTCACCTAGAGAAGACACCCTAATGTACAAAATTAAAAATAAATCCAGACGCATCCCCCTAGTAACCACTTTCAACACCACTATTCCTCCACTATTTCAGTTAATCAACAGTCGCTGGGTAATACTACATGAGATGTAGTATTACCCAGCGACCAAACCTAAAAATTTTGTTTGGGGAACCTGGCTTTTTTAGCATATCGTAAACCTAAGAACCTTAAGGAAATTATAGGTAGTAACCAAATTTCAGATGATAAGGTAACCCGTAATAGACCAAAATCAACAGGATTTTAACAACCATGTAACAACAAAAGGAACTTATGTTGTAACCACATTAGACATACCAATTCGTTCACTAGCTCAGTTACTAAATCTACTTTCAAAATCTACCACAACTCTAACTATAGAAGTCATAACATAATTTACTTATTAGAATGCACACTATGCCAGAAACAATATGTGGGAAAATCTGAATGTCCCTTTCACAACAGAATTAATAATTATCGGAAACAGATCGACTCCCCACGAAAGATGATTACCTGTAAAACAACATTTTTGTAAAACAACATTTCTTTAAACATGATTTTTGAACATAAAAACATAGGTCCTTGTTAGATTAGATAATCGTTACATTTATTTTTATATGTTTATATTTGATTTGTAACCTGTAGTCGATATTAATTTTGTCAAATTATGACCATGGAATATTAATGTTTAAGCCTTTTTATTATATTCATATATATATATATATATATATATATATATATATATATATATATTACAATGAATCATTCATACAAAAAGTAAATTAGTAAAGTTAATGATATAAAATGGCGAAATCCCTTCGATAACAAAAGTTTAAAGGTGCGTTAACCTACCAATCACTCTATGAATATTATGATTCTTGTTTTTTTTAATTAAAAGCTGTATAAGTCTGTCGAAACCAATCGTTTCCTATCAGTTCTAATCTTCATCTTGAGCTGCTGCTCAAAGATTCTGATGAGAAAAATAGCTGCCTCGCAAGACTTCTTTCTGTCGCGTCATCCAATCAGCATTCTGGCCGATAGAAACACCATTCGTTTCACACCAGAATACGGGGGCGACACATTATCACACGCCTATTCACAATTAATGAGCACAAGCTTTTCGGGAGCGATACGAGCCATCAACTCGCCGACATGGTCCCATAGGGGGCGGACTCGAGGACAATGGTAGAAGGTGTGCTCAGCCGTTTCCTTCAGACCAAGGTCACATTGTTCACAGTCTGGCAAATCCGCCAAGCCCCATTGGAAGGCCTTGTCATTGAGAGATAGCCAGGTAAGCGAAAATTGAGGGTTGTTGAGGTAATCCGCCGATGGCGCCCAAGACCAGAAGGAGCGAAGCTCCTCCTACTCCAAGTCGAGCCGCTCACGTAGTGAACCCTTTGCGCCCCGCTCCACTAGTTCCCAATAGAAGACTCTCCTAGGCCGAGAAAGGTCACTGGACCGAGGAATGACCTTCAAGGCCGAACGACATTCGTGAAGGAAATCCGATTGATCCTGGGGCTTACGAAGGCGCTCAGCCTGAGAGATGGGGAGAAGTGATAGTAAAGAAAGGGAACGCGTCCCTCATGATCCCCGCCAGAATCAAATCTCCTGTCAGTGAGCGGCGTAGGAAAGCCAGCTTCGAAGCTATAAAAAGAAAACACAAGAATTCACAAGCGACATAAAAAATCTACTAAAAATGAAGACTTCGCCTGGATAAAACTTATTGTATACCATCCAAAAATACACACATTATACGCATTACCAAATAAATAAATTTTGATTTTAAAAATGCTACACTCATAAAAAAATAAAATAACTCACTCACTAAGGAAAATCTAAGGACATTTTGTTTTGTTGTAAATAGTTACTTTCTTTTAATAAATTCATTTCGTTTTTGCCTTGAAAAAGTCTACATTGGACGAAACGCGTCGGCTAATATTACAGTTTTCTTATTGTCTTTTACCTTTATAAATATTGTCTTTTTCTACAGGTTAACTATGAGAAATATATATAAAAGTGGACATTGAAGTCAATACCCAGAGGCGACAGTCTGTTTTATACTAAATGCAATCGTCAGGCTATATGCGTTGAGTTTTTGCTCGACTTTTATATATCCAGGTCAGTGATGCATTGTGTGTATTTTGTTGCATTGTGGATTGTCTATTGTATTATTCTAATGGTTATTTTGGTGGGTGTGGTTTGTTAATTTATTTATTTCTTAGTTTATTTACTTATTTGTATTATTTATTTTATTTTAATTTATTCTTGTTCATTTTCAGTTTTCGATATTTAATTGACGCAAAAATTGTTCTGGTCGTTTATTTAGTAGTTTGTTTTGATCTGGGAAGGTAATTATAGCTATTTTTTCCTCCAAGCAGAGTTTACAGTTTTTGGATTGATTATTTTAGGCCGATAATCTTTTCCTTATTTTCCATGATATTTTTTATATGATTTGTTTTTTGTTTTTAATCTGCTTCATTATAGATGGCGGATGGTCTTGCGTATGTACAGTGGTTTATTATTGGGCTTTCTGTATGGTTTATATATGTATTACACATCAACAACAAGTTTCATTTGATCAGGCTGTTCGAATACTGATGGAGTGGGCCATGGCAGCACGCTAAAGTTAAAAAAGCCACTCTAGTTTGGCACCTTTCACACGTACCAAACTGGTTTCTTTTACCGATCTGTCACAGAAGTCATCCTTGGCCAGTTTTTGTTTGTCACATCTTCCCTTTGAACTGATGTCTGAAGAATACAATCAGGTGAGACCTCATATCTCCATGCAAGACTACGAGTTGCCTAGTGTTCCACACAACTATTCTGGCTACAGTCAAGAGTGTGAGGAACATCATGTCCTTGGAGGGGCCACATTGTCACATACATAGGAGAGAACAAGGAATATTAACTTTTTAGGCTCCAGACAAGTGACAGATCCCCTGCATATTTCCATAGCGAGTAGACTTGTGGGCAGTGATAGAAAGCATGTTCGACCGTCTCTTCTAGATCACTGCATCTCCCGCACTTGGGTGCTTCGGCTACCCCCATCCTGATATCATTGACGGACAAGAAATTTCGTGCCAGGTTCCAAGTCAGAGAGAACTGGTGAGGAAATCACCTGGGGCCCAGTGACAGTAGGTCCGAAGTTCCTCCTGTCAGGCCAAGGTGCTTACAGAGGGGTTCACAGACAGTCTCTTTTATCAGACCACGGTAAAGAGTATTTCTCACTCTCGTTGAGCCTGCTGTTTGGTGGGTCATGGCCAATACCACTCGGCACTCACGGAAAAATGCGGATTCTCCTGTGGGACAACGACATGCCTCTAAGGGACAGTGCAATGAGTCAGCCCTGAGCCCTGGAAAAGCAACTGCAGCGCAGAGCTCACATACCGCTTTCCTGGCCATCATCCATCCCAGAATAGCCAGTCTCAAAGCCCGCTTATGGCTTAGCAGGTGAGGTAAACCAAAGCCTCTATGGCATGGGCGTTGAATGCAAACTTCCTTGCGCACCATTGGTTGTCCTCTCACCGAAGCAATTTAGAGAGGAGCTTCTGGAATGTGATCAGCTTCTTTGCTGTGATGGGAGGAACTGAGTCTGTAGAGGATCATGGGGTAGATGTACGTGACACTTATCGACCTTGGACGGCACTTCTGCCCAGTTTTTCTCGAGCTGGAGATCAGGCACGAACCACACCCCTAAGATGCGAACAGGTCCATCTGTTCACTCAAATATTCCCGGAAAAGCCCTCCCTTTCTATGCTCCAGCATCAGTCCAACGGATTTGGATCTACTGATCCCTGTTCCTGTCACTTGCTCATAGAGACGAATTTCTGCGCTTACTCGGCGTATGTTCCGCAGACGGTGACGTCATTAATGTATGCAGACATCCTGGCTGTTATCCAACCTGATAGCTTAATTCCCTGGATTGGGGAGTGCTCAGAACCCCCTTTTAGTTTCAGGAGGAAGGGTTTCAGCAAAGTAAAGGTGATAGAGGGCAACCTTGCATAATGGACCTCTTGATGTTGAATGGCTTGGACATTTTGCCAGTCACCTGAACTATGACACTCCAATCTATGTGTGAAAGCTTTCAAAATAAAAAAAGTCTAAATGGGGCCTTCAGGAAATTTGGTGTAATCTATCAAAGACCTTTACTGATCTAGGTTAACTAGTTTTTGTCGTCCCGTTAAACTCTCTCATTTCTTGATAGTGCATACCAGGTACAGGTTGTTCTAGATTGTTCTTCCCTTCAAAGCGCATGTCTGTTCGAGAGCAATCAGCATGTCCGCAACTATATGTAGACGGCTTGTCAGGATCCTTGCTAGTGTCTTCAGGTCAGTGATAGGCCGGAAGTCCTCCCCCCTATTCCCACCATGATTGTTCTTCGTCAGCAAAGGGATCACACCTGTGGCCCCCCGAACCGAGAAGCCACCCTTTTTTTAATCAAAAAAGGGGCTAAATTTAGTCACTAAAATTTTTCTTCATTTACTCCCTGGCTACTGGGAATAGAAAACGCTAAATATGAAAATACTCCGAATGCTGTTCGTATGTTGGTTAACACTCCCATATCTGATATACTTAACGGTATGTTTTTAACTCAAAATGTATCAGGATAGTTGTTTAATTGCTAACTAACTGCTGATTCAATTCTGGAAGTAGAATGGTTGCGAGGTCAAGGTCGTCCGATTTTGTTTTGTTTAGGATCGGCCAGCAATGGCTGCGACAACTTTATTTGTTATTGATTGTTATTATTAAGTTTATGTGTGTATTTGTACAAGGTAACCAAAAAAGTTCTGTCTGTTTTTTGATTGAATGAAGTTGAAATATATACGAAATTCGTATAGCAATTGTTTTCAAATTCGGACAGCCGGAAGTAAGGACATCAGACGTTATAAAAAACACGCGCACCGTGGCCGGACATCAGTTATAAGTGGACAGCTGTGAGAAGGATGGAAATGTCTAGAGATCTCGTTCGGGGCTGTTTGCTTTACGACTTCAAAGTGGGCTTATCAGCAAGCGTTTGGGGATAGTGCTGTGGATGAACGTACTACAAGGCGTTGGTTTCGAAAATTCAAGTCGGGAGATTTGTCTCTCCATGATGAGCCTCGCAGTGGACGACCACAGGTCTTGAATGACGGAGTCCTGAAGGCGGCCATTGAAGAGGACAGTAGTCTGACGTGTGGTGAACTTGCAAGACAGTTCAACGTTTCCGATGAAACAGTTAGACTTCACCTGCACCGCCTAGGTAAGACGTACAAACTGAGCAAGTGGGTTCCTCAAACGATGTTGGAGATCCACAAGGGACAACGAGGGGCAGCCTGCGTATCGCTGCTTTCTCGCCACCGTACCGCATCCTTATTCAATCGAGTGCTTACCAGTGATGAAATGTGGGTTCTGTACGAAACTCCCAAGCGTTCCAGACATTGGTTGTCTCCTCAGGATGCTGTCCCTCACACCGCAAGACCGCCTTTATGCTTTGTGTCTGGTGGACAGGTCGTCAAGTGGTTCATTATGAACTGCTACCAACGGGCCAAACGGTCACTGGAGACCTATACTGGCAGCAATTGAAACGTGTGCAACAGGCATTGCACCAGAAGGAGCCAGCACTGGTGAATCGCAAAGGTGTGCTTTTCTTCCATGACAACGCCAGGCCGCATGTCACGCAAGTGGTCAGGGATACCATACAGCAACTTGGGTGGGAGACTTTGTGCCATCCACCTTATTCACCTGACCTTGCCCCATCCGATTACCACCTCTTCCACTCCCTGGATAATCTTCTTCGTGGGAAATCCTTCACCAATGAAGCAAACTTGCGCAAAGCCCTCGCGGAATTCTTTGTGTCACCCCACCCCCGAGTTCTACCGAAGGGCATTGAACAGCTGGAGACACGTTGGCAGAAGATGCTGGATGCCGATGGCGATTACTTCGAAGACTAAATATAAGTTACACATACTCTGAAGCGTTTTCTTTTTTTCCTTTAATAACGGACAGAACTTTTTTGGTTACTTTGTAATTTGTTAATTTTTATTTACTTAATTTCCTTATTTCTTTATTGATTTAAATTTTTTGTTTATTTTATTTTACTTATTTATTTTTTATTGTATTTGTTTTTAGTTTTTGATTTTAAGTAACGTAATAAAATTTTGTTTTCGTGTCCTCATTTTGCGATGAGTTCTGATCGTTTATTTAGTAATTTGGAGTAGAAGGAAATATGTCTTGCCACTCCAAAAGTCAAAGGGAAAAGAGGAAGAGACTTTTAAATATTACACCACATGTAATTATCGTCAAGTAGTGGTAACCCAACAAATACTCCCGCCACCCCAGAGTGATAAAAAGTTTCTCATGAAATTTGATTTGTTATGTAGGTTTCTAAATATCGTGGCCAATGCACAATATGACCAATTTTTGTTGTTGCAGGAATCTAAATTTTAGGAGAGAGTATATTGATTTGCTTTGAATTGTGTAAGATGTTTGTGTGATTATTTCAACGTGGGCAGGTTTTAAGTGATCAATTTTTTCATGTCACATAAGAAAGTCAAATGTCCAAAAAAATCAGTAAGTTGCAGTGAAATATCTTCCTTGACTTTCAAAAATGTCTTTCTTTTGTTCCTTGGTGATATACTCATAGCTTAAGCTTTCTGCATTTATTGAGGCTATACAAGTATAGGAAAGTGAGTCTGCTAAAATATTTTCAACTTTTATGTATTGTATGTTCAAAGTGAATTGTGAAATGTAGTCCCATTGTCTTGTTTCACATGGCAAATATTTTTCGGGTTTGTTGTAGAGAGCAAAAGCTTATCGTCTGTGAGTACTGTGAATTCATGTCCTTTTAAAATATAACGGAAATTTTGGATAGATAAGTAGATAGTGAGAAGTTCTCATAAAAATGTGTTGTATTTCATTTGTGAAGAATTCAGCTTGAGTGAGGAAAAAGACATGGGTGTTTTCTCCATTAATATTTTGTTGTAAGACGGCACCCACAGTATGGGTGCCAAGCAAAAGAATCTGCTTTCGGTACCATATACAACAGTGATAACCACTGGCCCTTGGAAGCTCGAATTATTCTGAACTGTAGCACGTGTTGAAATTCTTCCTTTTTCAATTTTGTATTTTGTCAGGCCACAGGGTAGAATAAGAAGGTTGATCTGTCATCTGGATGTGGTGTTTCGCGGGATATAATACCGGCTCTGTATGCTTGCATGGGGTTTGTAATCCCTGAAAATCTATCAAGAATTTCACAAAAAAAGGTGTATTTTGGATTGTGTTTATGTTTTGGGTGCATGTGTTTTTGCTAGAGTTGGTGGGTTTGCCATTTTATGTTTCGGTATCGGTTTCCAGTTTTGTTTTCCTTGATGCCACGGTTTTCGATTCCATTTTTCGGTTTTTAATTTGGTATTTTTGCTTTCTAAGGAAGCCATTCATTTTCTTGTGTAATGATAGCATTTCCAGTCGATATCTGATTTCGTTTGCGATTGATAAATTTTCAACTTAGTCCGTTCAATCAATTTCTCGTGTATTTCTGGTCCAATCTTAAAAATATTCATATGGCTGGAAAGAAAATGAAAAAGAATCTTTCTAAATATGTAATTTGTATGTGCTTTTATTCATTGAATTATTTCTTCCAGTGAGTTAAAATGGTACTGCTTTGACCATTCGAAAGTACGAAATGATTTTTTTCGAGACTAAGATTTACGCGTGTAGTAGAAGCCTGGTCGCCTAGTGTGGTTTCTTTTTTTATGGCCTTGTGTCAGACAACCAGACTCCTATGTACAAGCGTAGTTGATACTCCTTTAGGATATCAATGTTTTGTCGCGGCCGCCTTTGGCCACTCACTAAAACGGAAGAGAACAGGGCTTTTCGACCTTGACCTTTTGATCTGGTAATTTAGATTTAGAATTGAGCTAATTACATTTTAGTTCCGTTTATGTTACGAAACTAGTCGTAATACACCTCTTAGCATTTTTAGATCTTTGTTTTTTCGTAGCAAATCTCAACTCATTTTTAGAGAGATTTTTTAGCATTTTTGAGAGACCGTGTCCGTTGTTGGTCTTCCTTAACATAACACAGCGACTTCTCGCCGAATTCACAATCGGTACCCAGACGCCGAATTCACAGTCGGTACCTGACTGAAGCGGCTGGCTGCGAGAGAGAGAGAGAGAGAGAGGGAGATCACGGAGGGCGAAGGAGGGCATTGAAGAGGGTGGAGAGAGGCAAGTTGCCCGGTCTGGATGGTTTGCCCTATGAATTGTACTTGAGGCTGTCGCACATCTTTGTCCCGATTTTGACTGTCGTGTTCAACAACTGGTTCCGGCAGGGGTCCCTCCCCGACCGGTTCTCCAGGGATGTGATCATGCTGTTGAAAAAGGGTAAGGGTGTTGTGGGGAAACTAGATGATTACAGGCCCATAACTCTACTAAACACAGAGTTAAAGATTTTTGCCAAGATCCTGCAGGAGCGTTTCCAGTCAGTTGCCGAGTCTCTGTTGGGTCCGAAACAGACTTGTTCTGTGAGGGGCCGAACAATTCAGAACAGCCTGCATCTGATCCGCACGATCATAGAAGGTGTAAAAGACGACGATAAGGCCGCGCTGATCAATTTAGATCAGTTCAAGGCATTTGATAGGATTGACCATCGCTACCTTACGGCTGACCTGCAGGCCGCCGGATTCGCACCCGACTTCTGCCGCTGGGATAACCTCCTGTATCACTTCCCCAGTGCTGTGGTACAGGTGAACGGGAAGCTGTCAGGCGTTTTTACGCTGTCTAGATCGGTTCGTCAGTGTTGTCCACTGTCGCCCCTACTTTATGCTTTAGCGTTGGAGCCACTCCTTCGCCGGCTAAGGAACAGGGTGTGCAGGCCGGCCCTACGTGGAATCGCCGTTCCTGGAGGAGCTCGAGCCAGGGTTTCCGCGTATGACAATGACGTATCTGCTTTTGTTCGTCCCGCAGGGACATAGTGGTGGTACTGAAGGCGCTTGATCGGTATGAAAAGGTGACAGGGGCCAAGATTTACCGCGACAAGTCGTCCAGCTTGCGGTTAGGTGGCTGGAAGGGGGTCGATCTTCCGGGCCCTTCGGTTGGCCCGACGGTACTGTCCACATTCTTAGAGTGTGGTTTAGACCGGACCTCCAGCTGGAGAAAAATTGGTCTGAAATACGAGCAAAGGTCGACGCAGCCGGTCAGACTTGGCGTCGACGGAGGTTGTCCGTGAAGGGCAGAGAGGAAGCGTGTGTCACTTACGTTTTCTCGATTGTTCTTTATCGATTGGCCATACTCTCTCTCTCTGTAAGAATCATAGGAAGCCGCTCGAGTGCTCGCTATCCTCCATTTTGTGGAGGGGACGCAAGCATCAGATCAACAGAGAAGCCTAAGCACAACGACCGTGTCATGGGGGGCTGGGAATGCCGCACTTGGTGAGCCGCAAACTCGCCTCGAGGCTGGCTTTCCTACGCCGCTCATTGACGGGAGATTCGATTATGGCGGGGATTGTTAGGAACGCGTTCCCTTTCCTTGCTATCAGTTCCGCCATCTCGTGGGTTGCACGCCATCGTAAACCCCGGGATCAATCGAATTTCATTCGCGAGTGTCGACACGCCATGAGGATCAGTCCTCGGTCCAGTAACCTTTCACAGCCTAGGAGGATCTTCTATCGTTATTTTGTGGAGGGGGGGCGCGAAGGATCCTGTACGTGAGCGGCTCGACTTGTCGTGGGAGGAGTTTCGCTCCTTCTGGTCTTGGGCGCCAGCGGCGGATTATCTCAGTAACCCTGAGTTTTCGCTTACCTGGCGATTGGCTCGGAATCAGCTGCCTCTCAATGACAAGGCCTTCATATGGGGCCTGGCAGATTTGCCAGATTGTGAACGGTGTGACCTTGGTTTGGAAGAAACGGCTTCGCACGCCTTCTAACATTGTCCCGGGGTCCACCCCTTATGGGACCATGTCGGCGAGCTGACAGCTCGTCTCGCTCTCGAAATGCTCGTGCTCATGGATCTCGCATACGTGTGTGACAATGTGTCGCCCCCGTATTCTGGGGTGAAACGAATAGTGTTTCTGATGCTGCTGGCCACGGCCCGAATGGTGATTTGGACAACGCGAATGGAGGAAGTCTTGCGAGGCAACCGTCTTTCTCATCAGGATCTGATCCGATTCTTTGAGCATCAGCTCAAGATGAAGATTAGAACTCGAGAGTCTTCAGCGAAAGGTGGGTGACTAAGGCTAGCTTTGTTTGTTTGAACGGGGGTAGCCTTGATTTTCTCTTTTAGGTCAACCTACGTCACATCGGGATGGTTTCCTGTGGAGCCCTCCCCTTGGTTAGGTTAGACAAGCTTTGTGTACCTAGTTAATATGAGTAAGTGTTGTTCCTGGACTGTTCCCGGCTGCATCTTTGGTTATGATCCAAGTCGAGATTCCCAACCTCCCCAGTTTGTTTTGGCCCCTTTTTTTTTACATCGACTGGGTCAGCTTTTTCTTTCCCATGTCCGTTTATATTTTCTCCTTTTCCCACTCCCTTAGTGAGAGAGCTTCTTGATTTTGTCCAATGGGCAGAACACTGCGGCCTCTCTTTGAGGGTTGGACGGGCCCTATTAACATCAGTTATGTTTAGTTCACTTTGTGTTCATGTTTAGTTTGTTATTGGGTTCATCTCCCTTCCCTCTCATTTTTCATGTTTAGAATTGTATATAGAATTTATTATCATTAAGTTTTTATTGCATGGGACGAGTTTCGTAGGTTCCCCTTGAGAGGATGTGGTATTATGGTGTATGGAAGATTGATTGTTGACGGACGAGTTTTTATGGTGAATGGGCAAACTGTAATGATTGAATCGGATTAGCTAGATATAAGATAGTGAAGACCAACTTCAACCCCTCCTCTTTTTCGGCCTTGTGCCATAATTGTATTTTTATATACAATAAATAAACGGTACCCAGATGCCTGAACGGTCGATACGCAGGCTCCTGGCTTTTGTGGCCAGGACGCTGACCCGACCTGCGTATTAAGTTACGCTCCCATTTTTTTCTGCCAACTGGACGCGAGTTGGATCTTTCTCTCTTTACGTCACCTTCTTAATCTGGCTCCTTGCCCATGTTCGACTCTCGGCATTCCGTCCCTGCTGGCTGCCCGCATGTCGTTCATAAGATTTCCCGTACACTACGGTTATGATTACTACAGGGGGTTTCGATATCGGACTCGACCAGCAGACACGCAACGCCAGTTTCCCGACACTGACCAGATATCGTCGCCGATATCGAGCACTGCATCGCAACGCCAGCTCCCCGTTCCAGACCGACACGTCTAGTCCGAAAGCAGACCAGCTAACCAGCAGCAATCACCATCAACGTCCGGCATCAATCACCTGCAACGACCAGCAGCGGTCATCTGCAACGACCAGCAGCGATCATCTACAGCGATCACCTGAAACAACCAGCAGCGATCACCTGCAACAGCCAGCAGAAATCACCTGCATCGACCAGTAGTGATCACCTGCGACAACCAGCAGTGATCATCTGCAACGACCAGCAGCAATCATCTACAGAGACCAGCATCAATCCCCTGCGACGACCAGCAGCGATCATCTGCAACGACCAACCTTTCCCGTATACTATCGGTTGTAATTACTACGGGAGGTTTCGTCACCGATCTCGACCAGCAATGCCTGCACTGCAACGTCCAACCGTCAATACGACCGGAATGAACACACCTCAGCATCCCGTCATCGACCTCAACGTCCGACCGTCGACACGACTGGAACGTCCGCAATCTACTCCAGCTACACGACCAGTCCATCCATTACCTTGATTATCAGACCCAACGGCCTCTTCTTTATAAAATAAAGTCAGCATTCATACATACATATCCTCGTTCTGTTGTCCATTTTGTTCCACCTTGTCAGATTTCACGTCTTTAATTCGAAAAACGTTAGCGGGCCTCTTGTGACCTCATCAACTACGATAGGGTGTCCGTTACAAGTTCTCGACAAGGTTATCATGGGTAGAGAATGGATGTAATTATACATACGTAGAACTTTGACTTTCGCTGTTGCTTATAGTTGACAGGTGCAGATTCTGGAAGAGTTCGTGACGAATGCTTGTTGCTTTTCTTTTTTTTCTTTTTTTTTTTTTTGAAAGGGTATCTCGTATTATGTAGGAAAGTCGGAAAGTTGGGCTAGGATCGAGTCAAAGATGTTGAAAGATAACTTCAGGTAAAGAAGTTTGACTATAAAAGGTCTATTACCGAAGTCTAGGCGTTTGAGCCGTATGGGGAAGAGGGAAAGAAAGAAAACGCGTCTTCCCGACTCGATGCCCGCAGATCGTCTCTGGCACGTGGATACTTAATGACGGGGATCTGATAAGTCACGTGACCTTGGACTGGCGGCAAATGCCAACGGTCAAACCACTTTGAATGGGTGTCCATTTCAAAACGGCCACGTGCCTTAACGTTGTAAGTGTTGGGTCGTTGCTCAAATGGGTAGTAATGACGATGAAGGAAAGAGAAAATGTTTGAGGTAACCGTTGGCGGAAGGAGGGGGGTGTCGATATGGCCCTCTTCCGAAATATCTGATTACGCAGAAATCAGATGGCTCACTGTTGTGAAACGTCTCGGAAAGGTAACTCTGAGCGTTTTTGTCTAGGAACAGGTGCCGTAGATTCAGGTTTGAGGATCTGATGTTTCCCGAAGTCTCTTGGGCATTGGGGCTTGTTTCAGGAAAGCAGGTTTAAGGCGGTCTATGGATATGTTATCCGTAGTTTCCGCGTTGTACTGTGTAAAATGTTTCTGCCCAGCCACACACTTTGAAAGGGCCGGAATATGCAGGGGTAAGAGGTCGCTTAACTATGTCATTGCGTATAAAACATATTCACACTGTTGTAATGTTTGTGTCAAGTAGACGTCAGTGGGATGATGGTTAGGCGGAATATAGCTGAGTTAGGATAGTTTTGCTCGGAGCTCTTGCTGGAAACGGCACTGGATTGGATGAGAAATATTGTCCTGGAAGCGACAATGTTGTACCGAAAACTATTAGGTTGGTGCAAAAATAATGTCGTTTTTGCTCGGCTGCTGAGGCGTTTAAATCTAGCTTCATGGTATTCCTAAGAGACAGAAGGACTAGGGGTAGGTAGTCTACCCAGTTATCGGTTACATGTTTAGTCGATAACGCTGTTTTTAAGGTCCTGTGAAAGTGCTCTATCAGCCCATTGGCACAAGGGTGGTAAGCGGTTGTGTAAATGTGCTTTGCTCCTAATAAATTCGCCAATTCCTTAAATAGATTGGAATTGCGATCCCCCGTCAGTAGTTATGACTGTAGGGGTGCCGAAAAATGTGATCCAATCCCTCAAAACTGTCTTGGCTATTATGGTCGCTGAGATGTCTTTTATTAGTACTGCAGTAGGCCAGCGGGAATAACGATCGACAATTGTAAGAAGGTAGGGAAAACCTTGGCAGGGGGTTGAGGGGTCCAACGATATCGAGATGAATGTGGGAGAATCGAGCATCCGGGGTGCTGAAAATGCCGATTGGGGACTTCGTATGACGTTGAATTTTGCAGCGCTGACAGTCCACGCATGTGGTCACCCATTGCTAGACAATAAATCTCGCAGGGTAATGTTAGCCGTCTATACCGTGGCTAGCAGTTCTGGGTTCAGGACATCAGTGTCCAAGGAGAATAACTCCGTACGTGACAAAGTGTCAGCTACAGCGTTGTCTGCTCCTTTAACGTATTTAATATCTGTTGAAAACTGGAAAATAAAATATCGAATCTTTCTGGTAGTGTACTTATCTGTACTGGCATTCATTACTATGGTGAGAGGCTTATGGTCCGTGAAGATAGTGAAAGAGCGTCCTTCTAATAGATGTCGGAAATTTTTCACTGCGCGGAATATAGCCAAAAAATCCCGCGACAAGGTTTGTGCGGGTGAAAATTTCGCAGAGAATAATGCGATCGGTCTCCGTTTTCTTGCGGTTCCCTGTTCTATAACGGCTCCGATAGCAAACTCAGGAGCATCAGTAGTTATAAAAATGGTTGACTTCCGGTTTATCTTCAATATAAGCTAATTTGGAGTAATTAACTAGTGCTGTTTTGGCGGCATGAAACGCCTTTAAAGACGATCTTTCTAGTACTATTGCTTTATTGCGCTTCTGTAGTAGGCCAGTGAGAGGGGTGAGAATTGATGCGCAGCTTGGGATGAATCGTCTGTAAAAATCTATCATTCCGATAAAACGTCTGAGCTGTTTGACAGAGGTGGGTGTTGGAAAATTGCTGATAGTGTCTATTTTATCGGGCAGGGGTGTAATACCCGTGACGTCTGTATGGTGTCCCAAAAAAGTCGATTCAGTCGGCGCCGAAAACACATTTATCCAGATTTACGTTGAAAACATAGTGCGACAAACGTTTAAATTCTTCTCGGGGATGTTGTTCCTACTCGCGATTAGAATATCATCTATATACGCGAACACATAAGGCACAGAAACGTCTGTGCGGCATTGCATAGACCAAAAAGCATTTTAATAAACTCAGAGTCCAAAGGGTATGGTCTCTCCAGTTTTAGGTATAACTTTGTCCGTAACTGGGACTTCGTAGTACGCCATTGTCTTTTTTGAGAATATTTTTGCGTCCTGTAGGCTAAAGGTGAAATCTTGCAGGTGGAGAACGGGGTAGCAATCTTTTATTGTTGTTGAATTTAGTTTCCTGTAGTTCACGCAAACACGTAAATCTTTACCTCCGGTACAAGATGCAGTGGGGACGCGTAGGGGCTGTCCGATGGGCGGAAATTCCATCCTTGAGCATTTGGTTGAAAGCTTTGCGAATTTTAGCTTGTCAGGAGCTAGGGGGTGGGGATAGGAGAAAACGGATGGTCCCGTGGTCCTAATATCATGAGTGGTCTGGTGCTTCGCGACCCGTGTGTGTGTGGGTGGGTGGACGAACCAACTCCTGGTATTCGTTCAGTATATCTAAATGCTCTTTACTGTGATGCTGAGATGCCGGTTGAGATAAATGCAGAGGGTGTAATAACGACCGATAAACTAGTTAGACTATTATGCAGTGTCTTTTTATCACTGCAAGGCTGTAGTGAGTGAGAAAATCTGCGCCTAGAATGGGCTAAAAGTCCAGAGGAAATTCCTTCCCATGCCAATGTTGCACGTTAGTGTCTTCTGTCCGTATGTTTTAATCGAAGATCCATTAGCTGCCTGAAGTTGAAAAATGGACGGCTTAGTCCTGCCGCTCTTGACGTATGGCAGTACCCTAATCGTTGCTCCTGTATCCACCAGAAATCGTAATTTGCTATTCGAATCAGTAATGTAGAAGTGACGGCAAGATTCGTCAGATTTGATCTGGCCAACAAGTTTAACCGCTCTTACTTGATGGCGTGGCCATTTCCCGAATCCGGTCTGTGTAAACACGGGTATGTGCAGTGCTTAGCGCGGTTTCCAAAACGTTTGGTGGTACCAGCATAACGTGCTTTTCCTTTTTTGGAAGAGAATCTCATATTATGTAGGAAAGTTGGCCTAGGATCGAGTCAAGGATGGTGAAAGATAACTTCAGGCAAAGAAGTTTGACTATAAAAGGTCTATTACCGAAGTCTAGGCGTTTGAGCCGTATGGTGAAGAGGGAAAGAAAGAAAACGCGTCTTCCCGACTCGATGCCCGCAGATCGTCTCTGGCACGTGGATACTTAATGGCGGGGATCCGATAAGTCACGTGACCTTTGACTGGCGGCAAATGCCAACGGTCAAACCACTTTGAATGGGTGTCCATTCCAAAACGGTCACGTACCTTAACGTTGTAAGTGTTGGGTCGTTGCTCAAATGGGTAGCAATGACGATGAAGGAAAGAGAAAATGTTTGAGGCAACCGTTGGGTGCCGATACACGTTACTTTGTTTCGCAAAATCAAAGTGGTCAATCTTTCTTTATCAATATTCTTGAAATTAAAAAACAACTTAAACAACAAACAGAAAGATGTTTATTTCTTCTGTGACCCGAAGAAGTGAATTCCTTCAAAAATTATAAAGTAAGCAAAAAAAATAAAAATAAAAATAAAATAAAATAAAATAAATAAATTAAAAAATAAAACAGCAATTCTTTTCTGGTACGGCAGTCAACTATTTTGGGGTTTTACAAATAAATTTCTTCTAAACAAGGAAAATCAATGAGTTATTTTTCCCCTAAATAAATTTGTTTTTCTAGCGAATACACCTAAAATTAAATATCAAAAATAATTTAAAAGCTTTTAATTTCATTTTTTAATGTGTAGATTTCCAAATTTGCGAGTATCACCTGTTCTGTTTTAGGTACACACTTTAAAACTGAAATTTAAAATTATTATAATCATTTTAATATATAATCATAAGTGTATTCGCTAGATAAAACCAAATATTTATAAAAATAAAATGAATTAATTTTCCTTGTTTAGAAGAATTTTATAAGCAGAACACTAACAAACACTCACCGGGCACTAGTACCTAAAAAAGAATAATTTTTACTTTGGGTTTAAAAAAAATGATTTGCATTTTTGAAAATATGCACATTTTAAAACTTTAAAGTGTCCTCTTTTATTTTGTATAATGTGGTATCTTCCTTTTGTTCATCTGCAATGAGGTCGAAGGTAAGGGTTTCAGAATCGATAGATTGTATTGTGGAGCGCGAGAGTGTATCTGCCACGATATTGTCTGAACTTTTAATATAGCGGATATCCAATGTAAATTGGGATATGTAGTCCAGTTGTCGGGTATCACTGGGTGTGTTCTGTGTTCACATGTAAAGCGTAAGTGAGGGGTTTGTGCCTCGAGCAGATGTCGAAAATGCCTTATTGCTAAGTAAATAGCTAGTAACTCTCTCGAGAAGGTACTGTACTTCTGCTGTACTTTGTTTAATTTGACCGAGAAAAAGGAGATTGAACCATTTAGCTTCTGATGTACAACTGCTCCAATTGAATCTCCTGAGGTGAGAGTTGTCAATGTAAGTGTTGAGTTAGCATCGTCACTGATGTAAGAGAGCTTCGTAAAATCTGCTAACGCTTTTTTAGCATTTTGAAATGCAGCTAACGCTTCTCCGTCAATCAGTATTTTTGCATTTTTCTTCTTCTGTTTTTGCAGCACGTTTGTGAGTGGGGTCAAAATTCTGGAACAACCTGGAATAAATCTACGGTAGTAATTTATTAAACCGAGAAATCGTCTTAATTGACGCAGTGATGTCGGCTGCTGAAAGTTTTGCATTGCTGCTACTTTCTCTGGGACAGGTGTGATTCCGTTTTGTCGATCACATGGCCCAAGAAATTTAACTTTGAAACAGCAAAATCGCATTTGTGGACATTTATCTTTAAGCCAAAATGTGCCAGTCTCTCGAAGACTTGTTGAATATGGTATAGGTGTTCTTTTCCATCACGACTGGCGATAAGCACGTCATCGATATATGCAAAGGTAAAAGGCAATCCTCTCAAAACTTCATCAATGAGTCTTTGAAAGGTTTGGGCGGCATTACGTAACCCGAATGGCATCCTGGTGAATTCATAGAGTCCAAAAGGAGTGGTAATTGCAGTTTTCCTTATGTCTTCTTCTGCTACTGGAATTTGGTAGTACGCCTTAACCAAATCCAATTTTGTAAAAACTGTGGTTCCTTGCAAACCTATGGCGAAATCATGTAAGTGCGGTATAGGATATCTATCAGGAACAGTTTTTGCATTGAGATTCCTAAAATCCCCACAAGGTCGCCATGCGCCAGCTTCTGGTTTCGGAACCATATGTAGCGGAGAGGAGTATGGGCTATTTGAAGGACGTATGATGCCTAACTGCAACATGTGTTGAAGTTCGTCTTTTGCTATTTTATATTTGTCCGGATGTAATCTGCGTGGTGATGCGTGTGTAGGTGGTCCAGCGGTGGTGATATAATGTTTAGCAGTGTGACGGATTTCATCTCTATGTGTTAAAGGCGTGGTTAGTGTAGGAATTTTTTTTATCAATTCATGTAGGTCATTAGCCGTTGGTATTGCTGAACTAATTCCTGTTGACTTGTAGATTGAGGTGATTCCCTTTGTTCTTAGGTTTGTGTTACTGTCAGTGAGAGAGTGTGTAGCCATATTCACTGATAAATCGAAATGGGATAGGAAATCCGCTCCTAGGATAGGTGTTTTCACATTTGCTTGTGTGAAAATCCATGGAAAAGATCTTCTTAGACCCAAATCGAGCGTTAGTGATATCCCACCGTATGTTTCTATCTTTGATCCATTTGCTGCCTGTAATGTGTATGTGGAGAATGTAGGTTTTTGTTTTGTATTTGGTGGGATAACACTGATCTGAGCGCCGGTGTCGACTAAAAGTAAATATCCGTTACTTCTGTCCCGGATGTAAAATAGACGACTCTCTTGTTTTAATCCAGCAGCTAATGTCGTCTTTACTTGCTGCTGGCATAGTCGTTTCCCTGGTGTTGTGTAGAAATGTGAGAAGTTTTTGAATTGCAGTTGCATGGTTCAGTGCACTTCCTTGCATTTCTTCCAAATTTATAATGATACCAACAGGTATCATGTGTAATTTGATCTCTGGAGAAAGAGTTCGATCTACTTCGACGTCTGTGTGGTGAGTAGGATCTATTTCTGAATGTTGGACGAGAACGCTGAGATTTCTGTGCTTGTATCAGACTCTGTACTTGTAAGCTGAGATTAGATATTTGCTTATACAGCTGCGACAATTCAGATGACTTGTCTGATAATGTTGCTGTATCTGTTGGTGCATGTGATGTGGCGTATACATTTTTGTCTTGGTTGTTGTCATGTATTTTGTCTGCTATTTCTGCTATTTTTTTTTCTTGTAAATCATCGGGGAGTGATGCGAGTATCTGTGTTGTATGTGTTTGTAGTTTATCCATCCACAGTTTCTTTAACACCACTTCGGACATGGTGTTGTCTCCTAATAAGGACCACATTTTTCTTAAAAGCTGTGAAGGTTTCATATATCCCTGGTTCACATTATTGAATAAGTCGTGTAACCTTCTTTCCTCCGATTTACCGACACGTTTAATAATTGCAGTTTTCAACTTGTCATAAGGTTTTTCTTCCGGCATGTCATTAAATAGATCCACTACCTCGGATGCTACATCTGCGGGAAGTTTTTCGACAACGTAGGCATATTTTGAACTTTGCGATGTAATTTTCTTTGCGTTGAAAATTGCATATAACTGTGCAAACCAAATTTGCACGTTAGTTGGGTTGTAAGTTGATTGTTATAGCGGTTTCCATAGGTTCCGTAGTGTGTGTATCCATTTTCAATGTGTCTTGATGATTATGGTTATATGTTAAAAAAATGTGTTGCTTATTTTGTTTTTGTTTTTCTTTCAGTTGGAAATTTGCGAGTTCATTTCACGTCGATTGGTCACCACTTGTGGGGTTCAGCGTACCCGGATTAAAGGAGAGTTTAATACGGGATACCCTGCCCACAAAATACAACACGATAAGGAACGTTTATAGAAAATAGAACATTGTATATTTATTATCTTGTGAATAGGGTAAAAAGGATTAATGCTTTAGTTCGTTTAAGCAAAATTGTGATTTTGATAAAAATGTCTGTGTTCGCTGTCTTTTAACAGAGTAGCAGAATAATGTCTGTTTCTTTTGTTTTTGTATAGTTGCAAATGAAAAAGGGGCGAGCAATTTAAGTTGAAAAAGAGAATGTGAATGAGGAATAAAGATAAAAGGAAAATCTACTTATGAATTGTTTTGGAGTCAGTTGTAAATTTGTTGTTGTTGTTGTCCTTTCCTAATCCACTTTCGGCTCTTTGTGTCGGGTTGAGTCAGTGATGAAATTTACTGTCAATCTTCTGTAATCTTTGCGCCTTTCTCTGACTCTGCGACTGACTTGAAAACTCTATATTTATTGTTGACTTTTTTTCACACTGGCTCGTTATCTTTTTTTTTTTTTTTGGTTTAGCAAATCGCCTCCTTTCATTGGTCAGAAAATTAATTTCACACCTTATTGCGAAATCTGTTTTTAATCGTTTTGATCCGATTTTGCGGGTGTGCAAATCTACTTTGTGTTTTTTAGTCACTTGTTGGAATATAGGATTTGAATCCTATAATCTGAGATTAAGATTAAAACTTACTTTATTTTTTTAATATCTAATTTTACGTGTATTCACTAGATAGAAACATAATTTTATTTGTAGAAAACAGAGGCTCGCATATCTCTATCTATAAAATGCAGGATGTGTGTGTGTATGTAACGAATGCACGGCTGCAATTTTCGACGGATTTGCACCAAAATTCACATGCACATGCTCCAAGTTAGTGGAAAGGATAAGACTGACTTTGCATTTCCCAACTCCCATCGATAGTGGAAATAATCGATTTTTTCATGCTTCTACGGAAGTTTTCATGTAGTTTGCGGCCATTTTGTACTGGCCAGAGTGAGAGCCTATAGCTGGCTGCTACGAATAGGCAGGAAGATTCTATTGGCCAGCGTGAGAGCCAACAGCTGACTGACACGAATGTTAACTAGCATACTAGCATGCAAAAAAAAAATCGATAGCTGCATTCGTCACAAGTGGGAAAAATTTAAATCTGCATGGCACTTTACTCCAATTGGCTCATTCGCTTGCTTAAACTCAACGTTGATTCTGATTCCGCAGAACTGGGTGTGTGTGAAAAAGTATTTGTTGTTAACATTCTTTTTCATTTGGTTTTTCCAGTTACGAGTCCTTTTTTAAAGCTGATCGTTTTGTGTTCATTTTATTTAGTTCTTTTTTCATTTAATGTTTAGTATAGAGCTTAGAAAAAATTCGCAATGTGAGATAGGCAAGAAGTAAGGCATGTAGCAACATCAGCACGGCAAAGGGCACTCCTTTAAAGGCAAGGAAGGGCAAAAATATTTTAAGTCAAGTGATAGTCGTACGATTTTTGAATCAAGCACGGGCAACGCCGGGCCATGTTGCTAGTCTGGAAATATACACATTTTAAAAGTGAGATTAAGAATTATTTTAATTTTTATTAATATCTAATTTAGGTGCATTCCCTAGATAGAAAACAAATTTATCTATAAAAAAGATTTTCATTCATTTTTCTTGTTTTTTACAACAACTTTATTTCGTGATTGGCGTAATTGGCTTACTAGAACACCCTTACAAAAAATCCGACTTCATAAAATTTAACATTAAGACGAACCTGGCAACTATTTTTTTTTATTCGCTATTTTGTTGTTAGCTTAATTTTACTGCAAAGTTTCTTTTTTGAAACTGAAACAATAGATTTCATTTCAGACATCATGTCATTGTCATATTTCCTTTTCTTCTTCATTTCTTTTGTAAACAAATAGATTTTTCACAAACATATTTTTTTGTTCATGTTGATAAAATTTAATTTTATTAGCATCTGAAAGTATTTTTAGATAGTGTTTCTTTAGATATGGTCACTCAGTAAAAACGAAACTGAAATCGTTCGAGTTCGTAAAAAATTTCGATGCGGTTTCACGGTGAAGATGAATCCAGAAAAAGTCTGTTTTTCGGTTAAACCGCACATTTCTAGTTTTTACAAATCTTATCAGCAGATCCTGCTCCAGGTTGGTGCCTTCCACCCAAGAGGTTAAAATTTGGATCACATTGCTTATTCCGCCGTAGCTTACACAAAATATCCTATTTAGTCCTGTTTTCGATGGAAAAAATTTCTAAAGGGATTTGTTAACATTTTCTTTGGGCTCATCAGTCTGGTATAAAATAATTTGCTTTAGAGCGTCATACAAATTCACCTCAGGCACTGCATTCAACAATTTAATGAGTGGCTTCCATTGGAAGTTTTTCAACAACATAGACGAATTTTGTCTTTTGTGAAGTTACACTTCTTGCCATAAAAATATGTTGGAATTTAATTTGAGAACAACAATTTCACAAGTTCACATTCTCGCTATTTTTTCTTTTCTTATTCCAACCTCTTTTTAATTTCAAAACCGGCTCCCAAGGCCTTGATTCTTATCAGAGATAAGAATATATTTTCTGACTAACAAGAGAGCTGGAAAATATAAAGGAATTCCACCACCATTATTCTTTCCATGGTGTCATAAAGTCTGGGAGAAACCTCACAGCTTCTTCACTGCTTTCAGTACCTTCGAAACCGTCTCCCAGGGCCCTGATTCGTATCAGAGATAAGAATATGTTTTCTGACCAATAGAGGGACCAGGAAATTTGTACAACGATTTTGGAGGGAAAAGTCCCCGATCCATCGGAGCCTACCAAAACTCCATAAATTTGGAGAATCTTGCCTATTTCGACAGTGAAATTTCTGCCCACCGTCTGTGAGGTCGATGATAGGAAGCCCCAGCACCTCTTTCACCAAAGAAGAATACTAAAAAGGGCTGTCAAAAACGAACGTCGGTCCACTATTCAAAGCTGCATCCCTTCACCACTCCTTCTGACGAGCCCACTGGACTTCTGTCGGTGACCTAAAAACTCACTCAGTTGCAGGATTCCTTCATCAGCGAACAAATTTCCAACTCTACAAGAACTGTGAATGTATCTATCTGAACCTTAACAATAATATCTAATCGCTTAAAGAACTCTTTAGGCGCTCAGAGAAATATTTTGAGCAAGCCTTTTTAAGTTAAGAACATTTTCTTTTTTCCCTTTCTTTCTCTACTAATCGTAAATGTTGTAAATAAACACTTTCTTCTTTTGTTGTTACTTGTTGCGGTGTTAAGCAGGTGCTGTTAACCCCGCAAGCAGAAAAATAATGTAGGGTAATACGATCGAAGCAAGGACAACAAAAGCGAGGATATAAAAGTTTAAGCCAAATTTTATTTAATAATCTGGCAAAACTATGTACAGGAAATTGTTTGCTGGAGTTCGGTCGTGAAGTTAGAGAGTGTCAGTTGAAGGAGCGTTGTCAGGTTCAAGGCGACAGCTCGGAGGTAGACAGATGGAACAACGGTGTTCGAGGTCCAGTCGATCCCCGGATGTCTGCCCTTTTGTAAAGAGCGCGTCGGCTCTTAAGAAGAGAGAGGATCGACGCGGACGGCGCTGGTGTAGTCTGTTCGTCCTTGGTATGACAGTCGTGCAAGATCGCAGCTTGGTAGCTCTAATAAAAGGACATTCGTAATAACGTGGCTAGATTAGTCCTGAAAAGGACTATCGCAAATCATGTGGCCGGGTATAACTCTAAAAAGGACTAGTGCATATCATGTAGCCAGATGCTGCTGCTGCTACTGAAGTTGGGTCGGCCCGCTGCTGCTAGGTTTGGCTGCTTCGTGTGGTCAGCAAAGGTGAGAGGGGGAGCTCGTCGCTCTACCCCGAGGCCAAATCCGCCAAGAGATATTTACTTGACTCCCACGAAATCAGGATGTGACACAGGTCGGTTTAGCGTTGGAGACCTGAGTGTTTCCACTCAGGGCCACTGGTCCAAAACTGGTCATAGCATGTCCAAGCTGGTCAGAGCTGGTCTGAGCTTAGTCAAAGCTGGTCTTCGCTTGTCCTAGCTGGTCCAGGCCTAAGCCGGTCCAAGCTAGACGTAGACGTGATCGCTTCTCAGCCAAATGGCCGAGAAGTGATCCGAATCCAATTCAAGATTTTTTTACTGAACCCCACTGAGTCAGGATGTGACACAAGGTCGGTTTAACGTGGGAAACTCGAGTGTTTCCACTCGGGCCACTGGTCAAAATTGTTCATAGCATGTCCAAGCTGGTCAGAGCTGGTCTGAGCTTAGTCAAAGCTGGTCTTGGCTTGTCCTAGCTGGTCCAAGCTAGACGTAGCCGTGATCGAATCTCAGCCAAAAGACCGAGAAGCGATCCGAATCCGCCAAGGATATTTACTTGACTCCCACAGGGTCAGGATGTGACACATGGTCGGTTTAACGTGGGAGACCCGAGTGTTTCCACTCAAGGGCCACTGGTCCAAAACTGGTCCCAAACTGGCCATAGCATGTCCAAGCTGGTCAGAGCTTAGTCAAAGCTGGTCATGGCTTGTCTTAGCTGGTCCAGGCCGAAGCCAGTCCAAACTAGTCGTAGCCGTGATCGAATCTCAGCCAAAGGCCGAGAAACGACCCGAATTTGTCAAGATATAGATTATTTCGTATAAATACAAAATTGTGTCACAAGGCCGAAAAGGGGGAGGGGGTAAAAGGCTGGTCTTCACTAACTATCTTATACCTAGCTAATCTGATTCACGACCCATTCAGACATTACAATTTACTCATTCACCATAAGAACTCGTCCGTCACCAATCAATCCTCCGAATTTGTCAAGATATCTGGTGGAAGAAATCGGCTATGTTTATTTAGGCTGAGATCAGCATCGTAGCCGGTTAGCAATATCTTTGGGATGATGACTTCTGCCTTTTGACTGTACACGTGGGTTTCATTCGGACATCATATGTATATAAAATAGTTTCTGGTAATTATTTTTAGTTAGGAAGGCTCGTGTATGTTAATGTTTCATTTGTTTTGAGTTTTTGTGAATCGTTCTCTAGAAAACGCTGAGTCACCGGAAGTTAACGGCATTCGTTCTGTTTTCCTCGGTGACGCTTTTAGATGTTTGAGTAGTCGGCAGTAACTTCCAGCCGGGTGCGATATACTCACCGAGCAGGAGATTTTTCTTTATTCGTACGCGACTAAAAGAAAGAGTTTGTCCGCTCTAATCTTGCTGTTTGACTCGCGTTTTGTCGCAAATTTTTAAACCTCAACCCTATTTTTAACCTCAACCCTTTGATGCGGGAAAGCCTGGACAAATTTCCTAGCAAATAGCCTGCAGTTGAGCGAACCATGTCTGTACATCTAATGGGTTAAAATTAAAAATGATGGTTACTGTAATGATAGGGCTGTAGCGGGGTACCAAATATAGCGTCGGGTCGATTCACAAAAATATATAGGTACTACTACTAATTATTATAATGATACTTCCACGTACAAGATTCAAGTAATAATATCAACAACTCCAATTTGTTAACCAACAAATATATATTGATTCGTCGGTCTTTCTTTTCTTCAACTGGTTAATGTGCCGTTTGTGTGTAAATTTGTTTCCTTGTATAATGTATACCATATCCCAAGGTTTTTCTTTTTTTTAGTAGATCGTTAAGGGGAGCTCGTAGAATGTGGAGGTCTGGGATAAAGTCCTGGTAATATGACACCAAGCCTAAAAAACTTTGTAGGGATTTAATATCCTTTGGCTCAGGCATATTTTTTATTGCTGAAGCTCGACTTTTATCTGGCTTTTTCCCTTCTTTATTCACTATATGTCCCAGATACTTGATCTCTTCCAGGAGAAAATCGCATTTGTTTTCTTTCACTCGAAATCCATATCTTCTTAACCTTTCGAAAACTTTGCGTAAATGGTGTTTGTGTTCATCCACCGATTCACTTTTTTTAAGAATATCGTCGAGATATGCTATTGTGTAGTCTAACCCGGATAACATCGTATCCATAATTTTCTGGAATATTGCGGGTGCTGTCTTCACCCCGAACGGTAAACGTTCGTATCTAAACAAACCTTTATGTGTGTTAATACATAGTAACTTTGCACTTTCGTTATCCATGGGTACTTGCAAGTATGCCTCGCTAAGATCTATTTTCGAAAAGATTTTTCCGCCATTTAACTTTGCGAACACTTCTTCGGGACTTGGTAGTGGATAGTGAAACTCTTCTATTGCGTCGTTTAACCCGGTTGAAAAATCGGCGCAGACGCGAATTTCGCCCGACTTCTTCTTTACGTAGACAGCCGGAGCTGCCCAGTCACTGTATTCTGTTTTCGAGATCACACCAATTCTCGTTAGTCTTTCGAGTTCTTGATCAATTTTCTCTAATGCGGCAAAAGGGATGCTACGCTTTTTTTAAAAAATTGGTTGGATATTTTTCTTCAGCTGTATTTTTGCTGATGCTTCAGTGCAACGTCCAAGTCCTTCAGCAAAAACTTAGGGGAATTCCGTTTTCAATTCTGCTTGTAGATTTTTTTATATTGTCTTTGCTTTCACTAATGTTGTTGCAAAAGAACTAATGGGCACGTCCCATAGGTTGAACTTAGTGATTGCGTCAGTCCCAAACAGGTTGTTTGTGTTTTTCATTACAAACATTTTCATTTTTATCGACTTATTGTTGAAAGTTATATTTACCCATATTTCCCCTTCAAATTTTATCTTTTTTCCAGTTACCGTCCTGGCTATTTTGTTGGATTTTAGCAACGTTGGTTTTCCTAGATTTTTCCATGTTTGCGTGTTAATGATTGAAATGTCAGATCCTGAATCTAGTTGCATTTTTACCTTCTTGTTGTACATTTTTACATGCAGGTATTTTCGAATATTCAGGTCTTGATCTTCGTCTAACTTGGTAACTTTTACTCGACTTCTGTTTAATTTTCTACACTTTGACATCTTATGTCCTACTTTTTTGCAATTTCTACACGCTTTATTTTTATATGGGCAGTCATTGTACCAGTGCCACTGGCCACATCCATAACATGCACTCGGAGGGTTTTTTTTCTATAGCCTCTGTTCGTTCTTGTAGTAGGATACCACTTCCGTTCCGGCGATGGAGAACTGAAACTAGTCTTCCTATATACTTTCTTCACATTTGCGATAGCAGTTTCTTCTATTTTTTCTGAATCTTGCTTAATGCTTACGCATTGCTGACAGTACTCAGCTAGCTTTTGTAGTGTCATGTTTTGGTCATTATCTAGTTTTGTTAAAATGCGTCTTCGCATTTCACTATCTTTTTAGACACTAAGCCTAGCACGAATATTAGACACTTGAAATTGTCTGCCGATAATTCGGACAAGCGAAAATCGTCACACGTCTTATTTACGATTGACGCGAACGTTGTGTAATCTTCCTCCCCGCTTTTTTTTGGATATTCAGGCATTTCCACCTTTTTTGTGAAATAATGAAAATCTGGGATTAAAAAGCTCTTTTAATAATTCAATTGCTTCATCGAATTTTAAATCTCTTGTCTTTTTGGGCAATATAAAATCTGTAAACTTGTTGTGTTCTGCCGTTCCCAGTTTTCGTAGCAATAATCTTATTTTTTCTCATCTGTCCATGTTTGGCAATCAACTTCATAAAAATCCTGATATCTATGGTAGTATCTTTCGAAAGTCTTTTCCTCTTCTGGGTTATAAGTAAAACTTTCGATCGTTGACCATATTGTGTCTTGGGAAAAAATATTTTCATCCGAGTCTTTCTGCTTGGACACTATAGCTATAAGTTCAGCCATTGCTAACTGTTTTTTTCATTTTCTTCTTGTATTTTGTGTAGTTCAGAAATCGTTTTGCGTTTTCTTCCTTTTTTTTTTTTCTTCTTGAAAACGTTCTTCACTCTCGTTCTTCACTTTTGCATCTGATACTTAATGAGTTCCAGCATAGTTGATTGAAATTGCTCCATGATTATGTATGTGCAGAGAAAAAAAAAAAAAATTATGTGTTTTTTTTTTCTGAGGGGGGCCAAAAATTCAAATTTTCTGGCACGACAAATTTTTTTTTTTTTTTTAGCACAAAAATTGGTTATTATAGCGTCCAATTTAATCAATAAGTTAATGTCTAACTTACAGTTTTTTTTTTTTGTCGATAACTTGTAATCCTTTTGCTGTAAATGCTTGAACTCTTTTTAAAATTTTTCCGTGTTGGAAATCGGTTATTATTTCTGTTCGAAGCCAAGTCGCCACTGTTGAGATGTTGTGAGTTTCCCGCGTGTCGGTGTATGAATCAAGACAAACACAGTTGTAGAGGAAAATACTGGTATATTCATAAAAGCAATTAACAATAGAGTGATTAGTAGAACGAAGGTTGGTTAGTACGAAACAATATCCAAAGTCTATATACCAACGGTATGTAACGGGTAAGCTTATCTGGACTGCTCACACCTGACTCTCTCCCCAGAGCTGACTTATATAAGAGGGACCAGTCCATTACTAGTTAGAAGGTGGGTGCGCCCCAACAAATACAATTGCTTGAAATGTGTTGTGGATAAACTGGTTTAAATCAACAAAGTTCTGGTTGATTGTGCTTGGCGAAAGTTACAGAGAGAAAATTTAAATTTGTAGTTACGAAATTCTGTGTGTGCGTTAGAGTGTGACGAGCAAGATCGTGGATTTGTGTTGACGGCTTGGATCTTACTGGCGACTTGGGAAAAGTCGCCCTATTTAAGGAAAAAAGGTAGGCTCCCACGAACGGCGGGAAAACTTGATCTTACATTAAAAATATGTGATTGGTTAAAAATTAACCAATCACTACACTTGTACTAAACATAATAGATAAGTATGCTCAGAACCAAAAGATTCAAAGGAACGACTGCGATAGCTAAATTGTCCTATACAAATGTAGTAGTAATTTATTAGCCAATCACAGGCGAATAAAATGACTTGGAGTATATGTGGGTGTGAAAAACATAGTAATCGCTATAGGACTACTTCAGTTGGTTCTTCCATCTTTACTACTATTGAAGAAGAATATTTGTCTGTGTTTATCACCAAAATTGACGTCACTCTCTAGTAGAAATTCTGTGGCTGTAATAAAATCTTCCTGTAGATGATGCAATAGCTTGTTATAAACATCAGTGGAAGAAAGAATTTAAACTGTGAAGTGGCTGTAAATTGCATAGGAAATGGTAGCAGCAATCTACCAGAACTCTCCAGACACATCGCTGTGAGATGTAAAAGAAAAAAATGTCTGGAATGAGTGTGTGGAAATTAACAAGGTTTTGTGTTTTGTGTGTATTTTTAGGTGATGGTACATGTTCAATGTGTAAACAAAGAAAGTGTAGAAGAAGCATATAAGAAAACTTGTGTTTCTGTTACAGATGTTGATTTCCTTTATGTTGACTGTATTGAAAGTTATTGAAAGTTAAAAGGTCTCTTGAGTATGCCTGTTTTTCTTTTTGGTTCTGAAATGATTTTTGGGAAATAAGGATATGAATGGGTAAAGCTGGTAGAGCTTAAGTCAGCTTCGCACTGTGTTGGGAAGACCAAACCGCTTCTTCATGAGTTAAAACTCATCCGACGTTGTTGTTGGTAAATGGGAAAAGTTCAGTTGTCAGTGGACCAGGGAAACTAACATTCCCCAGTGGGAATGCTATTACTACATAGTTCACACATTGGAGCCAAGAGAAGAAATGGAAAGATTGTCCTTTTCTGGTCATAAAATCACATGTGACTAGAAACCCTTTTCAGTTTCTTTATAACTTATATCATGTGAAAATTTATTTATTTATTTTATTCGTTTTAATATTTTAATATTTATTGGTTTTATTTCATTTTCCCCACAGGTGTAATGTCCTTTTAAAAAGTGCCTTTATATATATATATATATATATATATATATATATATATATATATATATATACATGCACAGGAGAATATCACGTCAGGCATCACCAATATTTAGCGGACTCATGTTGTTAGTTTGGGTAAAAAGACTACACAAAACATGGAATTCAAACAAACAAAAATTGATAAATATATTAACAAACATGTTACAGAAGGATAAAGAAAAAACTTGAGCTGAAGTTATGAACATTTCAATACAGTCTGTGCCTCTGAAGTACTTTCATGCTTTGTGTCTATTAGAGCGAAAGGATACATGTCTTGTCACTCTGAAAGTTAAAGGGAAAGGAAGAAAAGCTTTTTAAATATCGCACCACCTATGATTATCATTAGGAATGGTATATGTTGATTTGGTGGTTTTATGGTTTATCAATGCTTGTGGGTGATTTAAAGCCAAAACATATTTCAGATTGTAGGAGGTTGCTTACTGTACCTGTTGTTACTAAGTAGTCCCCATCTAAAGTACTGACCAGGCTCAACACTGCTTATGTGTACATCTACAAATACTCAGATAGCCTTATGTTGTTTTTACTTGCATTTTTTAATAAAGCTGTTTACACATAAATGCATACATACATACTGGTATATTAATATTTTGTTTATTAATGTCTATATTTAATTTATTTATTATTTTTAATTTTATTTATTTCATAGGTTTTTTAAAAAAATATCACATATTCTTCAAATATGTATGTACATTGACTAACATAATGCAAAATTATCCTATCACATACACACTCATCCACATGAACACACATTCTTATTCTTGTTCTTACACACAAACATATGAACCAACACACAGAAAGATAAGAGATTAGGTTTTAAAACTAGCACAAAATGCCAGTTCTAAAAAACACTAATGCATCAGGATAAATGGCTGTGCTGTGAAAAATATCAAGAGAAAAGTATTATTTGTTACTGTCTTTTTTCTTTTTTACTTGTAATTTTGATATTTGATTATTTTCTTTGTTTATTCTTGTGACACTGTACTTTAAATTTCGCTACCACTTCCCCACCACCCAAATTACCCCAAAACAAAAATTGAACTTCCTCTAATTCCCATGCCCTCCCGTCATACTTTATATTTTCCTCTGCTATCAGCAGGCAAACTGGGGGTTCTGGTAGAAGTTTAGGAGGTACCAACTTAAAAACCAGAGAAAAAGCATTCTTCCTTCAATATTTGGAACGGCAGAGGAATTTGTTTCCAGTTAGCTTACAAGGATTCTACCAGAGGATACTAGCAAAAAGGAAAAAAAGAAAAAGAACAAAACAAGAAAAAGAAGAAAAGGTCAGACTGTCTAATAATCTATTAATTAGTATATTTCATGATCAGTAACTTTTTTTTAGTAGCTCCTGAAATTTTTTTTTATTATGCTGTAGTGTCTATATCAAAGCTGTTTTTTTTTACTTCACTTTGTCTTGTGTATATCCATTTTTATTTGATAAAAAGGTTTTTTCTTCTTTTATATAAAAGCCAAAAGTAATTTTAAATTATGTGTGCTGACATGTATACATTTGAATCATTTGAATAAATGAAAATATGATTACAATAAGGATACATACATTTATGAAGTTGAAGTATATCTAATGATTTAAATGTCTTTGTACATGTCTGTTTTATGCTAGAAAATCTCAAATTACCATAGAAATAGCTTTCATAATTGACGTATTTATAATGAATGTATAAGGAAAGAGCATTTAACAAGTCATCACAGCATCATTAAAATTCATTTTACTAACAATGACTTATCTAGCAATAAATAATTTCTGATGAATTTCCATTCTAAATAATATGTAATGCATCTCTACAGGCAAATATTTCTGAACTATTGACATATTTTTTTAAAATAATCTACAATGAATTACAATGACAAAACTTAAATTAATACTTGCCATGAATTATTTACATTTAATGTCATGTATGTGTTGCTGCAAAAACAACAGTGATGCTACCAATAAGTCTTCATTAGACTAAAATTGAGGGTCAGTCAATACATGCATACATACTTCTAAGAATTAATGGATAATCCAACATTTTTATTACTTCAAAGCCAACTAAAAATAACATTTGAAATATTATATATTATAAACAATCTTAATAAATCAATCTAAGGAACTTAAAACATAATGCTGTTATAAAAAAAAAATGTTTAACAGAATAATATGAAAAAATAAGCAGATTCAAGAATATCATTAAATCTCTACAACATCATTGATTATCTTGCTTCAGCTTTAAGCCACATAAATGCGTTTTGATCCACCATTCAAATATTAGTCAGTTCTTTTCAAAACTTTTCTCTCTTATATAGTTTTTCTAATTTTCCCTTTTTTTAAAATTACTGTTTCATGGAATTTCAAAATGTTATCTCTTTTCTTATACCCATAGGTATTTGTTTTAAAACGATTTTTGTGGGAGAAGAGAAGAGGACTTATATCTCGAGTACTATGAATAACACAAACTACTCCAGTGTGAAATCTAAAAGAAATTTACATTTATTAAAGGACATAAAAATCAAAATAGCACACAATATAAAATTTACAAAACAAGCTTGCGCAAAAATTTGAACCAAACACATAGGCAAGATAACAAATTCTAATTAAAATTCTGTTAGGTTCGTGAAAACAATCATAATTATTATCACAAAATAATATCCATTTACAATTCACTCAACTATTGACAGGAGCTGAGAAGGATGGCAATTCACAAGTGATGATGGGTCTCTTTTAGACAATAGGTTAGTTTTATAAACTGAGATTCAAAAATTAGATAAATCACGTATTTTCATAAATAGTTCAAAATCAGGGTTAATAAATACCTATAATTTTTTTGACAAACTTTCACAAACAACTATAAAGATAACTCTCTAAATTTGTAGAATTTTTTCTTTCTATAAAAAGACGCTAAAAGAGAAGGAAGTAACAGAAGAAAAAGAAATATCTTTTTCTTCTGTTACTTCCTTCTCTTTTAGCGTCATTCTTTTTGTTGTTGGTAGCTTTTAGTTAGTTTGTTTTTTTTTTTTTTTGTTGTTCAGATCCCAAAAACTACACTTGATCATTCACTGGTGAAAGCCAAAACTTTCTGCTTTCATCATCATCATCTTTTTCATTTAAGTTCAGCTCCCAGTACCAGCTAAACATTTTCCTTATGAATGCCAAAACCTTACTGGTCCTTAGATCAATTAAACTTTTTAGATCGTCACAAATCAGCTTCAAAATTGGATCAAAAATTGAAAATTATAGGTGTAAAAATCACAAAATGTATCTTTAAAGTTTAAACTATGCCCATTTTCAAAATTTATTTAGGCAGCTTTTCACACCATAAGACCTGAGCTTCTTTTATAACAAATTTTTGAAAACCAAATTCTATATACATATATCTTTCAGGCTTCTTTTTGGTGGTATTTTTTACATCAATTTGAGAATCACATATTATACAAAGTTTTACATATCAAAATTTTATTCAAGCCACTTTTTAGTAACTATCTGGCTTCATTATATAATTTTATTATTTAAAGAATATTTGTTAGTAACTTTTTCTATTAATAAATGTTATTTTTAAACTCTTCTTTCAAAAGAAAATGTAATAGACAAAAACGGTAAACCTATTGTATTATTATTTTTATTTTCTACATTTCTTTTTTATTATTTAAAGTTTCAATTTCTAGATCAATATTTCAAGTAATATAATCAAAATACCTAAAATTCAATGAGATTACTATAAAAATATAGGAAAATATTTTCTTTTCTTATATTTTTATGATTACTGAGTAGTTAAAAAATTATACAAAAAGGCATTCACATTGTATTCATCAAGTAATTTTACAGTTATGTACCCTTTACTTATCGATAAACTTATCAATAAATTTACCAAAAGTTATCAATAAATCTGTCAACACCTCATAAAGACACCCATTTAATTTGTCTTACTTACAAAGATGCTAGTTGAGGAAATGTTAAAAAATTACCAATAAATTTTAAATTTACTATAGTTACCATTCTTATTTTCTGATAATGTTATGTATGGACGTACGTCCGTATTTACAAAATTTGGCACATTTATACATTTTCCATTTATGATTAGTAAATATAGTTTTTAATTTAAAAACAATATCACCTAATTACTACAACTTAATACTGAATTTTAAGATTTAAAACTTTATAGATTATTATAATTTTAAAAATGTGAAAACAATTCTTATAAATATTCATTATTCATTGAAAAATGTTTTTAAGAAAATAGTGTTCATAATATATCTTAAATCATAAAAAATTGAAAAGCTTTTCTAATTAAATAATATCGTATTGCATGATTTATTTTATGATTCAGAACAGATTTTCTGTTTGAGAAAAAAATTGATGATTTAAATTCTTTAATGACTTGTCCTTACAACTAATTAAGCACTACAAAAATGAATTTCTTCAAATTTCATAAAATTAAATAAGTGTGTGTGTGGAGATGTAACAGATGTAAACAAAATATTTTTTTTTTACCAATAAAAAATAAATATTTCTAAAAAATTTAATTCATTTGTGAATAAGTCCTGAAAGTTTCATTAAAATCCAACAATTATCTGATTTTTGCAAGAATTTCCAATTCAATCTGTTTTGCACTACAAAAAGGCACTCAAATTTCCCATATTAATTTATGGACCCTTATTTATGCAAGAAAAACAAAATTTTGAAGAATTTTGAAGGTTCTAAAAAAGATTCAAAAGTATAATTTAATAATCAGAAATTCCTTTGGGTTTTCCTCTTAATTATAACAAAGATTTTGATGATAAAACTGATTTTATTAAGTTTGGGGCTTGTTTTCATCATGTTTGCTCATATTTTAGTGAATCTTTGGATGTACCTAGTTAACTCATTCAAGGTTCCTGGAGTTTTCTCTGGATCATTAATATTAAAAAGAAGTAATTAATACTTAAAAAAATAATATGGAATCAAATATTTTATCCATCTTAGCAAAGTTTTTTTTTTTTTGCCTCTTGTATAAAGTGAAAAGCGAAAGATAGCTTCTAGCATTTTGGCTTTAAGCCCTTCTTTGTCATTTTGACAGATAACAGTTTGTACTTTGTATTATTACAAGGCTATTCACTCATGCTGAATTAAAATTAATATTTAACCTATTCATTTCTTGCTTTATATTCTCTAACTGGCCATATTGGTTTAGTGTTCTCACATTGCATGTCCTGAGAACTACTTTTATATGTGAATAGTCGCTTGATGACAGTCCATTTACACCTGTCTCTTTTGTCTTCCCTTACTGCATGAGGGATCAATTCTAAGGACTCCATTTACAACATTTTACTATATTGTACAATTTTTTCTTGCTCAGACAACACATGTATGCCTACATTACTGACCATGTGTTGAATTTTCCTTCATGTTGTTATGTTTAATATTACCTGAAAAGTACTACTTCAAGTTCAATTGCTAATTCTCTGTGGTAAGAAATAGAGTGATTACTCACTGCATATGGATAACACTAATGGTACTATATATGAAAGAATAAATAATGTTCTCCAAAAAACGTTTACAACTTGCATGTGTGATAAAACTTTGAATTTGGTAATGTAATAATAGTTTGGTAATTTAAATATTACTATATGTCTTTTTAATTGGTACTGTTTAAATAAAAACAAAAAGAAAAGAAAAATGAACCACTGGAAAAAAGTTTCACATTACATGAAAAGTGTCCTTTAGAGCCACAGCTTTATCTTATCAATGTTAGTTATACGTTTTGATAACTAAAAAAACAATAGCAGCATAAAACCTGCAATTAGGATTAATTAATTTAAAATATAAAGTCTTGAATTAAAAACAATTTGTATAATCCAAGATTGAAAAGTGAAAATGTTTTGTAACAGAAAAAATCTCAAAATGAAAGAAAAGAAAAAATGCAAACTACTGTCTGACCCAGTGTTTTAGTCTTCTTAGTCACAATACAATTGAGCCGATGGTGGTTTCTCCTAAAATGGGAGCAAAGGTTTGCCCCAAGCTAGAAAGCACATTTTCTTTTTTAAGTATCTCAAATGCGTAGACCAGTAGATGTGATTCATACAGTTAAAAAAAAAAAAAAAAACAGAATGTCTACTGAAACATGGGATTCACAAAATAATGTTTAGAGTAGTAAGAAATAATATTAGATTGATTCCTTAGGTACTGCTACAGACTTTCTAAGAAAAACGAAAAAACGCATTTTAAATAATTTAAAATGCCTTCTTTGAACCTGAATTTTGGTTGTATTTGAAAGATAATTGCCTAAAGCTAATCTCAATAAAAGAAAAATAAATTTCTATATATAAATAAACTTTTTAGGCATTTTTACAGCATTGCTACTTTTTCACATTATTCAGCCGCCAGGGTATATGAAAAATATAAACAACAATTTAGAAATTTTCTTTAAAATCTGTCGGGTTACCTCCTCCTAATTTTTTAAACTGCTACTAGGGAACACTCTCAGGACTATAAATACTTTACAATAATTTTTTATCACTGACACTTCTCACCTTATCTGCTTATTCATCAACATGCAACCTATCATAGGGAACACGTTGCCTTTTGGGAAACACAAGAACAATATATCTACACACACACACACACACATGTATGCACACACAGTCACTCACTACACATACTTTGGAGCATTAGATTTTCACATTCATTTGACACACACATTTTTGTCTTTATTATTTGTAACCCTTTATTGTTAATACATTATCATTTGTTTGTACATATATATTGATATATTGGTTCTTGTCATTTCTTTTCATTTATTTATGTGGACTCACATCCTGGGTCTGCCATGTTTGTTGTGGGCATTTTAGGAGACACATGTTTATCTCTCAATATATACACTGGCCTGCAACAAATCCAGTATTTGCCCTCGAATTGTGTTTTGAAGTCTTTTAGTGAATTTAAGGATTATTTAACTGGATTTTCTAAAATTAATTCTTTCTTTTTACGTAACACAGAATGAAAATAACATTTTTTTTCTGCATAGTAGCTTTTGAGGTTAATAGTAATAAAAATATTAACTAAAAGAAATCATGGGTTCCAGTCCAGATAAAACCCCACTGCGCAATACTAGAACCGTACTTTCTGGATTTGGGGGGGATTTTTAAATAAATATTTTTTAAATAAGTTATTTGATTACTATAATCTTTGTTTTCAGTCAAGCAAATAAATCGATTTATCTAAGTTAAAAGTTCTGTCACTGTATCTTCTTTTTAAAAAGTAGTAAATAATAAAGTTTTAGTTTTTTCTTTTTAAAGAAGTTGTTGCGGGGCCGATAAGGATGTCGCGCCCGCATGCTTTTAGAAGAAAGGTGTGAACAGCCAAGACAATGAGGGAACAAAGGCAGAGGTTTAAAAATAATAAATGTCGATTTTTATTTATCCAAAATGTACAAGAGTGTACAGTCTGGAGAAATATGTTTGTATCGGTACTGGGTACGGTATGACTGGTTTCCTTCAGGGAAAGTTGATTCGGTTGTATCGGCGAAACGAGTGTAGAGTTGATCGGTGGTGGTAGCTGGTCGACTGCCAGATTAGAGAATTGTCAGCGGCAGTAACTGGTTGATCGATGACACACAAAGATTCATTGGGTCGGTTAGGATGAGTCCCTAAACAGGGCCGAGTCAGTGTAATGAAACGACTTCCAGGGCTGATCAACTGCGGAGGCTGGGTCATGCCGAAGAGTAGCACTTAACAAAGGCAAAATCCCTAAACAGGGCCGAGTCAGAGTAATGATACAACTTCCAGGGAGGATCAACCGTGGAGACAGGATCACACCAAAGGGTAGCACTTGACGAAGGCGAAATCCCTAAACAGGGCCGAGTCAGAGTAGTGATATGACTTCCAGGGCGGATCAATCGAAAGCTCACAGAGGTAGTGTACTATACTTTGATCCAGGCCACCCGGCCAAGCAGCTGATATTTATTATGTAAAAATACACACAAGGGGGAGGGGTCGAGGCTGGTCATCACTAACTATCTTATACCTAACTAATCCGATTCACGACCCATTCACTTAATACAATTTCCACATTCACCATAAAAACTCGTCCGTCACCAATTGATCCTCCATACACCATAATACCGCATTCTCTCAAGGGGAAACTACAAAACGCGCCCCATGCCATAAAAATTTAATGATAATAAATTATTATATTCAAAAATCTAATCATGACGGATGAGAAGGGAGGGATATGAACCCAATAACAAACTAAATATGAACACAAAGTGAACTAAACATAACTGATGTTAGTAAGGCACATCCAACCCTCAAAAAGGAGAGGCCACTTTATTCTGCCACTTGGACACAATCAAGAGGCTCTTTCACTAAGGGAGTGGAAAAAAGAGATAATATAGACAGACATGAAAAATATAAAAGCTGACCCAGTCAAGATAAAAGGGGGCCAAAACAAACTGGGTAGGTTGGGAATCTCAACTTGGATTATAACCAAAGATGCAGCCGGGAATAGGCCAGGACAAACACTTACTCACATTAACTAGGTACACAAAAGCTTGTCTAACCTAACCAAGTGGAGGGCTCCACAGGAAACCACCCCGATGTGACGTATGTTGACCTAAAAGAGAAAATCAAGGCTAGCCCCGTTCACATGAACCAAGCTCACCTCAGTTACTCACCATTCGCTGAAGACTGTCAAATGCAAGCATTTTCTATCAGTTCTAATCTTCATCTTGAGCTGATGTCGGTACGCCTTGACGATCATTTCTTGGTCCAGTGACCTTTCACAGCCTAGGAGGGTCTTCTTTTGGTATCTAGTGGAGGGGGCCACAAAGGATCCTCTTTGCCACCCGGCCGAGCAGCTTGGATATTTATTGTACAAAAGTAGAAATGTACCACAAGGGCAAAATTGGAATGGGGGGAGGCTGGTCCTCAACTGGTTTACTTCTAACTTAGCTAGCATCATTTACTGACCCAATCGTCCAAATATTGTTCCTTTCACCAAAACATCTCATCCGCACAACACTACCATACACATACACCACAATACCACATCCATTCAAGGAAATTCTACTTAATCCCCATATATACAGCTTTTTGTGGGGAGGGGGGGTTAATAAACAATGAATCTCCAATGTTAAACATTCCCCCACAATCTAAATATGGCAGAGAGAAGAGTGAACTGGGCACAAAATACTGCAGAAATAAACGAAATTACACATTCGAAAACGAAAGGCATTCCACAGTTTAACCAGAGAACTACAAACTCTGTCATCTAAATGGGGAGGGAAGGGGGGAATGAACCAAAAAGTTCGGGGCCAAAAATAAAGAGGCCAATGACCATTCACACCCTAGCCAAGTTAAAAAAAAAAAAAACAAGTGAATTAAACGAAATCAAAACGACTGACTCTAACTTATCCCTACATGACAAATGTTTTAAATCAGGCGACCAATATCCTTAAGCTTATGTCACCTCCAGATGCCACTCTAAATTAGTCCCTCTCAAGCGAATCAAACGCGAAGCATTCAACCAACTTTTACCAAATTTTGATGAAAAGAGTCGCCTCCTTTCCGCTCTAATCTTGGCTGCGACTTAAAAAACAAAACCAGTTGAGGAGAGGAAAACTTCTCACCTCCATGAACTTCCTTCTGTCGCGTCGTCCAAATCACGACTCGCATAATGCCGAGTAAACACAAGAATACATAGTGTTCATTCCTCTTCAACTGCGACACAACATTGCTACTTGGGTTTGGACGAAAAAAAAGGGGCTAAGAATATGTTGAATGATTCGTTCAAGTACTTCCTGGCTAGAGGGAGTAGAAAAACGTAGATATAAATTTACTCTCCATGTTGTTCAATGTTTGGGAAGCACTGCCTAATCTGATACTCACAAGGTACGGTTTTGAACTTGTAAGAAATTCTGCAATTTAAGCGCCTATTGGCTGATTTGTAACGACCAATTTCATTGGTCGAATTTTGACTTGGTTTTTCGTGGGCATTTTAGAACGGCCCGCGCCCTTTTGACTTAGTTGCGGATAAGTATTGGAGGTGTCCGGACTCATTTTGAATCTCTTTGACGGGGCCTTGAGTGCCCAAGCCTAAATAATTAGGCATTGATTGTTCTTCAGCAACCAAAATGGTAATGCTTCAGAGACAGTTGCGACATATTAGAAATGTCCGGACTCATTTTTGAATATCTTTGCAGGGCTATTAGCGCCCAAGAACAAGCCTAAATAATTAGGCTATGATTCCTTTCAGCAACCAAATGGTAATGCTTCAGAGACGACTTCATGTCCCAGCTTAATTCCTTCAAGGCTGTAGAAGATTCCTTTCAGCAACCAAATGGTAATACTTCAGAGACGACTTCATGTCCCAGCTTAATTCCTTCAAGGCTGTAGAATTCAGTCATAATGACTGTCGTCAAATGTGTACGTTTACACGAAGAACTTTATGAACGATCTCGACAACAACCAAGTTTCAACTCCTGCAACGACCAGCTAATACCAGCCTCTCCAACTTCGTAGAGAGCAATTGTGTCCTACTGAAGTAAAAGACACTACCTATTCATTGAAGAACTACCTACCCTTTCCCAGGGGCAAAAAAGGGCAAAATCTTTTTTTGCAAGGATACTATAAAATTTGTTTTAAGTTTTAAGGTAGGCCTTGTTGAATTGTTTGTCTTTCTTGTCTCTGCCAAGGGTTGAACTGTGTGAGAAGAAATTCTCACATAGTTTTAATTGCAAAAAAAGATTTAGAGTTTTAAAGGAGTTAGTAGTTTTTAAGAAATTTTTTTTTTTTGCACGATTTAATTGCAAGAAAGTTTAAATGTTATTACTCTATAAGTGAGTTAAAAAAATATTAGTAATTTAATTTAAGTTCTCGTCGGAGGGGGTTTGTTAAAATTATTTTCCTTTGGCCATTAATTTTGCTGTCGTTCTAAAAAAGGTAGAAACATTCTTCTTGTTTTTTATTATTAATCCTGTTCTCCCCCTTCCTTTTTTCCCTTAATGGAAAGTTGGCGCCTATTTGACTGACCAATCTGTTACTTAAATTTCTCTCGTTCTGTGCGCTTCCTTTAAGCACTTTTCTAGTTGGAAGTTGGTGTCGACCTCAAGTTTGGCTTGAACAATTTCGTTTTTATTGTTTTTTCTGCCTGCGGGTTAATAATAATTATGGCTTCGAAGGATTTGTTCGACAAGATTGAAGCCAAAAAGTTTCGTATTAGCAGCACTGTGGAATGGATAAAGGAAAATGGTGCTAGCTTAACTGCTATCGAATCAAACATCTCTGTCATCAACAAATGGTTGACAGAGTTCGATGATTTGATGGATCAGTTAATTTTGAAGTCTCCCCCCGAGGAGAGGCTGAAATTGTGTAATGATTCGACACAATTTTCTTCCAACATCAGGGAACAATTACTCAAGTTAAAAAGTTGAAGCGAGACTGTTCTTTCACTTCCTATTAGACCCTTAGGGTTAAATCTTGAATGCCCCATTTTTTCAGGGTCAAATTCTTCTGATATTTTTGAATTCAGGACCTTCCTCGGATGGTTTGAATTTTGTGCATCTAACTTGGGAAAGGCAGACAGGATACTTCTGTTGAAATCCAAGTTGGGAGGGCAAGCATTTGACCTCGTCTCCAGCTTGGATATAACTCCAGAAAATTATGACCTAGCTTTGGCTGGTTTAAAGGATAAATACTTAAATCCGTCGTTGATTAAAAACCGAATATTTGAGGAAATTATTCCTCCTTCTGAACGGATAACTCGTTTTAAGGAATTAAAAGTTTTTCTTGAACGAGCGAAACTCGATTTAACTGAGTTAGATAAGTCCTTCGGGACAGATTTTTTCGTAGATAATTCTACATCTGGGGCCATTATGGCCCACATCCTATTCAATAAATTCCCTAACAGTGTGAGAAGGGAAGTAATGAATAAATCTAATGAGAGATTTCCCTCTCTATCTTCCATTATATATTTTACTTTCGACATAATTGATATCTTAATGGCGTCTCCTTTGGATGAAAAAAGGTGGGAATACTGCTCATTCAATATGGTGGCTCCTCCTTCTTCGGGACACAAGGCCAACATGGCGGCAGGGTCTTACTCCAAGTCCGCTAATGTAAAGAAGGGCATGAATACCTTCAAATCTCCCGCTAATAATGGCGAAGTCTTTAAAACCTGTAAATTATGCAAGGCTACGGATCATTCTGTTAAATCCGTCGTACCAAATATCAGGCCTTCGAAGATAAATTTCAGAGGGCCAAGGAACTTATTTGTGTACCAAGTGCCTTCTGACACGGATTCGCATTGCAAAGGGATTATTCCCTTAAATTGCGCTTTTTGGGGCTTAAGAAACACTATTCTATTATGTGCCCTAAAAGTCCAAAATCCTGTGTTGGAGGACTACTTTAACGGGGCAGAGGAACTGCATTTTCCCTGTTCTCAAAATTTCTATGAGGGTAAATAAACACCCTGTTTATTCTACTGCCTTTTAGATACAGGCAGCCAGAGATCTTTCTTTTTTTCACAGGCTATTTTAACCCAGTTAAATTCCGGGGTAAAATTTAAACCCAGATCAGTTGAGATGCCTGTAAATACTATGATTGGGAGTAGTTCCTTAAACCTGCAGGAATTTAAAGTATCCCTTAAATTAGGGTTTCAAAACCCTTTTTATTTCCATTTTGACATTGAACTTATTTTTCAGATCCCCAGCAAATAAGCTGGGGATCTGAATCTGAAGTTCAATGTGGACAGGTTTGACGAAGTAACCTCTAACTTAACTAAGGAAGGTTTTCGTCTCTGTCCAGGTTATAGTGACCTTATGGAATAACACAGTAATTCCATCTACATTTTCGCGGCGAGTTTTCCTCCCTTCCTACCACACATGGTGGCGCGGCCCTTATTGCACCGCTTCCGTTCTCTTTCAGCTAGACATAGCAGTAATCTGGAGGAAGGAAGGTCGCTTACTATAGCTCCTGCTGATAAAGTCAGCCTAACAGAATTTGGATTTTTTCCCGCGCGTTTTCTTGACGTCACAGACGCCAGCGTTCCAACTCAGTTGCATCCCGATTTTTGAGCTAGCTAGACGGGCCCTTAACCCATATGCGGGCCGGAATATCTTATTCCTAACTACCAAATTTCAACATGTCGATCTTACACTTTCCCAAGACTCATTCTCGTCTTGATGTAACCCGTAACCTTCTCCGTTTTCAGCTAGAAAAACGTCGAGATACACGACACAGTCGTGGTCAGAACTGTATCAACAAGTTGATTTATTTTATCCCTCGTCAGTCAACCATAATACAGACAGGGATATCCTAACGGCAATAATCACATCAAATCGATGTAAAATTTTCAGCAATTAATTCAATGTCCTTAAGTCAACAACTTGTCAACAACTTCCCTTTGTCTTTCGACCAAAAACTCCGAGACGACTGAACTTTCGCCACTGCACCTTTTTCGACAACTATTCTCTAGTCGTAATGCGAACGTCTTGTTCGAGTATGCCTTCGTCCATGACCAGGGAACTGAACTTTCTAACTACTTTGAACCTGTACCAAAAAAAAATATCACATACACTCGCAATACCAAAATCCACAGTGAGTACTTTTTCTATCTGTGCACACCTACACCTCGTGTTAACGAGTCCTTTTTCCAGAACCTTCTTTCATTCTGATAAAACCTTTTCCCGCCTTGTCCATCTAGCTTTCCTGTTTTGGTGCGGAACATTTTCTCTGATCTCGAATGACGAGACAACCTACTTGTTTCAATTTAATAAAAATTTCATATATGTTTTTCAACCAGACGCCTTGTGTCGTTTAATTCTGGCTATCTACTTGTATTATTATTTATGCACTTGTTGATTGACCCCTTTTCCTCTCTATGTTCGTTCACTAATGGTTTCAACTAATGTTCCGCGCCAAAACAGAAAACCAAGATGGCCAAGGCGGGAAAAAGTTTCATCAGAAAGAAAGTTCTGGACTTGTTAAACGAAAGGTGTATGTGTACACGAATAGGAAAAGTACTCACTGTGAGGTTTGATAGTGTGAGTATATGTAATATTTTTTTAGGTACTGGTTCAAAGTAGTTAGAAGGTTCAAAGGTGTATGAACAGATTATCAACTTTCATTGAGGAGAATTCAGAGTTGTTTGCATCAAGACGAGGTGAGTCTTGGAATGGTGTGAGAGCGACCGTGTTGTAGAACTCTGGTAGTGAATAGAGGAAAGTTCCCCTTTGTTTTCATCAAGACGAGGTTTTATCTTGGAAAATGTATATTGACGACTGTCGTAGGAACTCGACATTTTCTAGTTGAAAACGGAGAAAAGGTTCAACCTTTGTTGCATTAAGACGGGGTCTTGGAAAATATATATTGACGACGGTGTCATTCTCGACATTTTCTAGTTGAAAACGGAGAAGGTTCAACATGCTGGTTGCATCAAGACGAGAATGGGTCTTGGAAAAGGTGAGGTCGAAATGTTGAAGTTTTGGTTAGTTAATATTCCGGCCCGCGTATGGGTTAGGGGCACGGAATAAATGAGTTGTCCGTCTCTTGAAGATCGGGATGCAACTGAGCTATCAGGAGCAGCGAGCAAGCGACCTTCCTCGCCGCCAGCTGTTTACAGCTATGTCTGGCTTAACTAGAGAGGAAGGGGTGCAATCCGCGGGCGCGCGCGCACACACGCACAAGTGTGGAAGGAAGGGAGGAAAACTCGCGCGCGCGTAAAATGTAGGTGGAATTACTGTGTTATTACACAATACTACTATCTTCGGGTTTAATGCCAGCACTTTCATCTTGAGTTTTATACTTAAATTTCATGCGAAAAAGTACAAGGCTGATTTGGCCTCTCATACCGTTTACAACAACTTTTATGTTGACAATTTGGTCACATCTAGCTGTGACCGTGATTCTTTACTTCACGTTTATAACACTGTACATGGTAGGTTAAAGGAAGCAGGATTCGAACTTCAGTCCTGCAATTCCAATTCCTTGAACCTGCAAAGTAAAATATTGGAGGACGATTCAATTACGTCCCCACTTCCCACCTTCGAAAAGGTGTTGGGTTATCTTTATTCCCCGCTTCAAGATTCAATTAAACTTATTCCCACAGCTATAGACTCAATGTCAATACTAAGGTGGGTTCTTTTCCCAGATTTCCTCCGTATATGATCCATTATCTTTACTTCTTCCTGTAACTGTACAGGGAAGATATTCATTAGTCAATTATGGAAGAATAACTTTTCATGGGATCAGTAGATTCCCGAGAATTTGCCCTTGTCTTCAATACATGTTAAAGAATTAAATAATTTATGGGAATTCCTCAGTTCCCCAGATGACGCTATCGGAGAACTCCCCAGTTGAGTTCATTTGCTTCTGCGATGCGTCTAAGCAGGCTTTTTGATTTACTATGTACGCAAAACAAGGAACCCAATGTTCCTTATTATTCGCCAAAGCCAAAGTAGCTCCCATCAAGGGGAAATCACTCCCTACCCTGGAACTTATGGCCATATATCTGGCCCTTAAAGTTGTCCCTCAGCTTTTAGCGGCCTTAAAGCCTATAAATATCCTTGCCCTTTACCTTGTGTCAGACGCTCAAGTAGCCCTTTCGTGGGTTTTAAACGGCAAAGGGTCCAAAAAAAATATATTTGTTGAAAATCGAATATCTGATATTAAAAAGTCTTTGGAAGAGATTACCCTAAAATTTGGCATATCACCTAAATTTAAATATGTTCCTTCGACGGAAAATCCGGCAGATCTGCTAACCAGAGGCCTCCCCACCTCTAAGTTCGCACAACTGTTCAAATTCTGGGTATACAGCCCTGAGTGGCTTAATCAAGATAGCATCTGCTGGCCTGTATCACCCTTACCCTGTCTTAATGACAACAACAGGAAAATTGTATCCTGCATGATATCTGTAGATACGTGCCCGGTTGAAGGCAGTTTACCTTTAGAAATCTCGAAATTTTCCACATTATCTAAGGCGATCAATGTCTTACAGAAGGTGCTAAGTTTTGTCAACAAATTACGTCACCAAAGCACTAATACCTTTAATAGAGCCAAGATGTTGCTTTTTACCAATCTGCAAAGTGAAGTTTTTCCTTTGAGTTGGATTATTTGAAACAACCTTCAAATAAGGTTATACCTCCTAGGGTATCAGCCCTAGGCCTATTCTTAGATAAAGATGGTCTGATGCGGACCAGGGGTTGCATTCAGAACTCTGATATTCTTCCTTTTGAAGTAAAATTTCCTATTCTGTTAAGAAAAAATCATCACCTGACTGAATTGGCTCACTTAAATTGTTGCCATATGGGAACCAATTCAACGCTCAGTAAGTTGAGGTTATCAGGATTTTGGGTTCCCCAGGGAGACAAGCGGTAAAAAGGATTCTCCGTAATTGTATTACTTGCAAGAGGATCAATTCGTTGCCTTGTAAAGCTCCTCCGGGTCCTAACTGCCCTCTCATCGGGTAAATTTTGTCCGCCTCTTTAAACAAGTGGGTGTGAATTTTACAGGTCACTTTTTTGTGAAACCCAATGATGAACATGTGAAAATGTATGTTTTACTATTCACGTGTATGAGTTTGCGTGCTATACATCTGGGACTGTTACCAGACATGAGCACACGTTCCTTCATACTAGCCTTTATCAGGTTCACCAACTTATTTGGTGTTCCTTCTCATGTATACTCTGATAACGCTAAGTCCTTTTTAGCGTCTGGCATTATATTATCAGATGTATTCGTCTCTGACGAATTTAAAGAATATTTTAAGTCCACTTCTATCAATCACAACCATTCACCTCTATTCTGCTTGGCAAGGAGGGGCTTGGGAGAGGCTAATTAAAACTGTTAAACAGTGCCTAAGAAAATTAATGGGCAGGAGGAAGATCGACCACTTCAATTCCTGACTACCCTCTCAGACGTACAGAAGGCCATAAATGATAGGCCACTCACGTATATATCTTCTTCAGATAGAGGTCTTGACTTTCTGACACCTAACCACTTTCTGCAAACGGGTTATCACCCCCGCTTGCTAATTAATAATTACGAATCGGAGGAGTTGTACCCGGATCCGCCGCATAGAATTAAACTAATACGTTCCCTTGAATTGAGGGACAAATTTATTGACAAATTCAAACGTATTTGGTATAACGACTATCTTTTGTCGTTAAGAGAAGTTGATGCCAATATAGGGGACCACTGTCCCCCGAAGGTGTCTGTTGGTGAGGTTGTACTCATTAAATCTCCAATCAAATCTCGCCCCTTCTGGAGTCTAGGTAAAATACTTAAATTGATTGTCGGTAATGATAATCAAGTTCGCTCTGCTGTAGTATTAAAAGATGGGTGCGAACAGATTCACTCATTAAAGCATTTATTTCCCTTAGAACTTAAGGGTAATCCTGAAACTGCATCTGCAGAATTTATGGAAGAGGGTGGCCCCTTCTTCTGCCCTACTTGTTCCGTTGCTAATGACGGATTAGCTCCCATGGTGTGCTGTGACTCATGTGATAACTGGTATCACTTTAGCTGTGTTGGTATTAATCAGCAGGACACTGTGGGGGAGTGGTTTTGTCCGAACTGTACGGACAAAATTTCACAACCTTATACATCTTGTGGTTATTAGACTTAAGTAAAAGTCACCCCCCTTTTTATATAGATGTGCTGATCTAAATATCTAGATTATTGTTGCAATTTAATTAACAGCAGACAAGGCCAGCATATTCAAAATTAATAATATTGATAATAACTGAATATTCAACAGTTAAGTCCCTAGGGACAACCTTGTTACCTGTCAGCTATTGACAGTCTTTAATTACATTATCTTTATTGTAAAAAAAAAAAAAGTAATGATTAACCATTACTTTTTCCTTTATTCTTTGGCAGTGTGTAAGAAATTCTGCAATTTAAGCGCCTATTGGCTGATTTGTAACGACCAATTTCATTGGTCGAATTTTGGCTTGGTTTTTCGCAGGCATTTTAGAATGGCCCGCGCCCTTTTGACTTAGTTGTGGATAAGTATTGGAGGTGTCCGGACTCATTTTGAATCTCTTTGACAGGGCCTTGAGTGCCCAAGCCTAAATAATTAGGCTATGATTCCTTTCAACAACCAAATGGTAATGCTTCAGAGACAACTTCATGTCCCAGCTTAATTCCTTCAAGGCTGTAGAAGATTCCTTTCAGCAACCAAATGGTAATGCTTCAGAGACGACTTCATGTCCCAGCTTAATTCCTTCAAGGCTGTAGAATTCAGTCATAATGACTGTCGTCAAATGTGTACGTTTACACGAAGAACTTTATGAACGATCTCGACAACAGCCGAGTTTCAACTCCTGCAACGACCAGCTAATACCAGCTTCTCCAACTTCGTAGAGAGCAATTGTGTCCTACTGAAGTAAAAGACACTACCTATTCATTGAAGAACTACCTACCCTTTCCCAGGGGCAAAAAAGGGCAAAATCTTTTTTTGTAAGGATACTATAAAATTTGTTTTAAGTTTTAAGGTAGGTCTTGTTGAATTGTTTGTCTTTCTTGTCTCTGCCAAGGGTTGATCTGTGTGAGAAGAAATTCTCACAAACTCAACCATATTGGGTCAGTCATCCAGTTGCTCACATGCTGCTGGATTTAAATCTGTGAGATCAGGGGTTGTGAAGGTCAAGGTTGTTTTTCTAAGGAGCGGCTAATGGCGGCCACGACAAAGTATAGCCTGATTTCTTTGTAATTTTTCAGGAAGAACTTTATTCATTCAAAATTTACAACACCAAATAACAATTAATAACACAAGTATATTACATTTTGTTTTAAAAAAAACTAAACGAGAAGTAGCCCCTCCTTTCCTTTTTACAAAAAATAGCCCCTTAAGAACATTTTTTGACTAAAAAGTCTTCACACGAAGAATTATTTGATTCACCTTCTCAGTATAAATAAATCCTTAGCAGTCAGTAACCAGATTCATGTTAAGTGCATATGAAATTAGAAAAGTTGTCAGAATTAATTTTATGTGATATTTGCATGAAACAAATATCTACACTTCATGTAAAAGGAAGCCAGAATGATACACTGTTGTGCTCATGAAGTTGAGTGTGTAGAGTGTAACTAGTACTACTGTATTGCCCGTATTGTCTTTTGATATCAAATGTCATAGTGACGTAGTTTTCTGTGCCAAACATAATATAGCAAAGTTTTTTTTTTATTTCTTACTTAAAAAAAGCTAATCCGTATGGGAAAAAAAATTCTGAATAAAGTTTTTAGACATTTAACATTCTCATCTGGATTTTATAAAGTAAAAGTAAAACTTTTTTTACTTTTAATTTTGTAAAGCAAAAGCTATGGTTTTGTTTTCAAGATAATAACGTTTATTTATTTACACACGGTAGCTTAAGATGTTAATAACAATAGTTTTCTTATACCATCAGCAAAAAAAAAAAAAGAAAGGTAAAAGAAATACGGAATACTAGCAGTGCAATAATTAAGAAATTGGTATTTTTTAAATATAAATTATCTTTCACCTTATATAAGTTAAGATTATCATTTTTTATTCTATACACTTTTATGAAACTTAGTAGAATGAATAATATTTTTACTACATTAGAAGGATAAAAAAGAAATTAATTAAAAACTAATTAAATGATACTTCTGAGTTTGATTCATTGCTTTTATTTTTTTATTTTTTTTCTTACCTGTTTTATGTCATAAGATATTTAACTGCACCCAATGAGATTTTTATAATTATTCTGATTTTAAAATTTATTAAACTAAAGAAAGTGCTAAAACAAATGGTGGAGGTGCTAATAAAACTTAATACTGAATCAAATATTTTCATTCATACAAAAAATAATCTAACAGCTGTGAAAATTTGTCAAACTTAGTTAATGTATCAAGAACTCTTCACTCTACTCAAGTCTATCTGATTCAGATGTTTATTTTGGTATGTGTCAATTAAATTAAACTTGGAAATAAGTTTTACATTCAGAGGCATGTTAGTACCTTTCTTACTACCTGAACTGTCCAAATCAGGATCAAAGAGAGCATTCTGATTACCTTCTAAAATTACCTTCTTAAACAATATAACAAACAAGTTGATTCAACAAAACTAAAAAACAGGCAGTTCACAGCTGTTATTGGGAACAAAACTTCTGATGAAGTCAAATACTTTCTTTTATGGCTACACAGTCAGGTTGTACTCAAAGGCTTACCAGTCAAGAGACATAGTTACATGCTAAGAAGATATGAAAAGCTTTTGACAGCACTACTATTATCTCCTGTCCTGATTACTCTTTCATCTTCCTACTCATTATTAATGTATCCCCAGTGTAAGACACATAAGATCACCTGTGTATGGGAGACTCAATCTGTGTGGACTGGATGAGGTCTCATATAACTGAAAATTTGTGTAGTGACCTCTCTAGGTGCCATAAAAGCCAGCATTTATTTACATTGGGGAGTTGCTTGAAGGAACACCACCAGTGCAAGAGGAGCAAAGGAAAAGAATTTTGATAACTCTGCTACATAATGTTTCTGTTCCTAATTCATCCACGCCCTTGTGTTTTTGTGGTTTTACTGCCTTTCATGTGGTTATACTGATTAAAAAAAGACAAAAAAAGCACATCTTCATAGTCATTTACAATGAGATGACTCTGTTGATTCCAGAGTTCTAAAATTGTGGAGTGTCCTCAAATCCTTCAGATGCTTTGATTCTAAGAGAGGGATCATAAGGAGGAGTGTGACGGGTGTTTCTTGTGCGATCCACTAGTAGTAGTGATTATAAGAATAATACTGGCCTTTTTGGGAAGACAGAATAGTGGATGAGGAAGTGCTACCCATTAGCTATCTTTTAGTTTGTCCAACATTTTCAGGATAAGAAGCTTTTCTTTCATCTCTTGCCCCAAATTTATAGTCAATGCAGATTTTGACAATTGAAACACATAGCCATGATGTCTCTCATTGGAGTCACTTTTCCCCACTACCAACTGCTCTCTCTCTCTCTCTCTCTCAGACTTCTCTAGTAGTATATATATAATTTTTGGGAATAAAGAATTCTGGGAAGATGATGTGTCCCAATGAATGGCATTATTTTTCAGTTAAAAGTAGTGACTGGGGCTATTATGGCCATTTTTTCAACAGGCAAGGTCAATGTCCAAGCATCATATTGTTCAATGATCAGTTTTTCAGCAGAGGTATTCTTCCCTGGGCAAGGTGTAGAGAGATAATCAGTCATTTAGCATTGCCAACATGTTGGTATGAGACCAGCAGCATGCTTCTCACTTCTAATGTTCAGTTGGGAATGGTTTTTCCACCAACCACAATGTCAAAATGATATCCTTTCCCATTCAATCAGGACTCATGCCTATGGTTTCCAGCATTAGCAGGAGAACAAGTGCAAGGTTGTTATTTTAACTGGCTGCTGAACCTCTATACCCCATACCTGACAATGATTTCATCATAAAGCCTTTTGTAGATTTAACAATACTGTTTGATTTTCTGTTAACCAAACCATAATGACAGACACAATTCTTTGCTTAATGGCCCTTAATTCAAACAGACTAACCCACCCCCTTTTATTAGGAGGGTGAATGGTTTGACCGTCTGCATAAATTTCACTACATTGATTAAACAAGGGATGTGTATTTCCAGGTATTTTAAGGAAAATCCTCACTTGTTTTTATGGTTTGGTTATTTTCTACAGTTTCCTTTTCTTCCTTTTATTTTGTCTTTTCTTGAATGCCACCATTCCTACCTTTCAATCAAGTCCAAGTGTTTACAGAAGAGTAGCATAAGGAGAAATGATTTGTGATACTAGAAATAAAAAAATAATCTGACAATTCTAAAATAGCCAATTGGTAAATGCAAAAACCAGCAACCTTCACAGTTGACAAGGTTGGTTGGTTTAACAAAAAAATAAAACAAAGCAAAAACAAACATGCGATAATGTTCTCTTATTTTGCCTCAATTTTCATGTTTAAGGTTAACTGTTATCTTTCTTACCTTCATTTCTTATGCACTGAACTTCATTTCTTGCCTTTTCTTATGCTCACACAACACCAGACAGTAAACCTCGACCTTGAGTGGCTCTTGGGTTTTGTATTAGGTGAACATTAGTATAAAAAAATGAGATATCACTATATGTGTGTGGGTCTTGAGGGCTACCTTTTTGTTACCATAGTACATTAATACATTATAAAACCCACTTTTTGGGATTCTTTTCTGATTCCAGACTTCTTTCATTAAACTGGGAAACTTTTTTTTGAATTTGGGAAGAAAGTAAGCTATTTATAAAAATTTCAATGTCAATTGATGCTTTATTATTCCTTAGGTTTTAATAGCTTCCTTAATTTCCTCATCAGTAGCTTCATTATTTTGGATGTATATTGGTATAGTTTGTATTTCTATAGGTATCTCTTTATTTTAGTGTGGTCAAGGTTGAAATGTGATTCTATATGTTTTTTGAGACCAGGACATTTCTTCTGTGTTGGTTTTGATTGTATAACGTTTTTGTGATTTTTTTGCTTTTCTCTAACTTTTAACACATGGTCTATCACTTGGCTTCATTAAATTAATTTCAAGATATTGATTTCTCAAAAAATGAACTAGTATTTTTATCTTTCTTTTCCCCTTCCATATTTCTCTCTTTTGTTTGTTTGTTTCTTATAGTGATTTTTTCAACTTAGGATTGTTGACCCTTGGTATTTTTGATAAAGATCTATCAACATCAATTTGGACTCTAATTTATTACTGAATTCTAAATTTTCCCTTTCATTTTTAAGGGTTTGAATGTTATACCAAAGTGTTTTCTGTGGTTTATGTGGATGGAAGCAAAACATTATTAGTTTATTCAGTATACATTTACACTCGATTAATGAATTTAATATTGGAATTAAGTTATTTCTCTAAAAAGATTTGTTGACAAATTTTTACATTTTTAAGTTTCATTTTTCATACTTTAAATTATAGTAGTATTTTTTATTTTGACCTGTTCTTTGGTAATTTTAATTTTTATTGGCATGTACAGATATACACATGCATGCAGAAATAATAGTAAGATTACCTGTTGCACAAAAAATACTTCAAGTTTGTTAGAACAGATAGGTCCAAGAATGTCAGTGTGAATGTTCAGTCTTCTGAAGCCTGTGACATCAATTTAGTGTTTGACAACATCCACCCTTCAGTTCTTCTTTCTTTCTGCTTTTTATTTGCCTAGAACAATTCTCAGATTATTAGTAAACATCTGTGCAGATAATACCACAGTTTATGGAAGCACCTCCAAAAATCAGGCAGCTCAATGAGGGAAAAACTAGTTTGTAACTTTCAGAACCTCAAAAACCAAGTTAGTATCATTTCATAACCACTGATCGGACACAGAGTTTTCTCCAGTCATGATGAATGTTTGCTCTCTCAATGAAGTTCATTGCTTCGAACATTTATTGGGACTAAAGTTCACTCACACTGCAAATTTTTTCTAAGCTCTATACTAAACATTAAATCTGTTACGAAAAAAGAACTAAATAAAATGAACACAAAATGATCAGCTTTAAAAAAGGACTCGTAACTGGAAAAACCAAATGAAAAAGAATGTTAACAACAAATACTTTTTCACACCCACCCAGTTCTGCAGAATCAGAATCAATGTTGAGTTTAAGCAAGCGAATGAGCCAATTGGAGTAAAGTGACATGCAGATTTAAATTTTTCCCACTTGTGACAAATGCAGCTATTGATTTTTTTGCATGCTAGCATGCTAGTTAACATTCGTGTCAGACAGCTGTTGGCTCTCACGCTGGCCAATAGAATCTTCCTGCCTATTCATGGCAGCCAGCTATAGGCTCTCACTCTGGCCAGTACAAAATGGGCACAAACTACATGAAAACTTCTGTAGAAGCATGAAAAAATCGATTATTTCCACTATCGATGGGAGTTGGGAAATGCAAAGTCAGTCTTGTCCTTCCTGCTAACTTGGAGGATGTGCATGTAAATTTTGGTGCAAATCCATCGAAAATTGCGGCCGTGCATTCATTACACATGCACACACATCCTGCCTTTTATAGATAGAGATGTATAAGTGTGTATGTGTGTACACACATGTACATATGTAAAAGTAATTATCATTATTTTCCAGAATTTATGGTTCTGTGAAGTTTAAAGGTTGTGTGTTGGCATGTACATGTTCACATATAAACAGTTAATGAAGGAGCAACAAAAACTTGGGTTTATATTATTCATTGGAAATGGTCGGGAAACAAAGTTCTCAATGTTTCTTGGATATGTCTGTTTTCTTTCTCTGGCCCAGAAGGATAAACATTGTAATAATGCTTGAACTCAAGTCAACCTTGCAACATGATGGAATGACCAAAGAAAAGTTGTACGTACTTCATCAGTGAAGGTTTAAGCATGGTTATAATGGTCAAGCTCAAGTCAGCCTTGTGCTGAGTTGGAATGACCAAAGTCAATTTTGTGCTTACTTCATTAGTGGGGTTTGGGCAAAACACATGTGAACATGGGAGAGAAAGAGAGAGAAGAAAATGTTTGTCTTTTTAAACAGCACCACCTAATGGATCTTTGGCAAAGCCAAGTGAAGTAATAAAATTTCCAGTTCCTTTATTACTAGCATCATGGGAAAACGTATTTCTTTTTCTTTTTTTATTCATTATTATTATTTTATTTATTGATTTTATTTCATTTTTCCACAGTTCGAAACCCTTGCTTAGCTAATAAGTTTGCTGGATCAAGTAAATTCTTATTCAAAAATATATTTTTGATCCACTATTCTATCATTATTTGATTATGTTTAGTATATTGACCATCTTTCATCAGCTCATTCTCATCTTTTACTGTTTCCAAAGAATTTCAGACAAATGAATGCCATACATATTACAGAGGCTAGAAGGAATACCTGGCACTGTCCAAGGAAAATAACTTTGACAGAGTTTGGATCAATTTTTTGAACTGGTCCAATCTTTCCTATTGAATTGTGAAATTAAAGTAATCATTAATGGCCACTCTTCCAGTGCCTTTTGTACTAATGCAGGTGTTCCCTAGGGCTTTATCATTTACCTACTTTGTTTTTGATTTTCATTAATGACCTTCCCAATGACATCAACTCTCAACTTGGTATCTATGCTGATGGCACAACCATTTATTCCTGTCTTGATAATAAGTCTGATCAGTTTGATAATGTCAAAATGGCAGCTAATATCCAAAATGACCTTCAATCTGTTGTTAACTGGGGCAAAGGATGGCTTGTTAATTTTGATGCTTCCAAAACTGCACTCTGTTAATCATTTAAGAGACCCCTCTCTGCCTTCCATCAGCATGGCTGATACTGACCTCCAGAAGAGTGACTCACTGCACCTTCTTGGGCTAACTTTATTAGCTGACATGAAGTGGAAAGATTGTATTAAATCCATTGCTAGGTCAGCTGCCAGGAAAGTTGGTTAACTGTGTTGTGGTAGATGGTTTTTCTTCAGTGTCTATCTTACATATCTCTACTATTTATCCATGCTTAGAATATTGCTGCTACATATAGTCTGGTATTCCTGCTATCTATTGAGAGCTCCTTAAAATCCAAGGAAGAATCAGCAATATTATTGACCCCAATCTGGCGTCTTGGCTTCAGTCACTTTCCCACTGCCATAAAGTTGCCTCCCTTTGCCTTTTCTATAAATACTTTCATGGTAATTGTTTGGATGAGCTCTTCACTATGATGCCTAAACTCTTCAAATTTAAGTGCAGTACTAGAATGATGATGATGATGATGATGATGTCTCACCAATTTACAGTTTAGCTGGCTAGATGTAACTGTAAATTCTATGCTAATTTTATTTCTTTTCTCACACTTCTTGCTTGTGGAACACTCTTTCGTCTCCATTCTTTTAAATTTAAATGCAACGTTAATCGCTATCTACTGCCCTCCTGGTTACTCTTCCTCTGTTCTAACTCCTTAGCACTGTTCTGTTTCTAACTCTTGCTTCTTGGTGGCTTTACTACCCTACTTGAGGTGGACTCGATTAAAAAATATATATATATAACAACAGAAGAAAAAACATGTTCTTTAATTTTCTTCTTCTTACACAGCAAATAATAAATCGAAAAAAGATCATTTACATTATTTGGGTAATTTGCTTTTTAAGCCCCGTAATAAGTATCTAATATATGTATAAAAATTTATGTAAATTTGTAGAGTAATTGGCCATGGTTAAATGTAAATGGCAGAACTGCCCAACAATTAGAATTGACAATGTTTACAATAAGCAATAACAAGAAAAGAACAGGGCAAAAATTAATATTAAGCAAGCTAACAGTATATGCAAGACAAAGCAACTGTAATAAGGCAAATAGTTCATAAACTAAAAATTTATATTGACACAAAAGAGCAGATCTTGTATAAATTAGTACAAGATTCTGTTCTTTGATCAACCATTTGGTCCTTGACAGTTTTCCTCATTAGAGAAAAACCAAGGCATTCCAGTCTCTTGATGTTTCAACTTACTCAACAAGTGCTTTGTGCAGATCAGGCAGTTATCTTTTGTCTTTGCAGACATGGATTAGCCTTTGTGCAATACAAGTTCTATGTGATACATAGAACTTGTATTGAAGGTCCTTATGCAGAATTCTTCTGATAGAATGTCTTGAAACTGAGCTCTATAGTAATGTCATTAATTGACTTTCTGGAGTTCTTATCAATAACTTTATGCACCTTTCATACAAAGTTGAGTGTTCTGTTGGTATTAGGACCCTTAGCAGATGTTTTACATTTGGCTACTGCTATTGAATCCCTGTCAGTGGCATCAAACTCTTTGTGAACTTTGAAAACAAACAACCATCCAACTTTCAGAAAGCAAGCAATCTCCAGATCACTATGCTCTGCCTCTACTCATTAGGTCATTATCCCACAGGAGAATAAGATACTGTAATTTTGGAACCTTAAATTTAATATATCTTTATTCCTAATCATAGGTTCTGATGGGGTCCCATTCTATACTCAGCCTATTGAGGAAGTCAACAAATTCTGGTATGTATGTAGATTCTTTCAATTACATTTCTCTCTCTCTCTCTCTCTCTCTCTCTCTCTCTCTCTCATTATTGTGATTAGTAACAACAACAAAAACAGATCTTAGTTATCTTCTAGCATTGACAGTATAATGAGAAGAGTGAATAAAAAATTTGCTTCAAAATTCGAAGAACATTATCAGATATGAAAAATATCTGAAGAAGGATAAAACTTCAAATGATGATTTATAAGTTCCACTCACACAGAAATTTAAAATATCAGTTTGTCATGCTAATGTACAAGCATAGAATATCAGTAAGCAATCTGATTTTATCTCGCCTTTGATCTCAAATATATTATTACCATACCCATTCATCAACTCATCAAGTTAATTCCAATTTCCAATCTTCAATTCACCATCAAAGTTTTGTCAGAATTGTCACATTTTTTTAATTGATTCTAATATTAATGAAGGAAGAAAATGAGCAACATATTATGATGCAGGAGAGAGCCAACATACTGAAATATCCAAATTAAGTATTGAAAATTATTGAGTTATATTCTTATTTATTTTTGTCTGCCAACTGGATGCGAGTTGGGCTTTCCTATCCATGCTTACTTCTGACACTTTTGCTTTTACTTATTCCTAACTACCACAGACTCTTATTTCTGATATTCCCAACCTTGCTACTTCCAGCTACCTCAGACCCTTGCACCTGGAATTCACAGCCTTTGCTACTTCCAGTTACCATGGACTCTTATCTTCTGTCATCTTACTTCTGGCATTACTAGCTTTTGCTATTTCGGCTTCCATGGATCCTTATCTTCTGGCATTCCTGGTCTTCGTTACTTCTGGCCTTTATCTCAACCTAACTCACTTGGTTGAGCTGCATTAATGGACCTGCTCACAACAGCCCTGAACCTGCAGCTACACCATGGTCTCGGCTTTCCTGTCAACTTAATTCACCTGGTTTAGGAAATTGCTGCATGCAAATTGTCCAGACTCAAACAACCTACTTCGTACACTTCAGTTAAAATACTAGAGTTGACTAGTAACTATGCAACACCAGCACCGGACATTGGATTTGACCAGCAACAATACAATGCACTGGACATTTAAATGGAACTTTCTTCTTTTTGGCTATATCATCCAGACTTCAAATAACCCATTCCGTACACTTCGGTTAAAATACTATGGAAGGATCGTTCATTGAACTTGATCAGCAACTATGCAATTCCAGGACTGGACATTGGATTTGACCAGCAACTACACAATGCCAGCACCGGACACTGGATTTGACCAGCAACTACACAATGCTAACATTAAATTGAACTTTCTTCTCTTTGGCTATATTGTCCAAACTTCAAATAACCTATTCCATACACTGCGGTTAAAATACTATGGAATGTTCATCACTGGACTTAACCAGCAACTATTCAACACTTTCACTGAACATTTGAACTTAACTTTCAAACTGTGAACTTATATGCTAATTTAACCTACAAGGACTCTGGTCTGTAGTCTAAATAAATTTTGTATTAATTTTAAATATCCTCATTCTGTTGTCCATTTTTGTTCTACATTTGTTCAGATTTCATATCTTTATTTTTAAAATGTTAGTGGGCCTCTTGTGACCTCTATGCCTTATTGGGGTGAACAAGCCATATTATATTGTGCTCAAAACCAGGGTGTCCACAATAAGAGTTTAGATCTGACAAGGCTATTTAAGAACATGACTAGTTCTCAGGTTAATATTTTCATTTTGTTGCATCTTGCAGTATTGGACAAAAGTAACTTTAGGTCAATAAATTTCTGTTTTGGAAAGGTATATCATAAGGTCTACTTCTTAGAACACTTAGTAAAGAATGTTGATTATTTTTATACCAACTATGAATACTTATGCCAATAGCATAGCCCCCTTATCATCAGTACAATGGTTTTTAGAGAGAAAACTTGAACACAGTTTTCTATTAGATTTATTTGGGACATGGTATGGAATGATCTAGGCTTATTAATTCATATTTGTACTTGTCCATATGCAAAACATAGTTTTGGAAAAGATTAAACAGTTTGGGAGCTCTCATTTCCTCTATGTCATACTCATGTAGTTATTAAAAAGGTATGATATTGTATCAGGATAACACTAGATTTCTTTGGTACAATTGTTATTGCTTAGGTGAGAAATCATAATCCATGTTCATCTTTGGATGACCATTTATTCTATTCTTTATAGAATTCTCTCTTTATGAAAAAGAGATAAAGTTTTCTGAGGATGAGATCATAATGTTGCTTGTATGATAGCAGACATAGTAGGATGAAATGATAAGTACATTGCTCATTAAAATTAATGTCAAAAATAAAAATAAATTGTAAAATCAAACCAACTTTTAGGCTACTAATTAAGTTTATATGGATTTTCCAATTCTTTTGTTTTAATATAAAATACCACTTTGACAATTGGATAGTGTTGAGAGCTTTTTATTAATAATTAAAAATGTTTCTCTTTTTATCTGAAATGCACTTGGTTCATGTTGAAAATCAAATAAATACTTTTACAAAATTAAGTTTTATTAAGAGATTATCTTTGATTGGTTTGTCAGTCTTGCCTCAAACTAATTTGAATTTCAAAGTTTTACTGTTAAAAATAATGAAGAAAAATATTTTATTATATTTTAATTTTAATTACTGATTTTTTCTGTCTGAAATTCTGGGATGAGGTGTTATCATTATTTATACTATTTACATTTGGATAGCCACACAGCTGAAAAAAGGGATTGGCTGATACCTACAACATGAATAATATGTATAACATTTGCATTACAATAATTAATAGAACAATTCATAATAATAAATGCAGAAACTATCTCTTTAAAAATAGTAATTTCTTATCAATAGATTTTTTGTTTTGTTTTTACATTATGCCCTCTTTTTTTCTGATGTGTTTAAATGATGAAAATGAAATACCTGAATATAAAAGAAAGAAGAGAGATAAAACTTGCTTTCATCTTGGTTTTTAATTAAAGAAAGAGAACAAGGAAGATAATACAAGTGAGACAGGTGAGAAGTAACTACTTATCTGACACCTGTGACCAGTGACAGGCCACAGATCAGACCTCCTCTTAACTCCAGCAGCATTTTATCTTAGCATGTCCATTTCTCCAACTCTTTTTTGCCACATCTTTCTAAACTCCCAACCAAGTGTTGGTCTTTTCATACTTATGAAGTTCATCTGTCCTACTTTTTATCTCAGGGGTGAATGAGTAGGGGAATTCAAAAAAAGTGAATGTAATAGGGATGGGTGGGTAATATAAACACATGTCTTAAATGTAAACTTGTGCAGACTGGTTAAATTTATTCAAAGTGATCACAACTTGGAGATAATTTTCTTAACATTAACTTAAAAAAAATGTTCACCATCACTTCAAGTTCAATTTAAGACATTTCAAATGGTCAATTTTGATTCTTTTTTGCTTTTTAAATTTATTTATCGCGTTTTTCTATTTTTCTCTCACAAAACTTTCTGTAGTCTCCACATAAGTTACTCTTTCTTTACTTGTCTCCCACTATTATAATTTATTTTTCTTCTACAATTTCTTAGTTATCTTCAGTTTCATTCCACTTTTTACATTTCAATCTCTTTCTGGAATTCTCTTTAATTAGTTATTTCAACATAAAAAAAATGTTGAAATAACTTTTTACTTTTTTCTTATTTGACTTTTTCAAGAAGCTCTATTTTATTTTACTTGAAATTATTTTTATTTGCCAATTTATTCTTTCCTCTTTTCTCCCTTCATCCAGTTTTATAAGTTCTATTTGAATTGCAATATTTGTTCAACTCATTTCCCTAAGTATTTTTCCGTTTTTCAGCTTTTATACGGTTAATTATTTCCATCTCAGTTTTCAATACCAAATTGCTTTTAACTGTTTTCTCTCTTTATCTGTTCTTATGTTTCTTTTTATATCTCTCTCTAGCATCTCTGTCTAATGTCTATGTATAAACAAATCTCTTGATTATAAACATGTTATAAAAAAAATATACAAAACCATTTATCATCTGTGGATTGCAACTACACAGGCTACATTTTAGGACTATTGTTCTGCTAATAAGCCAAACAAAAGCGTGAAGGTAAACCAATCATTTTTATTTATCCATTTCCATTGAGATCTTTAGAGCCACTTGAAACAAGTAGCGTGTAGTCTTTTACCTCTGATCTATTGAATTATTTGACTACACAAGGTAGTATTAACTATTTTTTAAAAAAGATGTATTGTGACAGTTTATGGTGAAATGAGTTACTGTTGGAAGTAGTTGTAGGTATAAACCCGCAGCAGCTATCATTATAAATTATTCAAATATTGGTAGAAATTTGTAAAAATTTCTTCAACAGGAGATTAAACAACTTTCTGCAAAGAACTATGTATTGTTTTGGCTATTTGTTACTATACACCATAATTTACATTGTTTTCTTTAAATATCATTTCCAAAATATTTTTTAAAGTTCATTGAAATGCCATATACAAATTTTAATTATAAAAACAGAAAATACATTTAAAATTTGCATGAAGGGAAAAATGTTTGTCTCGAGTTCCATGAGTATTGCAGATATGTCAACAAATCTTTTGGACAGATTTTTGTTTTTTTTTTTTACAAGAAATTTTTTCACTAATTAAAACATTATTTAAAACTAATTGATTAATAAATGTATTTCCTTTACATTTAAAATCAATTTAAATATTATCATTACATTTTTAATTGAAAACTGAAATGTTATTTGCTTAAACAGAAAAGAAATATTAATTTTCTATTGAATATATGATGTGTTTACTGAAAATTGTTTATAAATTATGTCCTTTATACATCAGAAATGTGCTATAATCAAATGAAAGTGAAAAAAAATACTCACTATTTATTGTTTTCATTTTCTATAAAAAGAATTTTTCACATTTACTTTCTTTTTTAAATTTCACTTCCTTCTTTTCCTTCCTCATGCCTTTTTATATTTTTTTCCTCTATTTGCCTTTAATTGTTCCATGTTTTTTTTTTTTGTTACAATCCTTTTCACTTTCTAGATAATCATTTTAATCCAGAGTCTCCACCAATATTTTTCTTTACCACAATTCTTAACTTACAATAAGGAATATCTAACTTTTCTACTCAAGTTTTATGAAGACAAAAATAACACTTATTTTATTTAACAGTAATAAAACAAACTGGAGTCAGTTTTGTAGGGTTATTTTTTTTCAATTAAGAATGTTTAGAAACAAATTTTAATCAAGATTAAATATTAACTTGTAGAAGAGTCTTAACTTTACATATGAAATGTAGAAATATTATTATATAATATGTTTTATGTGTAACATATATGCCATTAAATATAGTAATTTTTGACTACACATGTATAATCAACTGCAGTCAGGTATTTAAAATAGTTTGCCCATAGACTCTTTCTACTCCTCAAAGAAACAAAGTTCAATGCTAAGCACTGATTCTACCATTAAAAATGAAAGAAAATAAGCAACATTTTTTACATATTTTTATTTTAAGAAAGGTGAAAATGAAAATCAAATGTAAAGGATGTGTATAGTTTGTGAACTATGAATGATCAAATGTGTAGTTTTGAACTGGAGGTTTTTCACTGAATAATGTTTTATACTAAAGTAGACCAATTGAGATTGATAACAATGAAATGAAAACAATACTTGAGAATAATAAACAGTATACAATACAGAAGATAGCTAGCATACTAAAAATATCCAAATTAAATGTTGAAAATTATTTATATTAATTTAGTTATGTTAATCATTTTTATGTGTTTACTGGAAAATATTTAAATGTTTTGTTTTTTTAAAAAAAAAAAAAAACTGTGATGGAAATAAAGTAAATACACTCCAATAACATGGAATGCAAAAGAGCATGGGGCAAATGAAATGACTACAAATCAACCATTCGCCCTTGCATGGAGTATTGCTGCCATATATGGTCTGGAGCCCCTTCTGTTTGCCTCAGGGTTCTTGATAAGATCCAGAGACAGATATGCAATATAATTGGCCCTGATCTGGCATCTCGTCTGCATTCGCTCTCTCACAGACGTGCTGTTGCCTCTCTCTGTCTTTTTTACAAATACTTTCATGGTAATTGCACTGATGAGCTGCTTTCGCTGGTTCCCAGACTTCGTGAATTCAAGCGCCCTACAAGGCTGGCATCCCGCTCTCACCCTTTCACTGTTGAAACTGTTAAATGAAGCCGTCTCTTCTACTCCAATAGCTTCATATCTCACACCTCTCGTCTGTAGAACTCCCTTCCCTATTCCTGTTTCCCTGATAGCTATAAACTCCAACTATTCAAATGTAATGTCAATCGACATCTCCAGTTGCCTTGATCTATCCACTATCCTTCCCTTCATCTTTTCCTCTATCATTCCTATCTGCTCTCGCTCCAAATCCTCTATAACCCCTTGTGTGCTAGTGGCTTCCTGCCTTGCTAGGGGTGAAATGCTTAAAAAAAAAAAAAAAACGAACTAAATCCAAGGGCTAGTTTTCAACCAAATAAGGTTATGCTGTGCTTCTAATGAGTTTAGAAGGCTTATTCTATCAATTTCATTTGGAAGAGCAAACAATCAATTTGAACAAGTACTACTTCTAATTAAATAGACAATTAGTTAATCAAAATTATGTAATATTTCATCAGCATAATTACATATTTCTCTACTAACCAGGCAAAAATTGTTACAGCTTTTCACTTATCTGCTGTATTCATTAAAATTTGAACCTTTAAATTATCACTTTTCTGGTTTAGTTTTAATGAAAAGAAGACTGCAAAGTTACCTGAATGATGGTAAAACATTGTAAAATATGAATATCTTGTGCAATAAATTTAATGTAGAAAATAAGAAACTTGTCTTTTATTTTATTGTTTTGGCCACTTAATAGTTAATTTTGTCCATTCAGAATCTTTATAACAAACTTGGACATTCTAATATTAGCATTTAAATGTCTCTTTTGTTTGTCCAATTTCAGAAACTAAATTTTAGAGCATGTATCGATAATCTGTAGTGAATTACAACACACACAAACCAAGTACTACAGAGCAGATAAGTTAAAGTAACTGGCTGGTTACATTCAATGCCTCTAAAACCAAACTGGTTAGATTTCATCATTGCCGATCAGACCCCAAACTACCGCCAGTCATGATGAATGGATGCCTTCATCAAGGAGGCCCTATGGCTTGAGAGGATATTTGGCCTCAGATTCATACCCAGTGGAATTCCAATATACAATCCATTGCTAAAGATGCAGGTAAAATGATCAGCTCCCTGTACTACTTCAGTAAGTACTTGAGTGCTCATGCTATCCACTACCTTTATAAGAGCCAGATCAGGCTGAAAATGGAGTACTGTTGCCATATTTGGTCAGGAGCTACCCAGACCTCACTTTCCAGTCTTCAAAAAAGTACAAAAACGTCTCCAAGTCCTTGTTGGAGAAGAATTATTTTCTACACTCCAACCTCTCTCTCATAGGTGGGATGTGGTGTCTCTCTCACTGCTCTGTCACTACTATCATGGAAAGTCCTCGACAAACTGTATCTCCAGGTTCTACCAGGTCTGACCTTCAAGGCTAGGACCTGTCATACAACTTACATAGTAGCAAGCCACACACATTCCCTCCATATTCTATTGTCAAGAAGTAAGTTCCATTTAAATAGCTTCTTCCTGTGAATCACTGCCCTATGGAACAGATTCCCAAGAGGATGTTTCCCTGATTACTTAATCTGTTCAAGTCTCACATCAACCATTATCTTCCCGTCCTATCCATATAAACTACCCACTAATGTAACCCTTTACCTTGAGTGGCCCCCAGACCTTGTATAGAGTGAACCTTATTGTAAAAAAAAATGTATAATCTATAAAATAGAATATAAGATTATGATATATTTTATTTTATTTTTATATATGGTTTATACTTGAAAATGTCCTACAATCTATTTTTAAGGAAAAAGGTTTATTACAATCTATTTTCATTTTCTTTATTTATCTGGAAAAATCATTGTTATATAATTTATATTTATCCACAAAAGTGTTAATACAAAGTTCACTTACTAGCTTTAAATAACACACAAAGAGTTGATAAGCTGTAAAACAAATCAATCAATCAATGCTTGTCCAATGATAATTTGAAATTGTGTCTTAAATTAAAATTCTTTCTGGCATAAGTTTAGCAAAACAGTAATAGAGAATGGAGAAAGCAAGATTTACTAATATGATATATGTCAACTAAAATTCAAGATATTTTGTCAACATAAACATATTTTTATGTTCACATCAAACAAACATTCTAGTCTGTCTGGTTTTTGCTTTTGATTTTTTTTCCTTTCTACTTTTATCAAAATTTGAATTTAAGACCAGTTAATGCAAAGTGAGCTTTCCTGTAGACATTATTTTAAAAATTCACATGCATTTTTTATATTATGATATTTAACTGCTTACATTATAAACAAAAATATCTTAATAAAATAATTGTATTAACAAAAATATAGAGAAAATATATGTGAGCAGACCACTTAGCTTATCAGAGAAAACATATACAAAATGGCCAAATCACTAAGTGAGATATAATTAAACTTATATTAAAAAGTTTCATGGGCTAGCTTAGGTCTGGATGGACAGTGAAGAGGATTTGAAAAACAATTGTACAGGAGAAATTTTAAACCCCTAAAAATATGAAGCAAACATGAGTTTAAGTTTTGCAAAATAGATATAATTTTTATTGTGCATTTTTGTATTTCCTTATTACTTTTGATTAGATTCTAACATTTTTTGTTGCATTTTATCACATGTGTGTGTGAGTGTAACAATGTAAAGTTTAAAGGCCCGCCAAAATTCAAAACTTCATAAAAATCATGCAAATAGAGTGGCAGCAACCATAATATAAATAACTTCTGCATAATCATCATACAGTGTTTATTTCTTTGTCAGTACTGTTTATATCTGCAGATCTGTCTTCAATAATGAGTATTCTTTCCCAAAAATATAACAAATTTTAAACACTATACTTATATATAAAGTACATTAATTCAACTACTACTGTGAAAAGAGCAGCCTCTCTTCAATAAAGCCTTTATCAGATGATGACCTTGGGGTCAAATATGGTTCTAGGGCAAAAGAATCATTACTACTAATTCTGGGTGTCCCAGTAGCTGTAAAACAAAAGATGACAAAATTTTGTTGGCTTTCCATTTCGATGTGAGAATGCCATATAAATACTCATGCAACTTCCGCCTGACCTTGAAGCTTCTTTTCTGTTGATGATAATTTGAATTTAATTAGAACTGCCAAGGTAGATTTCACAATAAAGTGTTGGCATCCAACTTCCATAGGAAATATATTGCTTGTCCAGACATTTCTTATTCATTGATCTTAGATCTTCATATTTATGTTGTGAGCATTCAATATTTTCCTCAAAAATACTGTTAATTCAATAGTGCAAACATTTTCTGAATTAATTGACCATATTAGGATGTAGGATTTCCACATCTACTACAATGCTCTACCACAAAGGATTTGTAGTCTTTTGCAAAAGTATCACCCAAATTTATTATTTTATGATATTTACTTTTACTAGAGTTGATGAAATTTTACCGACAGCTTTGCAACATCTTTATTTGCCTAGTTCTGTCTCAATATATAACAGATAGATGAGACGTTTTACTTATATGCTGTACTTGAATGAATATTTGTATTCTACAAAATAGATAAATAAAAGAAGACAATATCTTAGAATGCCCAATACATGCATATGCTTTAGTATACTGTTACTATATGAACTATATAACAGAAGCTATTTTTATATATGTTAATATCAACACGCACACATTACCCCCATTTCTTACTGATGTCACAGTGTTTCTAAATGTATGCCCACACATTGGAAGAAAAAAGATTTGCTTAAGGGGCACACACATTTGTCCTAACTTCTTCATTAACTACTACAACTCATGACAAAATATTAATCCACACTCACACACATACACACGTATCATGGTATCAGAAGTCTTTGAATGAAGAAAACAGCAATAATTAATTTGAATAAAAAATGTTGACAAAATGGAATTTTTACCACCACCAAAGCTGCTAAACTTCAATCAAAAATATCTGTCTGAGAAAGTGAAAAAACAAATTCAATCTGTTCTTAGACTCAACAGAAAAGAATCACAAACTGCCTCTAAGATCAGGGACATCTTTTCTAGATTTCCGTTTGATTCACATGAAAACAAAACTGACCTACAAGTAATATTAGACAAATTCAACACATGCTGTGAACACAGAAAGAACCCAACCTTCTTAAGACATGAATTCTTCTCATGCAAACAGACAGCAATTTGACAATTATATAACTGAATTACAACATAAAGCACAATGCAGCAAATTCTGAAGCATCTCTGATAGCCTTATAAAAAGGTATCTTAATATGTATCATTAGGGGCTCAAGGTTGAGAGAACATCTTTTTACAAGAACAAGATCTGACATAAGAAAAAGCAATTCAAGCTGGAAAATTACAGGAGAAACACAGCAACAAACAAAAATACTAGCTGCATCTTTTTCATAGTCAGAATGCCAAAGTCACAATTATACATAAGTACTTGACAGAATTTGGTTCCAACAAGTTTAAAGGCTTCCATTTAAGCCCACCAAAACTCAAAACTTGATAGAACCATACTAATAGTGTGGCAGCAATCATAATAGAAACAACTCCTGAATTTCACAAAATAGACAGAAAATGTAATAAAAAGATCACTTTAGAAAACTTTGTAGATCAAAAAAATCTGTACATAAAATACAAGCCTCATCAAATTATGACTCCTATGAGGAATACTCTATGAATATAATTAATCTTAATAGGCACAAGCCACATTTAATCTAAACAGTAGAAAAGAGATCCAGACAGCTGAAATGAAAATTTGAATAACATGATAAAATTTAAAATCAACTCTGGAGCAGAAATCAGTGTACTGGCCAGGAAATTATGCAAAAATATTTCTAAATCTAAATGAAATAAACACTAGTGATATTAAACTCATATAAAACAAAAATTTTGATTTTAGAGAAATGTACAGCAACAGTGAAAAAAAAAAGTTAAAACTTCAGTACAATATATTATTGCAGATTCCCAGCCTGTTCTTGATGCCAAAACATGAAAAATTAAATTTAATTCAAAGAATCTTCAAAATAAATATCCCTAACCTACAAAGCTTAGAAGAATTTAATGACTGCATTGGTGAAATTGGCACACTCTCAATCACTCACCACATAACAATAGACTCAGAAGTAAACTCTGTAATCCACCCTCAGACCCATAGAAAATACCTTTTGCAATAAAAGAAAAATTAAAAGCTGAACTACAAAGAATGTTGGATATATGAATATTATCATGGAAGAACCAACTGATTGTCCCAGCTCTCTAGTTATTGTTTAAAAAGCTATTGGAAAATTACACCTCTGTTTAGATATTTGTGATATAATCAAAGCAATAAAAAGTAAACATTTTGTGGAAAGTCATAATCCAAAATGTTTCTCAAAACTTGATGTATGTAATGAATATTGGTAGATTCTAGTCACCGAGAAAGCTCTTGTCTTCTGACCTTCTACACACCTTTTGGTAGATATTGATTCACCAGATTAAAAAGGTTTAAGATCCTTCCTTGCCCTCCATTAGAATGTCTGATGCTCAACTTCTCGAGAGCAACTCTCTGCGGCTGCTCGGTCTCACATTGACTGCTGACCTGAGATGGAACAAATACATTGAGTCAATTGCCTCGTGCCAGGAAATTTTTCTCCCCAGAATCGATCCTCCAGATCTACAAATCAACAATTCAACCTTGCATGGAGTATTGCTGCCATATATGGTCTGGAGCCCCTTCTGTTTGCCTCGGGGTTCTTGATAGGCTCCAGAGGCGGATATGCAATATAATTGGCCCTGCTCTGGCATCTCGTCTACAGTCACTTTCTCACAGACACGCCGTTGACTCTCTCTGTCTGTTCTACAAATACTTTCATGGTAATTGCTCTGAGGAGCTGCATTCACTGGTTCCCAAACTTCATGAGTTCAAGCGCCCTAAGAGGCTGGCATCCCGCTCTCACCCCTTCACTGTCGAAACTCCTAAATGTAGCCATCTCTTCTACTCTAATAGCTTCATGTCTCACACCTCTCACCTGTGGAACTCCCATCCCTATTCTAGTTTCCCTGAGAGCTATAATCTCCAGCTATTCAAGTGTAATGTCAATCGACATCTCCAATTAACTTGATCTATCCACTACCCTTCTCCTCATACCCTCTTCTATCACTCCTATCTGATCTCGCTCTATATTTTTTTTGTAACCCCTTGCGTCCTAGTGGCTTCCCGCCTTGCTTGGGGTGAAATGCTTTAAAAAAAATAAATGTATTTTCATCAAATTACATATAACTTCTCTGGAATACTTGATCCCAAGCAGATGCATCAAAATTTGAAGCTCTCAATAACTGGCCTCTGCTCAAATGCAAACAAGACTTAGAAATTTTTAGGCAATACAAATTACTTGTGGAACTACTCAGAAGTGATAACCCCATTATGTCAACTTCTACAAAATAACATATTATAATTTGAAAAACCACAAATTGAAGCTGTGTCACAGCTGAAAAAAATGATAATACCACCCAGTATTACAGCTATAACCCTGAGCTACCAACAAAAATTGTCACAGATGCCAATAAACATGGAGTAGGAGAAATACTGAAGCAGAATCATAATAGGAAATGGTTATCTCACTCATTCTCATTGTAGTATTATGGGTTTTGATGATATTGGATTAATAAATAGTAATAATGCAGAGTTAGTTTTAAGCTTTGATTTATTCAGCAAGGAGTGCATGTTTATGCTTGGGGATGAAACTACTTTTATAAAACTGGAGAGTTCATACCTAAATATTCTATAATCTAAGGGAGATAATTTCAAGTTACACTACATCCTCCTTTCAGATTATGAGTTCATAATGACAATTTATTTGGTGGTTGAATTCTCTAACCGCTCCTGGTGTACACTGCTGGCTTGGGACTTCCCAAGTTGACAGGTAGGACATCCCTGTGCACAGTGAACTGGGTCTCTGATTGGTCAACTTGTTTAGCAAGATGTTCTGCTGTACTCAGGAATGTCTCTGGGTATGGTTGGTAAGGTAAACAATTCTGTTGGAGTTGCACATTCAGCTTCTCCATTTCCTTGTGGCTGATGGGGGCTACTTGTGAGTTGTACAAAGCTGAAAACATTAGAGAAATCCAAGAACTTTTTGGATATGAACTGAAGAACATTATTGCTAATGACATATTTGGGAATACCATATTGAGCAAATTTTGATTTGCAATTGTCAACAATACAGCCTGAAATTGTCATCGTTAGATGAGATATCTCTATCCATCTGGAATAATAGTCAATGACTAATAATTATCTGTGTCCTTTCTGTTCGAATAAGTCCATTCCTATCTTTTGCCATAAGTAGTCAGGAAACTTAGCAGGTTGCATTGGCTCTGGTGGATATTTCATTTCTTTCTCACACCAAACATTGTCCCATGCTCAGCATTTGCCGGTACCTTAGTGTCCTTCATGTAGACGGTCCAAGATGTCTTTTTGGAGGTCTCCAGGGATGATGAGTCAGCTCTGATACAGTAAGAGTCCCTGATAAACTGTGAGGTATGTCCTTATGAACCAGTAGGGTCTCAGTTCAGGATCTTGTATTGCTCCCAGGAACCCTGGAGAGAGTGCCTGCAATAATGAGGTTTTTCTCTATGATGTGTGTAATCTCATTAGGTGCATGCAGAAATGCTCAATTCTGGGAGTCAATCCATTGAGACATTTAGTCTTTAGCAGTACTGGTGCAGAGACCAGTTTTTTCTTCAGAGTCTGGAATTTGCCCACATGATTTGCCATGCCGAGTAACCTTCTTAGCTCAGATACATTTTGTGGTCTGGTCAACTCTTTTATTGCTTTTACCTTCTCAGGATTTACTCAGATTCCTTCTTTGGAGATTGTGTGTCCAAGAAATTTCACTTCACTAGCAGAGAATTGACATTTTTGATTTAGTGTCATTCCTGCTGCTTCCATTCTTTGTAGTACCATTCGTACCCTCTGGTCATGCTCTTTCTGTGTTTGTCCACTGACCAGGACATCATCGACATCACAAATGACACTTGGTATTCTAGATACAATATGTGTCATTTCCTTGTGGAAAATTTCTGGTCTTATGCTTATTTCAAAACCTTAACAGAATCAACTATAATGCATGATGAAAGTTGTAAGTTCTTGTGAGTCTTCATGTAAAACTATTTGATGGAAACCACTGTTGCAGTCAAGTTTAGTGAACACTTATCAAGTTCAACAAGAAGTTGATGGAAGTGGAAAATATTTATTGCTGATATAAAAATTTCTTTAATGTTAAATCTTTAACAACAGTATTTGGTAGTTTCTTGCCATGCAATTTGTTTTTAAATTGTTTGTATAACCTATATTTTGTGGAATACAGACGCTATAAGCACGCATAACCTTCATCTTACTTAATTTTGCCTTCTGATATATTTCACTCCATGTACATCACGCAACAAAGTTGAAAAATTTGTGTATTAGTGATAACTAAGTAATGTTTAGTGAATATTATCAGCAAATTTTTATGTGAAAGTTGCATCTCATAGAATGTATTTCAGGACAATGGGTCGTCCGAAGAATGCATCGCGTAGAATTTAATTCTGGACAGGGAGCTGTCCAAAGAATATTTCAAACTTAATCTTTTCAGCATAGAAAATTTTTGTGCATTAAAGGCATGGTAAGCAATGTTGAAATGTTGATAAGCAGTGGTGTGAAATGTCGCATGTGGTGTAGAATATATGAAAAGTTCATGGAAATTTTGAATATTGTCCATGTGAACTGAAAAGAAAAGGTGTCGGAAGTGTGATTGAGATGTATGATTTAATGAAATGTGCTCCTACTTTTATCAGGGTGCTCAGGTTTATCCGAGTTGAATGTAGCATGCTCTGGAAAAAATTATGTATGAGTGAATTGAGGTTTCTCTGGTTTCCCACATGTTGTAGAAAAATTCTATTTGCCATGCCAGAGAAATGTATTTTGTATAGACATATTGTAGAGAATTAAAATTTTGCGATTTTGCACATTCATATGATCTAATCACAAATTTTAGTTGCTGTATAAATGTTTTTTTTTTTTGGTGGAGGGGTAATAGTGTCTGGCATGTGTAGTAAGATTTTTCAATGTTTTTCCTGACTGGCTCTCGTTTGGAAAGTGTGTAAATGTGAGTTTGTACATATATACAGTTTTGTGTTTCTGTTAGTAGGAGTAAAAAAAAAAAAATCACGTCGGAAGGTCACATATCTATGTAGTGGTCATGGGTTTACGTGTTGTTAAATTAGGAACACATGCATTTATTCCTGCTAGTAGAAGGTCCAACTACAAGAACATGGTGGACCCAGAAATTGAATCCACCATAAAGAAGTATAAAGAAAACCAACAAGACCAATATATAAATATATATATATACACACAAACAAGTATATGTATTAAACAACAAAATTTACAATGGACATAGACATTAACATTTGTGTTTGCGTGTGAACGTAAAGAGTTTGTATTTTGGTGAATGTTCGTACGTATGTGTATGTGTGTATAATGTTCATGGCGTCTCTCACAAATGGGAAAATGCAATCTTCTGTGAGAGCTTACATTGTAGATGTGTTTGCTGAAAATGAAGAAATAAAAAAGAGGACGAGGCAAGTAATCGCCCAGTATTTATAGTGTAGGGAAAGCAACCCCTAGTGAACAATTTGGACAATTAAGGAGGAGTTAACTCCGACATCCGTTACATTCAAAGTTAAGGAGGTTGTTTTTGTTTGGTGTTTAGAGGATTCATGAGTTCTACCTATCTATAGGCATTTGTCCAGGGTTAGTGTTTTGTCTGCTAAAAATTTCTCTCTTAATGCATTGTCTTTCACACAAACAATGATTTGATCCCTAATGAGTCTGTCTTTTAATTTTTTGAAAGTTGGGGCAAAACAACTATATAGCTAGAAATATAGATGTTTGATATTCTCTGTTGACTTCATTTGAGAGTCAACTGGTGACTGAATAATTTTAAAAATTCGGTTTGAATCTTCACCAATTGTTTGCAACATTTCCTGATAAGGACATTTTCTTAGGAAGGGGAATATTCAGAGAAAAATGTCTTGTGCCTATTTCTTTAAATAAACTTGTGAAGAACTCTTTCTTTTTAAAAAAAAAAAAAATGCATGTGTTCAGGGCGATGGCTGTTGTTGCCTTTTCCCCATGGTGAAAAAAATGTTCACTTTTGTCTTTTTCCACTGAAATCTTTTAGAGATCATTCAAAACTTTCAATCGACCACTTCTGACACCATGTAGTATTATGGGTTTTGACAATATTAGATTAATAAATAGTAATAATACAGAGTTAGTTTTAAGCTTTGATTTATTTGGAGGAGTACATGAGAATGAATGATGATGTGTTTACGTTTGAGGCTAAATCTACTTTTATAAAACTAGAGAGTTCATACGTAAGTACTCTATATTCTAAGGGAGATAATTTCAAGTTACACCCCACTCATCACATGCAATGACTCACAGAGAACAAAATTACAGCCCTATACATAAGGAAGCATTAAGCATAGTATTCACATGCAAGAAATTTCACCAATTCATGTATAGCACACATTTCATAATTGAGAATGATTATAAACCTCTAAAACATATCTTAAAAAAAACACCACTTTTCGACAATGACACAGCATCCTCAAATGTACACTTCTCTTGAGTAAAGTTCTAGTCCATTTGTTTGTCCTTTACAATAATTAATTTGCCTATCTTTTATTTCAGGAGTGCAGACTTCTTTGTTGGTTTGCCAGCTGCTTGTTTAATGCCCTTGTACATGGATGTTGCCGGTTTCCAAAGACTATTGAATGCTATCTGACAATTGAAGCCAGTAGTCATTTTCACAGTGACATGCAATTTGCTGGGCCTTGCTGTGACCAGCTTTCAGAGCCTCTATATTTTGCTGTCTAGGGTCACAGTGTGCTTAGCATTGGTAACTGGCTTCAAATATGTAGATGTTAGCCTCAAGCCATTGTGTACCTTCTTTCCATATGTCTAGACTGCAGCATTATAGATGGTGTTCCATCTGTCTTCCATGCACTGTGAAAAGTCATGGGGAAGGGTCTCCACATGCCTCTTTTTTTTAGTACTGTTGTGGCCTCAAACTGGATCGTCATTTGTAAAACTTGAAAAAAAATATTGATTTTCAACATCTTAAAAGTTTCAATAAAAACTTTAAAAACATCAGATTATCTATTAATTCACAGCATTAACTTTATAAGTTTACAATAGTATAATCTCAGATGAATATCTTTTGTTCAAAACAAATAAATCTTTCATTTTTATACTTTGGTTTCAGAGATTATTTTTGATCACAAAAGCTCTTTTTGAAATTCTGAGGCATTTTTAGCCTCACAAACTAAATTATTTGCCACTTGGATGATTAAAATTGTATCTATATTTTATTTGTTCTTTTTGTATGTATACTATTGATTTCTAACTACTATCTTTAAGAAAGTGTCTTTGAAATGGAATATAAAAGAAAATGAGCTTAAAGAGATTAATTGAAAACTAAGGTATTTGCTCAGCTTACCATGTCACTTTGAATTTATTTATTCAGATTCATTTTTCTTTCTCTTGCTTACCATTTGATCCTTTTCAGACTACCAAACGAAAATCAGACTAGGATCTCCAAAAATTTTTCCACTCATCAATACATGTTAATGTACTATTTTGTACTTACTGTGTGAGTAATACTTTATACACTCTCAAAAAATTTGACTTTATTTATATGATTTCTTTTACTACCCATAAATCCTGTAGTATTCCTGCATGTGTAGAGGTACAGTATGTGCCATACTTTCAGTAATCATATATTTTATTATTGCCAAATCCATTAAGTATTCTGTTGAAACAAAAAGAAAAATATTGTGAAATTACATACATTCAGATATAACATATTAGAAAACAATTTCAGTAGATGTTAAGCTTTAAAGGGAAATATATAATTGATATTCTAAGAGACAAAAGGTCTCTTCCTCTGATTGTTACTTATATTTGTATATTCTGATATATGTAAATAGTTTTATGAGATTTTATCAACAAGAATTGATCTGCAATGAAGGCCTTTTTGTTTTAACAAATGAGTCATCTAAAATCCTTTTACTTACTTTTCAGCTTAAGAAGATTGTAGTTTTATTTTACAGAAAATTATGATAATAATAATAAAACATTTTTAGATGGAATGCTTCATTTCTGTTAAAAGATGTTGAGAAATAACAACTTTTTGTATTGAATCACTAGGAAAAAATTATTTTATTAAAGTAAAAATGGTTGATAATGTAAAATGGCAAATAGTATGCTCTTTATTTTTGATCATTGTATTATGATCAACTACTTAAAACTATATGAAAAAGCTTATATTTGCATTTAAAGGCATATTTTTTGCATTTTTTCAATCTCATTTTTCTACTTTTTCTTGCATATTCTTTTATTATATACACACATAAAACCAATTTCTTTATTTAAATGATTTGTCAGCTTAAATATGAACTTCAAGTCTTGGTGAATCAACTAACCAGGATTTTATAACTTTTAGACCAATATTTTAACAATGACCTCTTCTAACAAGTGTGTCTGTAATGTTAACTTTGCAGAAGCATACACAGCAACTGTTTTAACATGCTGTAAATTAAATATGCTGTGAGCATCTGCTGTTTTGTTTTTAATATCAATTCAGAACTTATTTGCATGAAGCACATATTACTTATACATTTATATTTACATAACAAATACCCATTTTGGTAATTCTATGTACAGCATCCAGAATATATATTTCTAGCAATAAGAATGCTTTAATTATGCAAATTATTAATTTCCATTCAGAATTAAATCATCATAGCACTACTGTCAGAATATAAATAGGTTCTTAGCATGTAAATTTTATAGATAATGTCCGTAAACTAGGCAAGTAGAATGTCCCAATGAAACACAATACAAATAATGCTTTGCTTTCTTTTCTATTCACTATTCCCAGTTTGACAGCAAACAATAGTTATTTGTACAAGAAAATATTTGCATAGAAATTATATAGGTAGAAAAGCATTTCCATATTGGGCTTCAGTCTTTGTTTTCACAAAATATGCTCAATTATAAAAAAAATCAAGTATACTGAATAGGTTTCAATTAAACTGCAATGTGTTTATATGTTTGAGAGAGAGAGAGAGAGAGAGAGAGGTGTCCCCTAAGTATGTGTAGAATGTGTTCTTCATGGTCTTCCTCGATCCATAGTTTGTAGTGCCATGGACCCTGTCTCAGAAATGCAACGATAAACAACTGCTAAGGTTGGATGACTCAGCTTCCTTTAGTCTAGAAACGCAATCTGATACAGCTGTGCACCCTCACATCCATTACTATTTGCACAACTGTATGTAAAAATCATATTTGCCTGCTTACAATATAAATATCCTGCCTTTGTTAAATGGAACACAGCCAAGTTATCCAACCTTTCTTTTACTGTTTATTGTTGCGTTGCTTAGACAGGATCCATAGCACCGCAAACTATAAATCAAGGAAGACAAACATCCGTTCATACACCTGACCACAAAGAATACATTCTACAGGCTATCAGAGTTGATCCAAGTATCAGCACAAATCAAGTGGCCCTAGCATGTCATACATCTCATAGTACCACATGGAGGGTACTTCAAGAGCAGCTTCTGTATCCATATTAATGTGTGCTGGGTCTTTTGCACTCTGATCACTCATCACAGAACTTTTGCTTTCACAAACTGCCAATTCATTGTTTGTCTCTTCAGTCTTGTTTATGGATGAGGCAAAATTTGGAAGAGATGGAATAACAAATTTACAAAACCTACATTTGTGGATGGATCAGAATACCTATTGTTCAATACAGCTTATAGACCAGCAACAGTTTACGATTGATGTGTGGGCTGAAATTATGGGTGACTGTCTGGTAGGTCTATATGTTCTCCCAGCATGACTTACAGGAGCTGTCTACAGGGACTTTATTTTAAACACACTTCCAGACCTGCTAGAGGATGTACCCCAGCTAATACAGAGAACTTGACAGCACCAGAGTGCAATGATATTAAATATTTGATATGTATTGTAACCTAGAAAGGGTTACAGAATGAGGAATAACCAAACGGAGGTTGGAAATGAAATGGTAATCTATATAACATCAACAAAATACAATACTCGCCAGCAGCTTGAAGTAGGTAAACCACTGCTAGTGATGGACTACTTAGACAGCATATTACCCCCACTTACAATAGTGTCCAACATATTTATGAAGATTGGGACATACCCATTAGTGTTCATAGGTATGGTATATAAAAATAAGCTTTTTAAATATTTTATATACACTTTAAAATGCTGCCCGATAGATCCCTGAATTTAGTGGCATTGCCATTGATTTACCAGTTATGGAGTGGATTGAGAATGTTGTGTTGGTATACAAACTGTGCAACATAAAGAGGATTGAGTATGTCCTGCTGCTATGATTGGGAGGTGAGGCTCCCACCATATACCAGCAACTAAGTAAGGAGCAAAGGTCAGATGCAGAACAGATAAAGCAAGCCCTCATAAGTGTGTATGCAATGAGCTCTTTCAATGTGTTTGACCAGTTCATGGTTAGGCAGTTTCATATTGGGGAAAGTGTCAAATTTTGGTAGTGTTACAGCATTTGGCTTGGCTAGTTGGCTCACACTTACCTGAGCGATGGATGGTGTGCATATTTGTCTGGGCTCCCACAGGACATTAGGAGGATTATCGTTCAGAATAGAGACTATAACTTTGGAGCAACTTCTAACCTGTGCAAGGGTCATTATGAAAGATGACCAAAAACATGAAGAGTCAGTCACCACATCCATTCAATGAATGCTCCTTCTGGCATGTGCAAGGAAGGCATAATTTGTTTCAGGTGCTCTGGTCCCAACCACTTTGTTAAGGAATGTAAACAAGAACACTTGGAGAGAACAGATAATCCGTTATGAAGATCACACTGCAAAGTGTGTTGCTTTCATTGCAGCAAGGTTGAATACATCTTGTCTGAGTGCCAGGGAAATGGTTCAGGGGAGGAGATATCAAATCCAGTCTCCTCTGAACGATGCACTACTAGTCATTGAAGTGTCCATAGACAAACAGAATTGTGTAGCCCTTGCAGACACCTAATGAGCAGATCTGTATGCCACTTTTGGTGATGGTGGGTGGTGAAGGTGTTGACAGCCAATGAGAAATCACTAAATTGGATGTTGGTCATGCTCAAACTGTGACCATTGAAGTCCTGGTTGTGGACAGAATATTGCTAGGCTGTACTCTGCTTCTGGGCATTGATATGATCCAGGAGCTTGGAGGAATGTGCATAACTAAATTGGGAGAATTGCACTTCCCTGAGGGAGATGTACCCCCATGCACCACCATTTCCATTGATAAACCTGATTTTAGTGTACAATTCAACCATCAGAATAATGTTTGGACTGCCTCATGGAAATGGACCAGCAGTCGAGCACCCAAAAAACTGAAAAACTGTTCAGGAATAGGCTCTCTGGGAGTACGAAAAAGCACTTCCTGCGGTTGTGGCTAGACAATGAATGCTTGCTGCTATATCCCAGAAAAGAGAGCTCAATCCACCCAGGGGCCTGATTCCATTGATGGCGGTAGTTTAAGGGAACAAACTGAAGGTTTGGCCAGTGCTTGATTACAGAGAATTGGAGGATTTTATAAGAATTCACTGCTGACATGGATGTGTGCACCCAGAAGTTGAGGGAATGGCAAGGAGTGAATGTATCCCTGTTAGATTTGGGAAAAGCTTACCTAGAGATACACATTGAAAAGGCAGTGTGACTCTTTCAAACTGTGCTGATCAAGGGCAAGAAGTATTGTCTTACATGATTGGGATTTGGCTAAATGTAACACCTCTTATTATGAGGACTATCATTGACATGGTCATGTCCCAGAATGCGTCAATCAAAGATGCCACATCAGCTTACATAAATGACATCTTTGTCAATGAGGCCTTGCTTTCTACAACACAGGTAAGAGACCATCTATCCATTATGAGCTCAGTTACAAAGATCCAAAGAGACTACAAGACAGAGCAAAAGTTTTGGGCCTGCAAATCTGGGGGCAGAATGGTACTCTCTGATTGAAGCGAGGAAGTAAATTCCAAGACCTTCCTGAAGTCATTACTTGCCAAAGCATGTTTTCTGTGTAGTTGACTTGTGGGACTTTTTCTCATGTGTGGCTGGCTAAGAATAGCAACCACCTATATTAAGTGACTAGTAAGTGTGGTGTCCAAGGGATGGGACAACATAAACAAGGATGCTTTCATCCGTTGCATGCTAACTTAGACAATTGGTGGGGACTGGTGTATGAGTAGCCATGACTTTAAGATGTGGGTGGATGTTAGTTCTTTGGCCACAGGAGTGGCATTGGAAGTGAACAGGGGCATTGTTGAGAATGCTTTTTGATTGCATCTGGCAGGAAATGCTAAACATATTAATTTAGCAGACTCAATGCAATGATAAAAGGCATCAATCTGGCCCTCCAATGGCAGATGACTGTCTTGCACCTGGTTACTGACTCTGCATTCATTCATTGCTGAATATCAAACAGTCTGACTGGGAATGCATGTGTAAGCACGAAGGCAGGCAGTAAGATGTTGATAACATGGCAGCTGAAAACACTTCATGCACTGTTTGATGAGAATGCCTTGACAATGCATGTGATGCTGGTTAAATCTGTGATAAATCAAGTAGATCACCCCACCAGAGTACTCCAGGGGTGGTTGGAGTTGCACAAGGATGTTGAGTGGGTGTCAGGTGGTTAACATCCGCTGACAAAATGGTGTGAAGAAAACACAGTATTTCACCAGGTCTCTCAACCTTTTCAGTATCAGTAACAGTTGCAAAGTCAGTTGTTAAGAATTGTGAAGCTTGCCAACCTCATGCCAGTTCATTAGCAGAAAGGAAAGCTGGGAGTCAAAAACACCTCGAGCAGGTTAGCGATGGATATCACTCACTACTGCAAGGGACACTTCCTAACTCTTATTGATTGTGGTCCATCTTGATTTGCAATATGGCAACCACTTCATCAACAAGATTCCACCAGTGTCACTAACCAATTAATATCAGTCTTTTTCAAGTGGAGTCCACCAAACAATATCTTAACTGACAACAACACAACTTTAACTTGTGGGCACTTCAGAAAAATTCTTCACTGATTGAGGCATGCAGCTTCTCTTCTGATATGCTTATACATGGGCTGGGAATTATATAGTAAAAAGGAGTCACAGAAGCATTAAAGCCATTGTGGCTAGAAAGCAGTGATCTATACTAGAGGCAGTCTATTGGCATAATGTCACACCTAAGGACAACCTCTCACCTTCTACAGTGCCAGCAGATGCATTAAGTAAGTATCACATCTACATATGGGGCATTGATAAAAAGCCTCTGCCTGAACCAAGGAATACTTGAGAAGCATACGAGATGAGGAAGGTTGTCTGGGTTAAGACTCTGCAAGAGAGGTATATAACCAAGTTTTAAGATGGGCTGCACAAACAAGTTTAACAGTTTGATGGAAATTCCCCATCATGTGAAGAACTTGTGTCCCTTTTGGGACTCTCTATCTGAACATGGACATGATTCAACAGAGATTGAGCTGTTGTTGACTTGTGATCAACTTTGCCAGCTAATTCTCCTGATATCAGTATTGCAGAGTCTGTACAGAAGAACCCAATGATTCATACAGTGGTGATTCATCTGAAGATGAAGCTTGCATGTAAACTGTCTAAAAAGAAAAAATGGCAGCTTTGTGGGTTACACATTTAAAACAGATATATCCTAGAATTGGATAATCTCTAGCAAGATTCCTTTTTAACCTCATGTAAATTTTGGCTGTCAATGAGGAGATAAAACAGGACATAAGGATGACAGGCAGATGTGGTTATTACTGTATCAAGTAGGAGAGACACATATGCTGCAGAGGAATTGATTAAAGGATTAACGGATTGCAGTAATTGTGAACAAGCCAGAGAAGAAAGCACAATTTTACACATTTTTCCCCTACAAAATGGAAAACTGAAAGGCTGTATTCTGTATTTTGTATAAGCTCAAAAATCACTCTCTCCTCATTAATCAAAGCAACAGCCTTTATTCACAGAGTGACTTTTCTGATTGGCCATGCCAGTTAGGCAGGAAAGAACATTAGCATAATTCTTCTGATACTTAAAATGGCAGGTTTTTGCTAACAATTTTCCTTCAGCAGACCACGCATAAAACACAAACTCTTTTTTGAGATAGGTGATTTTCTCTTTCATTTCACTCCCCCTGTCACATAGGTGATCCACAAGGGTAGAGCTCTTTAATCTTAAGCTTCTCTGGAGCGGGACGATTACTGGAGGGGATTGAATGGTATGTTCAGAAGACTTGTCTCCTGAAGAGTCCTGGTTGGTTTAACAGCCTCATGCACAGACTCTTCACCATGTGAACAGGTACTGGCCATACCTACAATGGTGACTATCCTTTCACTTCCTGAACACTCAATGCTAGTGTTACTTGCTGAAGTGTTCGAACCTACACATGGACGCAGGTCCTTTATGTGTCTTGGGATTCCATAAACCAATGTAGCGTACTGATTTCAGTGATATGCCCCACCCAGTACTGAGTCACACACCAGCTGTGTGGGGCTTTAACCCACACATGATCACCCAGGTTGTATAACATTTGTTCTTTTACTTGTTTCCAGTGAAACATATTATGCTCTCCCCAAACCTACAAGCCAAGCACATGAGCATCATCCTTCAGTCATTCTGGGTTTTTACACATGAACCCAAAGTCACCAAGATGTTGTCTCACCTGTGCAGCAGGTACCATGGCTTTATTGGTGTAGATGTTGTCAATTTGAGCTGATATCACTTGGCAAATTGTCTCATCCTTAGATAGCACAACATCTACGATCGCACCACATTGAGCCCAAATTCCATTCACATTAGGCAGTATCACCATCTGAAACAGCCACATTGATTGGTGCATGTTTACTTGCAAGTAGGCCTTTTGAGGATCAATCACAATGACATTAGATCTCTTTCTTCACCATTCTCTCAATTTTTATGTACAAACATCAGCATGAGCCACATATACATCTACATGTTCATTCAGCTCCCAATAATCTAGTATTGGCCGCACATTTCCTTTGTTCCTCTGCACCATAGCCATTAGCGCAATGAGGCCTCTAAGAGGACCAAGCTCTTCTTTGGGATATAAGGTCAGCTATCCATTATCCAGCCATATCTGCAGTTTGCACAGGTATTCCCTCCTGATTTGTTCAGGCACCAAGTACTCAGACACCCACTTCTGGAGCTTCTCTGGTGGGTTATTTTCTGACCATTTCCACAGTGCTGTCCATGACTTTGTGCTTTGGTCAAACTCTGCACTAAAGTTGGGCCCATCAATCATAAAGGCAACACAGAGAGACGGACTTGGAAACTGGTCTTTATTTGACACTGTGATGCATACTCTGCCCAGCTCCTTAATAACATCCATCCCAAGGAGCAGGTCAAATCTCAATAGCTTGCTGTCCGTGACTAAAAAACTAACAGTGACAGGGTCACCATTATTGATGCTGAGTTTTATGGTTCCGACTCTTGAGAGCATTTCTATTAGCACCTCAAACTTTGTCCACTCCACTGCAGATAGATTGATCAATTCATGAGTGACCTAGAGCAGCTCAAATCTACTAAAGCGGGACACGTTATCCCATTGATGCATACCTTAATCATAGGGAGTACCTCTTTCATGCTCCATTTTCTGGACACTTAAATACAGTTAGCAAAGCATGCTTGATTTGCTCAATTTCAGTTTTTGTTCTTTGTTCAGCTGCCTATACACAGCAAAAGCCCTGTCTTTCAAATGCAGTGGAAGAATTTGTTCGATCTTTGTAATTTCGCATAACTCACAGACCAGTTCCGCATTTTCAATCCACTCATCCACAGGCTGTCCAGTCTTATCACCAGTGAATCCAGGGATCAGTTTTATGTTGAACAGTCTTTCTGCCATCTTGTTAGATACAAAGTAATGCTGAAAAACCTTGTTAGAGTATTAACCAATGTTGCCATTAAAAAAAAATTTGTGTGCCAACAATACGTTCAATCATATATCTGTGTTCAAAAATAGTCGTAAACAATCCAGCAGGTAAATTAATACCGAAAACGAGGTCAAAAATCCAACCTTCCACTTGCAACAGGGGAAACATACTTTTGCTCACCAAGCTCAAAAATCAGCCTTTTTTCACAGAGCGACCAGAAGACCTTCGCAGATCTATCTTCATAGCTATGCCTAAGAAACCAGGCACAAACGAATGTGAACTTCACTGAAAAATAAGCATAATGAGCCATGTGACAAAATTCATCATCCGTATTTTGATGAATAGAGTGCATAGTAGAATCAGGCTAGAGATAGGGCAAGAACAGTGCGGGTTTGTTAAAGACACCAGAACAAGGAACATGATATTCATGCTCAGAATGTTATCAGAAAGAGTAATACAGATGCAGAAGGATGTGTACCTATGTTTCATAAACTATGCAAAGGCCTTCAACAAAGTACACCACAAGGATCTGATGGAACTGCTCAGCAACCTTGATATATTTACGAAAGATATCAGAATAATCAAGAACCTATACTGGCAGCAAACAGCATACATGTGCATATTCAGTGAATATACAAAAATAGAAAGAGGTGTAAGGCAAGGCTGTGTCTTCTTACCAGACCTGTTCACCCTATACAGTGAGGCAATTCTGAGAGAATTAGAAACTCTACAGGATTTAGCATTGGCAGCCACAATCTTAACAACATAAGATATGCAGATGATACAGATACTGATAGCAGACATGCAATAGAAATGACAAAATCTCCTACAGAAGGTAGTGATGGAGAGTGAGAAGAAGGGACTAAGCATAAACTACAAGAAGGCAGAATGCATGGTCATCAGTAAGAGGATGACCCTGAAATGCAATTTGCAGGGCAGGAACACTAGAATCAAGCAGACACAGAAGTTTAAATATCTGTGAAGTGTTTTGACAGAGGATGGTAAGTGTGACACTGAGATCCTTAGACATATTGTGATGGCCAAGGAGACATTCCAAAAGCTGAGCAGAATATTGTGAGACAGGAGGACTTCTTTGGTAACAAAGAAAGGAATACTGAGCTGTTACATGACATCTGTTCTTCTTTATGGCAGTGAATGTTGGATTATTTCCTCAAAGATGAAGTACAGACTCGAGGTGACAGAGATGTGGTTTGGCAGAAGGATGCTAGGGATATCATGGACCGAGCGTTTGAGCAGCAATGAGGTCTTAGAGAAGTTGTAAACAAGGAGGTGGCTTATACTTAACATCAGAAAGAGGCAGCTGAAGTTTCTCGGACAAGTAATGAGAAAGGAAGGCCTGGAGAATCTGATACTCACAGGCTGAATAGAGGGAAAGAGAGACAAGGGAAAACAACGTGTGATATACCTAGCAGGCTTAAGCAAGTGGATGACAGAATGTGGTCGGGGGGGAGGAAGCAGAGGAACTTGTTGAGAGCTGCAAGAGATAGAGGGAGGTGGAGAGGCATGATCGCCTACGTCCTGAAAGGACATGACACATAAAAAGAAGAAAGAAAGGAAGATTTCTCTGACTGGCCACACCAGTCAGGGAGGAAAGAACATTAGCATAGTTCTTCTGATACTTAAAGTGTCAGGTTTTTGCTAACAACTTTCTTTATTTTTCCTTCGGCAAACCATGCACAAAATGCAAACTCTTTTTCAAAGTAGGTGATTTTCTCTTTCGTTACAATAAAATATATACTATGATATCCAAAGAATATCAAATTGCTGCCACTTAACCTATCAACAACAAAAAAATTGACTACAAAATCAAAACTTAAAATGTTCTTCAAGTGAAAAATATGACAAATCAATGTCCAGTTAGGATCAGATTATTTCAGGGTGCACTTTCTTTTAGAAAGCAAACCTTGATGTTGTCTGTATGCAAAAGATCCATTGATTTGGAAGTAACTCCATCACAAGGAGAAAAGATAACATGGAGTTGGAATTGCAATACACAAATCACCAAATATTTTAAAGACAATATTGTAAACCAGTCAGAAACACTCATAGCAGTCAACATTGTTGTTCATGGCTGTAAGATCTGAGTAATATCAGCTTATGCTACAACTGAAAAAAGTATTGTTTCAGAAAAAGAGAAATTCTACACAGAATTAAGTAAATTTTGTATATTAGAAAATAAACAGAAAACTGCATTAATGAGGATTTTAATGTTACTTCAAGTATTTTTAATGCTACCAGTACTCTGTTGGTGGTAATAAGACATCACCTTTTGAAATGGAAGCCTCAAACAGAAATATAGAAATTGTTAAACTTTTGTTACTCAAAAAGATCCTCAATACATGATTTTACCACCTCATGAAACATAACATCACATGGCATATCCTATATAATTTAACAAAAAATATTATTGACTTCATCTCAGACTCTTGGATTAATGTTAGAAGAGTATACAATTCCTACTTTGAATCTGATCACAGACTACTTGTAACTAAACTGACAACATCAGCCAGGAAAATAGCTTGTCTCCATCCATATAAACCACAGAAAACACCTTGGTATAACATTCAAACCATTAAAAATGAAAGGGTAAATTTAGAATTCAGTAATAAATTAGAGTCCAAATTGATGTTGATAGATCTTTATCAAAATAACATAGAGGAATCAAGTAACATTATCATATCTTCATTAGCTGAAACATGTGAGACTATTCCAAGAATAACTAGTAGGAAAAAACTTATACAAGAAAGAGACAAATAGAAGAGGAAAAAATGAAAGGGAAAATACTAAACAATTAAGAAAGAAAATGAAAAAGTCTTAACATTTTTTAAGCCAATATCTTCAGAAAATTGAAGCAAAATTAATGAAACCAAGCATGAAGAAAACAACAAATCACAATAACATCAGACAATCAAAACTAACACAGAAGTAGTGTCCTGGTCTCAAAAAACACACAGATTCACATTTCAACCATGACATACTAAACTAAAGATGTCTGCATTACATAGTCTGTCTACAAACAAACAATAATGAACATAATGATGATGAATTTCAGAATGTTATTAAAAAACTAAAGAACAACAAAGCATTGATATTGAAAATAGCTTACTTCATATGAGGGATCCATGTCAAATCAACAAATTTTTTAGGCAAAAATATGATCAATACAGATTTTTTCAAATTTGCTACACTTATAGATCTTCATGATATGAATTGAATGGCATTAGTCTTACCTCTTAAATTTGTATGATTCTGGAATTATGACCTTTTCCAAAAATATGAATTTTTGATGAGAGTAACAAAGTTTAAAATTTAATATCTCCAGTGTTTTTGCTACTAAAAAGCTTATTTATATACCATTTTAAAGTACTTGAATGAATTTAAAATGTACCATATGTATTTTTTATCTTAGAAGTAAAATAAGGCAAGTTGACCTTGATTCCAGAGTCACTCAATGCAGGGTTCAAACTCTCAAAGCTATCTGCTTATATGCACTTCAACACAAAACTGTTGTGGATTCTGGAGATTTGTTGATTCTTCAATTTTCACATTAATCCCAATAAGAGTTCTTTGTTCCCAATTTCTACTTTCTTAATCAACTTTCCAAATTTAGAGAATTATCCACCTTCTTGGGAGTAGTTACAGGGATTGCTCCTCCCCTAAACTCCATCCTACTTCACTTCACATCTTGCACCATTACTCTACACAGGCAGCACCAAATTCTCCCTCTTCCTCCTTTCTTTTCGGCATTCAACTTTAGCCTTCCTCCCAAGGCAGGTATAACTGTCTTTGTGACAAATGTAATTTTTAAAGCACATGGGCAAAATGGCATAGTTTCATTATAGTCATTAATTTTAATTCTTTTGTTTTCTCAAAGAAGAGATAAAATTATTTCTCCATTCTTGGACTTATTTATGTATAGCAAAAACATAAACCAGATCACCTACTTGTCTATGACAGGGTCTATTTTCATAACTTCGACCATCAAAAGGGGTTCATTCCTTGTTTACATTTCCCAATTTGTTTTCGTCAGCAAAAAATATAAGCCCTATCTATCTCTCCCTTTTATTAATGATACTTGTTTGCCTAAATTCTCAAGGAAGGGATAAAATTGTTTCTCCATACTTGGGCTGATCTTTGTCTAGTGAAAATATAAATCAGATCTCCTACTCGTCAACTACAGAGTCAGTTTTCATAACTTTGACTCTTAAAAAGAGTTTGTTCTTTGTTTAAATTTCTCAATTTGTTTTTGTCAACAAAAATATAAGTCCTGTCTGCCTCACTTCTTGCTAATGATATGTGTTTTCTTAATTCCTCAAGAATATAAAACCATATCTCCAAATCTGTTTTTGTTCACATGCCAGATTCTTGATAGATAAAAAATAAACTTTAGGAGGGAAGAAATCCAGACAGTCCCATTTTCACCAAAGAAAATATCTCCACTCTCTCTCTCTCTCTCTCTCTCTCTCTCTCTCTCTCTCTCTCTCTCTCTCTCTCTATCTATCTTCCAGCTTACATTTCATTTTGGGCTTAACCCTTTCCTGCTTAGAATCAACACCTAACCACCTCATGGTCTCAGTCTCACACCAGTAGTTATATCAATGCCACATTATGAAGAAAATTTTGTATAGTGACATCAAACTCTCCATAATGAAGAATCCCTGCTGTGACATGATTTTAGGCCATGATTTTCTTTGACAATATTCCTCTGCTGAGATTCTCTTTGAAGGTTTGAAGGAGTGAAACCAGTTCTTAGCATTTGCAGCCTAATGACAATTAATGTTCAGTACCCATTGTTGTTCAACAATATAATACTCAACAGCATGTATATAGCAATGAAATCCAGAAGGTACTCACCAGGTGAAAAACAGTTTATAAAATCAGAGGTTACACGAATGCTTAGCGAAAGAATCATCAAAGCTCAGGTACTGATAACATCCTTCAAGAACCAAAAGAAAAGACTGGTAATCAACTACTTGCAAACCATTAATAGGTTTTCATTTATAAAGTATAAATGAATATATAAATATAATTTTATAAAAATTCATCATTGTATTGATGAGATGGTAAATGAAATTGCAAAATATTGTATATACTGGACCTTGGAGTGCCTATCAGCAAGTGGCAATCAAACCAGAAGATCGGCTCTACATAACTTTTGAGGTAAAAGGTCATCTCTAACAGTTTCAACCAGGTACCGTTCAAAGTAACAAACAGTGTCACAAGCTTCCAAAGAATTTTTAGAGATGAAAAGTTGGGAGGAACTTTCACCTACATCAATAACATGATAGTATGACTCTGAACATAACAACCACTCCAATGATAATTGCAACCTGAAAAGATTTATGGTGGTGGTAAACAAAAATAACTTCACACTAAATAATAATAAATGTTCCTTTAGCATAGACCATATTAACTTATTGGGGTACACTGTGAACAAGGGCTCTATGACACCAGACTCCAAACAATGAAAATCCCTATTGAGGTTGCCAATTCAGATTAATATGCATTCCTCTCAACAAGCTTTGGGAATGTTTACCATTACTCTCAGTGGATTATGTCCTTTTCAGAGAAGAAAAGCCCATTGGTACAAATGAATAGCTTTCCCTTGTCATCCATGGCAATTGAAGCCTTCAAAAATTTAAAAAAGGATATAACCAATTCCACAATGGTTGTCATGGACCCTGCTTTTCCCTTTGCAGTGGAGACAGATGCATTTGATAGTGCCGTTGCTGCTTCATTAAAGCAATCTGGCCATTCTGTTGCATTTTTTCAAGGACCTTGTCTCAATCTGAACAGCATTGAGAAAATGGAGGTACTACCTAATTGTGCACCATTTCAGACTCATTACTGACAAAAAGTTTGCTGCATTCATGTTTAACACCAGGACAGCAAATAAAATAAAAAATAGAAAAAATAGCAAGATGGAAAATTAAACTCTACTTTTTTACTTGTGACATATATCATCATGGTAAAGAGAATGCCACAGTAGATCATAAAAGCTACCCAACCATTTGAGAGATTGAACATAGATTTTAAAGGCCCTCTACCATTGACATATGCTGACCGTCATTGACAAATATTCACGATTCCCACTTGCATTTCCCTGTCCCGACATAACAGCAAACTGATACAGTGTTTATGCTTCTTATTTGCCATTTTCGGAGTTCCAGCATATATTCACTCAGATCATGGAGCCTCTTTCATGTCAGAGCAACTGAGGAAATTCCTACATGAACTGGGGGTGGTCCCCAGGGTAACAGGCAATGTGAAAGCTACAATGGCATACTTTGGAAAATGGTACAGTTAGCTGCCACAAACTGCAAATGACCAATCACCCAATGGGAGAATTTCCTCCCTGAGTCACTGTATACCATCTGAACTCTTCTATGCACAGCAACAATTGCTACATCACCTGAAAGGTTTCTCTCTTTTCAATGAAGAAGTTCAGCTGGAATCTCAATCCCTTCATGGCTCTCAAAACCTGGAGTGGTCCTGCTGAGGTACTACATCTGACACAATAAATATGATCCACTTGTTAAATTCTTCTAGAGATATTATCCAGGCATCAGAAAGTTTGTTCATTCATGAATTCACCAGGTAACTCAAAGTCTTCCCATTGAGAGAAAAACAACTCGTGAAAATTGAGCTACATTTGAACCAGCAGGGGAAACAGGTTAATTCAACAATGCATTAGTTTTTATAACCAGGAGGATGTAAGTACAGTCCCTATATGAGGTAACAAATATTCTCCATAGAATAGAACTTAACATTTTCATCCTCTTTTTTTTTCTTAAAAGAAAAAGTAAAAATAGTCACAAAAAAAAAATAAATTTTAGATAAGTTATCAAACTACATCAACTTATTCATGGGATTCAAAACTTTTTTAGATGGAACACCAGTCTTTGTAAGTGAATCAGCAATTTCATGTGCCCTGGGGACCCACTCGGCAGAAATGATATCACTCTTTTTTAGTATTTCTCACAGGATGGCTGCTTCAATTCACAGCCGCTTGTCCAATAACTGATACAACAAATGCTGTAATCTTTAACTTAAAAGCAGAATATAGTTTCTTAGAGATCACAAATTTTCTAGAAGTCATCAGATCTTTAATTTACAAAGTTCAGAAAAAGCTGGGTGACATAAACAGGAATGTTTCATTAGTAGTTAAGGGAATGAAACATTCACAGTTCTGACACCATCATTACATCTAAATTCATAAGACAGGTTCTGAACATCATGGATGAGAATGCCAGAAAATCAATGGTGATTGCAAATCTCCAGAACTGTGGTTCCCAAAGATGTCCAAGTTGTATATAATGTGTAAAGGGCAAATGATTCATGCAAAGTGGATGCTTTACAAGATTAAAGACACAGATGAACATGGAATGATTTAGTTTTTCTTGGGTGAAAAGAAAATGATCAGGACCAAAAGGTGAACAGGTGAAATGATAGGTGACTGTGTACAGACACTTTTAATGTCCCAAAGCTTAGGCACACTGAGTTTCCAGTAACTGTAATGGTGTTTGAAGTTGTGAGAGAGATGTCTTGACTCTCCACTTCTTTTCATAAGGCCTTTAAGTTAATGCTGCTGGCTACATTGAGAAACAGTTATTAAACCCTGGATAGGCAGAGTATGCAATAGATGGTTGTATTAATTTCAGAAAGACTGCTCCTCTTCATAAAACTTGAGTAACCCAAAAAATGGATGTCTGACAATTTTTGTGATCATGAAACACCTAACATGTGGCTTCCAAACTCACTGGATTTTAACCTTCTGGACTACTGTGTATGGAGTATTGTTGAAGTTAACCAACATCCCTATAATACTAAGGATTCTTATCAAGACAATGTGTTAATAAACAAAAGCCACTTGATTCAGACATGCCAATGCTTTCAATCCTGCATCAAAGTGATCTGATGCTGAATGTGAATATATTGAATAAATTTTTGTAACACTATAACGGCTTATATGCTTGTTTTTCCAAAAGCTCAATACCCAACACACCATATATGTGTGTGTGTGTGTGTGTGTGTGTGTGTTTCTAACCACATGCTATAACTTAATGTTCTGGTTTATGATTAATAGCAATATTCAAATTTACTTTATTTTTCTATTTTAAGAATGACTACATTAAAGAATGTAAAAAAATTTTAAAAATAAAAAAATGAAAGAGTTTTTTAGAATTTCCTACTCTTCTGAAACTGCATAAAGTTTTTCTTTCTCTACTTTTATTTTCTTGATAAAGATGAACTAATGATGTTTTAAAACATGATATGACTGACCTGAAAACTGTTCTTAATAACAATACTTACTCATTGATTAACATGAAATTGTTTTTCCTTGGTATTTGCAGCACTAAGAGTATTTCCAAGAATGAGACTTTTTAATAAGCTAATCAGCCTCCTGATTTTGATTCTTATTTTTGGCATTCTTCTCGTCATCATGAATATTTACGAATTGCAAAAGGTTCATGAAGAGCAAAATCGTCTTGATCAGAAATCACCGAAAAGCTTGGAAATGTACACTAATAAAATTTACAGCAAGGAAAGAGTGTCAGAGAAACCAAGCCCAGTTGTTTGGATACATGGGAAAAAGGTGAAAACCTGATTAATATTTTTCTTCTTCATTGCTTTAAATTTTTTTCATTCTTTATGAGCCTATTATTTTCAAGTATTTTATTTATAGAATTACAGAACACAATTGGGGAACAGTTTTAAAATTTTAATTCAAATATTAAATCATTATATTAGTTCCCAGGGTCACTTTTTGTACATATTTTGCTATTGACAATACTAATATTTCAATTTTATCAAATCTTTCCCAAAATATGTTCAGCTGGGAAGAGATGTAAACCAAAATTTCCTTGTTCATATGAAAAGCGTGCAAATACAATTTTGTTCTCTTGTATATTATAGCTTAAATAAGCAGATATTTTTATAAATCATTAATTGTGTCTATCAAAAAAATAATTACAGTACTTATTCATTTTTTTCTCTCGAACTTGTAATATATATATATATATATATATATATATATATATATATATATATATACATTATGAGCTTACTTTCAAGTTTTGTTTTACTATATGCAAAAAAAATATCTTTAGCTGTTTGCTACTTGTTTCTTTTCTTTTTTAAAGTATAAATGAATGAATATATACAAGGTTTACTGGAAAAAAAACGAGTGCATTAACACCAACATCGAAGAGGGAAAAGTCAAAAATTATACACACTCTTATATAAAGATATCTTATGGCAAAATTTTTAACTTGCCCTCATAAATTTTTTTTTTCTCTTTTACTTAAAAGAGTAATTGTATCCACTGTAATTAAACAGTTGGTTAGCAGTTATATTGTGACACTATTTAAGTGTTATTAGTATTTAGAAGGAATATGACATAGGATTAAGAAAAGAGTTCATGTGAGAATTCTGGATAGAATTGGAGCATTAGAAGGGCTGCAATGTGGAAATTATTGAAGTGAAAACATTGTGATATGAGGTCAGGAAAATATTTATGAAGCATGATTTTCCTGACAGCACAGAAAATTATTTAAAAATCAACAATATAAAACAATGGGACTTGTAATCTGTTGTTTTGGGAAATAAGATTTCATAGTTATTTGTTAAATGTCGATAAATTCCATTAGCCAATTTGTCATTGTTTTTTGTTTGGTAAGAACAGCAAAATGTAAACAATTGGTGATTGTTTTGAAAATTGGCAAAAGAATTTGTTGAGGCTAAAAAATTAGTGTTTGGAGAAAGGGAAGGATTTCTAAAAGCAGAGTGAATTCTTTACTGGTGTGGAATAAATTTTTATATACAAAAATTAATTTGTAAACAATGATTGTAGAGTAACAAAGGAATATAAAAACAAAGTTACATTGTTTTGAATATTTAAGCCATTATCAATGATCAGGTATTGTCACTCCAAGGTTGAGGAAAATGAATATTAATGAATCTGGAGGTGTGGTTAGTGTTATGCAAGATGCATATAAACCGTACACTATTTAAAGCCTGAGAGATAGATTAGGAGCAAAGAGTTGGAGCAGTTGCAGTTGAGTGAGAAGTGACCCAAGGGTGCTCAAGCCCAGTGATGAAGAAGTCACATGTCCTGCTGTCAAAGAGAACTGTTGAGCAGAGTACTGTTGATGTCAAGCCAAGAGAATAGTTGACATGGTAAACTGATGACTTGAAGTCTCAACGACATTTTTGTGATTTATTTTTCACATTTCACCAGCAGGAATATCTTTATCCTTTGGTTCTCATAGCAGGGTTCTGCAAATGTGATTCAGTGCTTAAGTGCAGACAAAAGTTTGATCTTCATTACATTGTGATCAATCAGTTACAACAAGGGACAAGGTAGATCAAGAACTGAAGTGGTTGACAGATAACAATTAGTTGACTGGTACCAGTACTGACCAGCATGGGAAAGACCTTGGATCGAGTCAGGCTGGCTATGTTATAATATATGTTATAAAAAAACGAAAAGTTCTTGATCTGACCCACTTCCCAAGATATGACCAAATATCAGACAGGCCAAGCATATCAGGAAAATTAATGATACAAAATATCCTAGTTGGAACAAATCAAGGGAAATAAAAGAGCAAAAATTCTCTACATTCAAGTATTTATCAATTATTTATTTATATTTATAGTTATTTATATTTTAATTCATACAGTTAATTGTTAAAATATCATCCAAATGTCTATATAACTACAATAGAAATGTCTGCTATACTTGGATTGATTGTAAGTTTTTGCCTTAGGTTCACAAGTAAATAATTTGAGAATCTTAGTTTACTGTCAACTGAGTCACTCTATTGTGAAAATTATATTCTTAGCAATTCTTTTTTCCAAACTTATTTAATTATTTCATATAAAACTTATCTGAAACAATAAGTCAAAGAAATTCTCATTATTTTCTTTTTCTTAAAAACTAACAATTTGAATAAGATCAAAGAAAAAACTAACCTGGACTAGGAAGATTGAAAAATGGACATAAGTGCTATTTGATTTTGGCCAATCATATCTTTATGGTTTAACTCATTCTAAAATTGCTTTTCTAGAATTAAACTTTAAAACTTTTTTTAGAAATAGGTACAATATGTTTTTTTTATTTCTTATTATATTATTGTTCATCCAATAAAGGATCTAACAGCCACTCAAGTTAGTTAAATAAAGCTGTTGCAAGTGCATAAGAGGGGGAAATAAGAAATGCAGATTATGAGGATATGTAGGATAGATAATGGTTTAAGAGTATAGTGATTGGGGAAACATCCTCTGAGGAGTGTGTTCCACAAAATTCTTAGTTCTTGGGAAGAAACAAAGTGGAACTTCCTCCTTACCAATGGAATATGAAGGGAATGAGCTGATCCTGAGTACATACAATGGTAGATCCTATCTGTGAAGGGGGAACTGAGGAATGTAGCTTTTCTGAATATTTGCCATGAAACAATGAAAATAGAGTAGTGAGAGTCTGTGGGAAATGAATTGTATGATAGAACATAATTTATCATCCACAGGACCGCATAAAACTTTGTATATTATTTCACTGAGATCAGTTTATTCAAAGAAAAAATATTAACAAATATTCACTTTGTTACTTTAATAATAATATAAAGTAATAAATCAATGAAAATATTAATTAAAAATATTAGCTAAAATATTATAATTTCATTAATAATAAAAATTAACAATTATTACAACTTAATTAATAATATAAAATAACAACTTCTATATAAACCATAAAAAAAGAATTTAATTTCAAAGGAAAAAACATTTACAACTAGAAGAAAAATCTACAGCTGAAAAAAATGAAAGACATAAAACAAAAGCAAAATTTTATGAACAAGTGCATGTAAAAGAATGTTAAATTCATGAATACATATGTGTACAAAATGGAGTAAAAAAGTGGATTAAAAATATGTGGAACAAATTGAAAAAAAAATTGAAAATACTGTTTAAAACCACAACCCCAGAAGATTGGAAATTTTACCAAAAAACTTCAAAGTCAGAATAAAATTGATATTTAAATGTTAAGTAATCTTTTCATATAATATATATATATATATATATATATATATATATATATATATATATATATATATATATATATATATACACACACACAATAAAATGGTATACAGATTTAACTAGAATTTACTTAATTAGCAGTGTCCAGAAATGTGATTATAATTACAAAAAGAGAATATTAATCTGAGAAACAATGATTTTGTAACTGAAATAAAGTATTTTATTTTACACAAAATCGAGTATGTTGATTCTAAATCCATAGATCTCAAATTGAAGTTTCCTTATCTTATATTAATTACCATAGACCAAAAAACCCTTTCGTTTATTACTCAGACAATTTATGCTGTACTAAACTAAATCAAGTATGCAGAAAGAGACCCTGTATTCAGCATGTCAATTTTTTGAGATATGGGGAGTTATCATAGTTTTATCCAATGTACATATATTAATAGTATATTATCTACTTGTGCTGGCAGGCATGGTATTCATTTGTGTTAGTTGTACAAAAATTTCTTGGCCCTAATAAATATGAAAATTGTTGATTTAAAAGATTTGGATACCAGATGAAGTCTCTTAAAATGCATTTCTTTCACTGAGCATGATGAGAGATTTCTGAAATGGAATCAAAGTATCAAAACCAGTTTAATCCAAACATGTATGACTACAGCTGGTTCCTGTAATGGGAGAGTAGCATAAGTGTTTCAAATATTTCTGAAGATTTCAGAAATAAATGTGTATTTTTTTTTGGTTATTTCCTATAAATTTGCCTTGAGCGTAAATGTGTTATTTATTAATATAATATTTGCCTTCAACATAAAATATTTTATGTGCATATCTCAAAGACCGCATATGCAATTACAGTTCTGAGTATAAATTTGAAATCAGTGTATGATTTACTTGGGTAGCAGACAAAGATTTTTTTTACCAAGTGTTATTCAGCTCAGGATCTAGTGAAAGAATGTTAATGAAGGTATTTGAAATTACATTGAAAGTCATTGACTAATCCAGCTCAATATCTTTTTCTCAGTTATTCCAGTTCTTTTACTTCAAATATGACCATAACTGTTTCTTGTAGGATAAGTGTGCAAATTAAATTGTAATCACTATAACAGGATGGTTTTCACATAAACTAAACTATTGGCCATTCTTATTAAATTTTGTCAAAAGATTTTCCCCTTTGGTGCAGCTAAATCAAGGTTTGTTTTTCTGCTATAACAAAGATATAAATAAATAAATTTAAACCATATGTGGCATAAAATAGCAAGCCAGTCAAATTTTCTTCAGTGTTTGAGAGATAAAAAAACAGAGTGGGGAAAAAACAGTAAAAAAAATTGAATAGAAATGGTGATTAAATAATAAATATATCACTGTTAATAAGTTCATGAAATTGCAATACAAATGAATCTCAACAGATGATTATATAACCTCATTTTATTTTCTGAGTTTTCATGAACATAATTCCAATATTAAATGAAACACAAACATACATAATTCATGATGAATTAGCTTACAGAGAATATGATATCTTGTTACGTGAAAGAACTAAGCAAAGGTAGTATTGAACTAATTTAAAATCAGTTATGATCATTTTTTTTCTTTTTTGTATTAAATTCAAACATGTCTGTGTTAGAAATACATTTCTGTTCAAGATATGGCCAAGAAATAATGTCTTCAGTCTTTCTTGATGCTTGTCTATTTTTTGCTTCCTTTTCAGGTAGAAACTGGATATTTAAAGCATGTATTTAATATATTTAAATATCTGGGTTATTCAACATATAGTCAACCAAAATTAAATTGGGATGTACTATGGACACATGATTACCCATTTTTGGAACTTGTTGATGATCTGACAAAATTAAAACCTCATCAGAAGGTAAGATTTAACACAGTGTATTTTTGTTAAGTTTGTAAATAATAACTTAAGAAAAAATGCATATGTTGCATCCAATCTTTAATCTTTAAGAACCTTTGAATGGATGTGGGGAAAATGGCAATGAGAATTTCAGATCCCAAATCAGAAATAAGGTGTTGTAATTCCATCAGTCTCAAAAGTTCATGGTCAAAAATACCAGGGACGTAAAATAAAAGGAGTAAAAAATATCCACAACTTGCAACATACAACTACTTACTTCATCCATGAAGAACAGACGATAGAGAATATACTACTGTATTCCAAAGTAGCATTCGTTTATGGGTAAGAAAGGCTGTGATTGGTTGAGATTGGTAGACAAGTGAAAAAATTGTCATATTTCAAGGCCTTACTAAAGTAAACCCAATCTGGATTTTGCTTTTCTTTTTCAACAAAAGGCACAGACAATGAATTTTTGAGGTAAGATTTGGTTTATCTCTTTTGTCACCATGATGCAACAATTTCACTGTTGTCTTTCTGAATAGGATAATTCATAGATTCAAATAACAGAATTTAATACTGCTCATCCAATGTCTAATATAAATCTAATAAAGTTGCTTTACATATAGAGAAAGCACATATTTGAATTTATATATAGTTGATTTTAAGAATTCATTTATTACATATTTAAAACAATATTTGAAAACTTTCTGAATACTGGATATGACATACACCCAAGAAATGTATGTACAACAGCCAAAATATCCAAATGATCAAGCAAGAAAGAAAAAATGTGGATGCTGATCCAACTGATTATGGAATAATAATATCAACTCATATCAAAATGTGTATAAGTAATTCCCTAGTTATTCCCCGCTTCCATTCTAAGGAGTTCTCCCATTTAGGAAAGACCCCAGTTCCTGTAATGATGAAGCAATAAATCTCTGTCATTCAACACTCTGTTGTCATCTTCTATCATTATAAAATATTTATAATGAAACATGGTGGCAGCTGGTTGCTAAAACACACTTCTTAAAAAAATTACCGGTTATCAATTCTACTGTAAGTTGTTTTCATAACATGTTTTGCTTTGCCTCTCTCTCATATCTCAATAGATGACTACAAGACTGTTTTTCCATGGCCAATTTCCCATCAAATCAACTACACTCCTTCAGTTAATTTTGTTTTGTTTTTCTCAGCCCTAAGAAGGGCAGAAATATTGTTAACAGATGACCTCTTAACTACTTCACACATCATGCCAGGCTGGTTTCTCTAGTGGTCATATCACTTCTCTTGTCATCCCTCTCTCCTCTAGTTCAGATCTCTGAACTTTTGACCAGTCTTTTCTTCTTCTTTTTAGTTGAGAGAGAAGTAAAGAACAAGAAGGATTAGAGAGAAAGAGTGAGAAAAAAAGAGTTTTAAAGAAAAGCAATTACCTTATTTTAACTTGAATTCTTTTTATTTCGTTTATATATTTTATTTTCATATTTTATTTCTATTGGGACTCACAAGTGTATGTGAATATCAGCAACTTGGCGCACTAATTTAAATGAAATTTATTTATTCATTTCTTCTGTAAAATTTGTTTTGGCCCAAATAATTGAAAAGAAAACAACAGAAACTTGACAACATTATTAGAAAAAAAGAGTTTATTAATTTCTTTACTCATGACTATTTAGTTTTTGTTTATAAAGAAAGAAAATAAATCCCATAAAAATCCTGGATACTCAACATGTCTTAGCAATGAAGCTGAACTGAATTTTACTCAAACAACAAAATGTATTATTCTGATCAAATTAATCTTCACTGGGGTTGTTTTTGTTATTCTTTTGCTATTATTCTATAACCTAGAACAGCATAGAAACAGCAGAATATTGCAATCAACACAGTTGAAAAAAAAAACTTAGCAGAGATTTTTATTTTTATATAATAAAAGCTGAAGAATGATTTTAGTGACTGAAGTCTTTGTCTTAACTTCCTTAGTTAACTGTGCATGAATTTAAATATAAATATTAAATGAATTGTAATGGTAGAGGTGTTATGTTATGTATCTGTTATTAGTGAAGATGACAAAGGAGCTAGGTACAATAACAACTTTATTGTTTAGTCATCATTACAAGTGCTCTTCTTTGTTTCTGGAGAGTTACCTAAATAAGGGGTCATATTATAAAGGGGAATAGGGAGAGTGTTTAAACGTAACATCTCCCTCCTTATGGAGCGAAAGGATTGTTTCTTTAGTTTAGGGGTGGGGAATTGTTTGAAAGATGGAGTGAGTATTGTCATTCAATGTATCTTGCAGGCCTTTTTATGACTCGACATATGGGTTTCCTTCTGATCCTACCTCATTCTCTCTGATTATTTCTTTTTCAGAGGTGAGATTTTCTTCCTCTGACTAGTCATTCAATGCCAGTTGCTGTCATGAGGATGAGTTTGCTGTTCATGTTGTTTGGTTAAAGAACTGCCTGTTGTGATAGTATCTCTGTCTGTTCCATTTCACAATTTTGTATGATCAACCAGTCAGTTTGTTTTTTATTGTAGTTACTTCCCACTCTATTGAGTGCAGGCTCATCGGCTGGACCCAAACAGTGTCATCAATCTGAAGTTCTTTGCTTGTGCTATGTTGCCTCAATTTCCTTTTTTCTTTATTTTGCACCTCCTCACATGAGTATGGATAGCTAGGTTTTAGCATAATTTCTGCAGCTGGCATTATGGACTTTGTGCATCGACCAAACAGGCTGCTCCCAACCTATACTCACACACATTATTCTCAAATGGGAGATCTTTGTGTGCATCATAGGTAGGCAAGCAGAGCTGCTCTGCTTATCAGGTCCTTGGCCCTGTCAAATGCTGATTGTTGGGACTCTTTGTCAAGTTATGGAGAGGTTTTATAACTGTCCTGAGATTTGGAATAAATTTCCCGACTTAATTGATCATGCTAACTCTGTACAAGGCTCCCACCATTTCTGGGGCTCTCATGTCTTGGATGGCCCTCACTTTTTCAGGGTCAACTACAATGCCCTCCCTGGTAATGCAATGTCTCATGAAGGTTATTGCATCCAAGCCTATTTCCAGTTTCTCAGGGTCGAGCTTCTCCCAGTGTGCAACATTTTTCCAGTAGTGCCCGAAAATGCCTGTCATGTTCTTTTTGGTTTGTGCCCCATATGACCAAATCATCAGCAATAATGATGACCTCCTTCTATATCTTGAAATTGTTCCAACATTCATTTTTGGAATATCTCTGCTGTTGAGTTCAGCCCAAATGGCAAACTGCCAACGAAAACATCCAAAGCAGGTTTGAAATGTTGTGAGGTCACTGGATGGCTCGTTCAGTTTAATGTGCCAATAGCCTGATGATAAATCAGCCTTAGTGAAGATTTTGGCATCCTTCATCTCATGGAGCACATCTTCCTGTATGGGTATAGTATAATGCTCCTGCATGAGTGCCTTGTTCAGTTTGTGGGGGTCAAGGTATATTCTCAGAGAACCATTTTTCTTTTTAGTTATCATTAACTGGCTGACTCATTGTACTGGTTCGATTTAGTAAGTCTCTGTAGTTCCTGCTTCATCAGAGGTGGCACAGAAATGAATGCTCTTTGATTAGCTATCACCACAGGCATCACTTTTAATGTTGTCATTCCTGTTAGTTTGCCTAGATTATCATCAAATACCTAATTGAATTCAGCATCCAGGGCAACAGCTGCCACACAGTGAAAATTCTTCTTCTTTATTTTCACCAGGTCCATTTGTTCACTTGCTCAGAGGCCCAGCAGAGTCTGACAACAATCTTCATCTGTGAAGACAAGGAACCTGACTGAGTACTTTTTATGTGTTTTGAGGTTCTTTATGGTTCTTCGACAGAACCCAAGTGGTCTTATAACACATCGACCAGACTCCATTATATGGTTTTATTTCTCTAGCAAATTTTGCTGGAAGTATGTTGACTGTTGCCCCAGTATCAATTAGAAAGGTGACTTCTTTCTTATCCAGCATCATAATGCATTTGGCATCTCTCAATTTTTCTCTTTGTTGTGACTGCATTCACCTATTATGTATTGTCTTCCTCTTCTTCAGAAGAGGTGGTGCTGAAGTAGTGAACATGAGATTTCCAATGTTTCTTTGTTGATCTTCACTTCTCTGTTGGGACATTGCACCTCAAAATGCTTTTTTATGACATGTTTTGAAAGATCTGCTATATGCAGGACATTTGTCTTGTCTGGGTATGTGCATATAGCCACAGAAATGACAGTCTTTCTTTGCATAATTCCTCTTAGTGTCATATACTTTAAGCACCTGGGCTTTCTCTGCTCTCATGCCATTGCTAGAGGTGGAGGCCTTCTCTGCTACCTTTCACATGTCAATGCACCATTTTTATTTTGATTAAGTCTTGTCTGGTGCTGGGGTCACATATACCAGTAACGATTTGGTCCTTCATCAGCGAGTCTCAACATTCATCACAAAAATTATATGTCCGTGAAAGAGTTCTGAGACTGCTATAAAAACTGTCAAATGATTCATCTTCATTCATATGTCTCATTGGTGATACATATTGTGTATTCCTCAAAGGCATCTAATATTTCTTGGATAGTGCACTTGTGTACAAGTGTTGCAAAATGCATGTTCTGATATATTTTCATTGCGTCATTGCCCTGGTAGTTCTCCAGCATTGCTACTTGTATTTCCCTGGGTTGGTGGCCTAGCTCAGATAGTGGAAAGTAGTTTCTCTCTGATTCTTGTCCCCATTCCTGTTATCTCTTGTTGAATCCCTGTCTTGTTATCACAATGTTGGCGGAAGAAACAGTAGATGCTACCTCCACGGGTATGTCTGGTCTTCCTGAACATTTAAATTTTGGTGCCAACAAAGTGGAGTCATGGAAACTATTCCACACCATCAGCGATGTTATCAGTACTGACATGCCAATTTGCAACAGAATAAAAACAGTAAATAAAAACAGCTTACTGCATGGTTGACAACCTGTAGTCTCTTCAAATAGTAGAGGTGTAATTCAGTAAACCACTGTGCTGCCACCATGTTACATTATGTATTTGTTATTAGTGAAGGTGACAAAGGCACAATAACAACTTTATTGTTTAGTCATAATTATATGAAGTACTCCTCTCCGTTTCCAGAGAGTTACCTAAACAAGGGGTCATAATATAAAGGGGGTCAGGGAGAGTGTCTACATGTCACAAAAGGTTTTCCTTTTCCCACTTTTGTTTTTTCTTTTACAGGTAAATCATTTTCCTGGATCAGGTTTTATTACAAATAAAGTGAATCTTGCAACAACACCATTTGACTTTGTACCCAAGGCATTTAAAATTCCTGCAGGAATAAAAGCTTTGAAAGCACATGTAAGTAGTTTGCAAATTTTTCTTCTCATGTTCATTGTAGTTTTTAGCACTTTTGAGTAATTTATATTGGCAATTCTGCAATTATTTTTTTTTCAAAATTTGTAAAAAATAAATGGTGGAAATAAAATCAGTTAATTTAATACATTTCAAATTATTCACTGTAAAATGTATGTTGTAATGGAATGTCCCACACTCCCTATTGCTTATGTGGACTGACTATATCAGTAGATATATATACCTGGTGAACTTGCTTTGGCGATTAGTTGGAGATTCCTCTCCAGCTGTGAGGTAGACAGCTCCCCGACCCCATGTATACGGGGTTTACAGGGAATTTTTGCCCGAGACTAAGGGCTCAGATACCCCACGTTAAATTCGGTCTTGTGCCACATCTGACCGTGTGGGGAGGTAAAGTAAATACCCTTGCTTCGGCAATTACTAGCCTGCTACCCAATGATTGTCCGTTGTTACATTGGAATTTTTTCTTTCAGTCTAGCCAAAGTTTGCCTTGCTTACAAACTGTTAAATTGATTACTTTATTTTCTTGAACTTTTCAATTTCTCAGATTTCTTATGCCTGTTTTTATTTGTTCACTTTTTTCTTTCTTTACTTCATTTCCTTGTTCTGTTGTTGACCCTCCTCACGTTTTTATTTCAGTTTTAATTTCATTTTTCGTATTTATTTTAATTGCTGTTTTTAGTTTTTACATGCTTATCAACTTTAATTTTCCACGTTCTTGTTTGATTTGATTTTTTGTTTTTCTGTCTACGACTTTATTTTGTGAAATTCATTGTTGAAAAGGTGAACGTTTATTTGTTCAGCCGTGATGGGTTTAAAACCACCATGGTGAAAAATTTACAAACATCGCCAGTTCAAACAGAAAATTCGTCACCATCTGTAAAAAGTGCCTGGGTAGAAAACAGGCCCAAAAAGATGACTTTGCTTATTACAATCAAAAAAGGGCAAAGTATGAAAAATATCTGAAAGGAAACGATTTCTTGACAATTCTAGAGGCTTTAGATGCAGTGAATGCAAGAATAATTTCCCTGCTAACCTCCGACGTAAAGAGTCGGAAATTGACTGGGGTCAGCAGGGAAACCATGGAAGAGATATTAAAGTCTCAATATCGCGCCAAAAGTTTTAGCTAGGAGGTCGAATGCTATTTGTGACATTCTCCTAGCTACAGAGCAGGAGGCGAAAGAACTAGCTGGAAGTGTCTTGGCAACCGCAGCTGTACGAATCCAGATGGAGTACATGGGCACCCGACGGAAAAAAAATACAGTTCATGGGGTGTCCGTGGACATCTATTAAGACCGGATAGGGTCCTTCTTTTTTAAATATGGACCAATAGAGAAAGTATCTTCAATCATCAGCAAATCAGGAATTGCCACTGGAGATATGATGCTGCAGGTGACACTAACCAGGCAAGCATTTGGAGAAATCCCATGTATCTTAGTATGCCGTGACAAGCGAATACTGGTGGTGGTGGAGGGCGCAGACCATACTGTTGGCCTTGCGGAGCTTCTGGGCACATGTCCAAGGCGTATCCAGGTAAGAATATGCAACTTCCACCCTGCTCAACATCAACGACAGCAACAACCACAACAATAGCATCAACAACAGCAGCAGCAGTAGTTACAGCAGCATCGCCAGAGAAGGCCTCCACCCCGTGCTTCATCCTTAAAGAGGAGCAGGGAAGAAGATGATGACATACCAAAACAAAGACACTCTGGACGAAGCAGGCTCCAAGGATATTTACAAAAAAGAGTTAGAAAAGGGTCTTTCTAAACTAAAGAATTCTTTGCTAGGTTTGTTATTTAAGATGACCTCAGTAGACGGCAAGTTCATAGAGGATCTCTGCAATTTCCCTGATGCCCTTGAGGTCATCACTTGCATAAGGGACACTGGGGGCTAGCTCAAGGGGTGGAGTCACCTATACGAGGCCAAGGACGCTTTTCCTAACATAAGGATGTTAGTAGTAGATTCACTGTATTTAAAAAAATAACTAAGGCATTTTTATGCTGGGAGGGTCCCCGTCATACTCCATCCTTCCTTATATAGGGCAGTTAAATTAACCTATCCCATGGACGTCATCGGAATTGTCCTGGAAGGATGGATGACGTCGGAGTTGTGTATAGGGAGCCTGGGACAATCCGTCAGGGTTCTTTGCGCTTCAGATTTCTGCCCGGTATTCGAATAGGTTGACGATTGTTTTCTTTTTCTCGTTTCAGACCTAAAAAGTGTCTATCAAGATAGCCAGTTTGAATGCGAATGACCTGTGGGATCGGAGTAAGACTGCCCGCCTGCTTCGTGACCTCTTGTCATTCGGTGTGGATGTCGCCGTGATCCAGGAAACTCAGTTTGTTTGCAATGTCGATGATTGTGTGCTTTGTCGACTATTCAGTCTATGGGGACCGACTGGCCAGAGGTCTTTCTTTGCTGGTTCGACGTACCCTGGATGCGAGGGTGGACCTTGTTCATATGGATGCCGAAGGCCGGTTGATCGTGGCCAATATTGCCGTGAAAAGTTTGTTTTGGGTCGTTGCGGTTTATACGCCCAACAACCGAGAGGAGCGGGTTTTGTTTTTTCGGCGATTGGGGCTGTTCCTGGTGGATTCAATGCGATTAGTCTTAATGGAGGACTGAAATACCGTCCTGAACCCCAAGATAGACAGAGAGCGGTGAGCTAGCGGGAGGCGGGCAAACGTAGCTTGGTTGATCTGATCGACAAGTCTGGTCTCGTTGATTGATACCAGGTCGATCACTCTGGGGGAAATATGGACGTGGGCTCTTAATTGGCCTTCTACTCGGGTGGTTAGCTACCCGGATAGAATGTTAGTCAGAAGGGCCAACATAGATTTGTTAGATTGCCCCACGTTCCACTGGTTAGGCTATTCGGACCACAAACTCGTTTGTGCCCGGGTGGCGTTAGAACGTAGGCCTAGAATGGCTGGCTACTGAAAGTTCAATCTGTCTTTACTGGACAGGTGGGACTTCCTGGAGCAGCTAACTAGCATAATGCCGTGGGAACTAGTGGGGTGGTTATCGGGAATAGGTGGTGGGAGAGGTTTAAGGATAGGATTAGGCCCTTCACCACCGAGTTTTGTAAACGGCTCGCACTAGACAAGGCTAACAAGGATAGTCTTCCCGAGCGGATGCTGGGGGGATCCCCTAGAGATAGCCCTAGCTATGGAAATCCTGGAGCGTTTGGCTAGCAAGTGCTACATGGACAGGTAATTAGACATGTTAAGCAAGATGCCTTCCGAAACTTTGAACATGGACGCAGAATTGCGCAAGGAAGAGATTCGTCGAGGTTCTGATCGTTACATTCGTGAGGTCAAAATCTTGGATGGGGCGTACTCTCCAGGCCACTGACGACATGTGTGAGGTGTTTCAGCGGCATTTCGAGAGCCGCTTTACCAAGCAGCCTGGTCTCTGTGACGAAGAGTTTCTCAGCTATTTGACTGACTTTTGTCAGACTGAAGCGGCTAGGGTGAGATCACGGAGGGAAAGGTCTATGCGGTATTGAAGAAGGTCGGCAGAGGCAAGTCACCCGGTCTTGGCTTAGCGGAAACGCCTTCGCACGTCTTCTACCATTGTCCTCGGGTCCGCCCCTTATGAGACCATGTCGGCGATTGACAGCACGTATCGCTCCCGCAAAGCTCATGCTCATTGATCGCGCATACGCGTGTGACTCTTGCGAGGTGATTGTCTTTCTCACCAGGATCTAATCCAATTCTTCAGGCATCAGCTCAAGATGAAGATTAGAACTGATAGAAAACGGTTGGTTTTGACAGATTTCAGCGAAAATTGGGTGACTGAAGTGAGTCTGGTTCGTGTGAACGGGGCTAGCCTTGATTTTCTTTTTTAGGTCCACCTAAGTAGCATCAGATCAGGTTCCTGTGGATCCCTCCCCTGGTTAGGCTAGACAAGTTTTGTGTACCTAGTTAATGTGAGTAAATGTAGTTCCGGTCTTTTCCCGGTTGCTTCTTTGGTTATGATCCAAATTGAGATTCCCAACATTGCCGGTTTTTTTTTTTTTTTTTGGTCACATTTTTTCATCTCGATTGGGTCAGAATTCTTCTTTCCCCAAGGCCGTATTTGTTTTATCCTTCCCTCTCCCTTAGCGAGAGAGCCTCTTGATTTCGTCCAAGGGCAGAATGCAGCGGCCTCTCTTGAACGGGTCCAACTAACATCAGTTATCTTTAGTTTGTTTGTTTTGATATTTTAATTTGTTTTTGGGTTTATACCTTCCCCACTCATTGTTCATCATGTATAATTTTTTATCTATTGTATTTTATAATCATGAAATTTTTATGTCATTGGGTGCGTTTTTTAGGTTCCCCCTGAGAGTATGCAGTATTATGGTAGATGGAGGATTGCTTGGCGATGGATGATTTCTTGTGGTGAATGTGCCAAATGTATTGAGTGATTGAGTCGTGAATCGGATTAGCTAGGTATAGGATAGTGACGACCAGCCTTCACCCATTCCCCCTTTTAGGCCTTGTGCCAAAATTGTATATTTTATACAATAATCCTCTTGCTTCGGCAATTACTAGCTTGCTAACCGATTCCCTGTCTTTCAGTAGTGTATTCCCTTTTACAATAAACCTGTCTTTCTTTCAGACGAAAGGAACAGCAACACGGGCGTAGATATGCCCGTGTTGCTGTTCCTTTCTCTCGAGTACCACCTTATCTGTTTGTAACCTTCTATAAGGATACAACAATGTAATTGCTTTAAAATAGATTAATCTTATGACTGATAGTTATATCTTTCTAAATGGTGCAAAATTCAGGGAATCATGTTGAGAATTCAGAGTTTACGGCCACAAGTTGAAAATTCAGAGCTATGGCCACAACACATTGAAATACTGGTTTTCATATGATCACTGAAGTTAAGCAACGTCAAGCCTAGATAGCTGACCGCTTGTGAATACCAGGTGCTGTAAGCTTGAATGTTCAGGTGGTATTGTAGCGATGGTATTACCATTGCTGTTGTGAACGTTGAACGACAGAGTTGCCATTATTGTAGTGATTGAGTTACCAATATTTAACTTTGGCTAGGAAAGGTGGGATTAAGGACAATGCGTGGACACGATGCAATTTATATTTGACGTAAATAGCACATAGTATAAATTACTTTGAACTGATTACATATTATAATTTTCAAAGGTGAATATCATTAAAAAAAAGAAAAAATTTTATCAACATTTATACCATTGTAAGAGAAAAAGATTGAACAAAAATATGTTAATTTTAGCCTAGGTAATAAATGTGAAATCTATTTGTTTACAAAAGAAATGAAGAAGAAAAAAAGGAAATATGACATGATGTCTGAAATCTATTGTTTCAGCTTCAAAAAAAAAAAACTTAAGTTAACAACAAAATAGTGAGTAAAAATAAAACAAAATAATTGCCAGTTTCGTCTTAATTGTAAAATTTTATGAAGTCGGATTTTTTTGTAAGGGTCGTACGTAATGTTTTCTAGTAAGTCAGTGTACGTCAATCACGGAATAAAGTTGTTGTAAACAAGAAAAATTAATGAAGATCTTTTTTTATGAATAAATTTGTTTTTTTATCTATAGAATGCACCTAAATTATATATTAAGAATAATTAAAATAGTTCTTAATTTCACTTTTAAATTGTGTATTTCCAGATATGTGTATTTCCAGTCTCAAGTGTATGATTTGTTTTCTACAAATAAAATTGTTTCTATCGAGCAAATAATACACTTAGAATTAGATATTAAAAAAACAAAGTTTTAAATCTCAGTTTTAAAATCTGTATATTTTCAAAACTGCAAGTCAATTTTTTTAAACCCAAAGTAAAAATGATTCTTTTTTAGCCACTAGTGTTCAGTAGTTGTTTTGCCTACAAAATTCTTCTAAACAATGAAAATTCATTTTATTTTTACAAATATCTTTATGGTTTTATCTTGCGAATACACTTAACATGATTATATTAAAATGATTTTAATTTCAGTTTTAAAATGTATATCTAAAAAAGAACAGATTATACTCACAGATTTGGAAATCTACACATTAAAAAATGAAATTAAAAGCTTTTAATTATTTTTGATATTTAATTTTAGATGTATTCGCTAGATAAAAACATAAATTTATTTAGGGTTAAAATAACTCATTGATTTTCCTTGTTTAAAAGAAATTTTAGCATCCTGCTACCACTTTCTTATCAATGTTGAATTTTGTGCAAATTTGTACAAAATGTGGATCACAGAGCTTACCCAGCTTCATACATATTTTCAGAAAATCTCAACTTCTGATTGGTCACTTAATATTTAAATCATATCCGAATAACATCGACCTAGTTCTTGACCTGACTAAAAAATAATTCCGCCAAAATCTGTCAGTGCCTTTTTCGAGCCTGTCACGCGATTAAATTAATTATAAATACCACACACGAGTTCGTTCTCTCTCTTTCTTGATTTCATTCCCCTACGAAAATGTAGTCTTAAAGGAAACTGTTTTCCAATTCCAAACTACGAATATTCAACTACAAGCAATGGAAATTTAATTACAAGCATTGCGGAACATTCAACTCTTCTAATGCTAAAAGTTTATTCAGCATTTCTCAGCTTTATAATTCTTTCAACTCTTGAGCGGCAAGTTCATTCGACTTTTGTGAGCTCAGATAAAGATATTTCAATTTCATTAGTAAAAACTTTAATTCAGTCAAAGGGACATAACACCAACAAAAATAGTAAGCCCTATGCTTGTACATCATTATACAAATATATATAAATCTCGTTGTTGTTATAAAACCGTCGTTTTGTATTTATTCTTGTGGTTTCATGTTTTGTGGTATTTTGCATTAAATATAAATTGAGAGGTCCTATTGTTGCGGGATGTACACAGAATGAAATGTATCAGAAGGTAAATTTATGTAAGACGAAGATGATGCGTGCTTATAATGTCAGTATCCCACAACATATAGATTACACAAACAATTTAAAGACAATTTGCATGGCAAGAAATTACTAAACACAGTTGTTAGAGAATCTAACAATAAAGAAATTTTTATATCAACAATAAATACATATGTGATGACAATGAAAATGTTTGTTGTTGTAATGACTAAGATAATGTTATACAGAATGTTTATTCAGAAATGTGGTCAAGAAATGTTGATGCTTTTTGATTCTTAGAAAAATTAAAATAATTTGGTTTCTGCAAAGAAAGATGTCAAATGTGTTCGTTCATTTATCAATGTGTGTACTGTGTAATTTAGAAGTAAGGATAAATGTTGTCAAGAGTTGCTTGCCTTTAACTGATAGGCTAAATTGGTGAAGTGTACAATTACTTTTTTAATAGTGAAAATGTTTACTTTTTAAGTCAATTGTAGATGTTGATTAAACACGCGGAGTTTGTTGAGATTTCAATGTGGTGTGTGAGTCAGTGAATTGACATGCGTGGAGTTGGGTAGCATCTCATGAAACTCGATGACTGACTGACTGAATTGAGTCATGTGGTTATTTTTATAGACTTTTGTGTAGCAAAATCGGCTCCAGAGAGCCCGGCGGAAAATAGGGTTCGCCTGGAACTTTTAGAGAAGAATACATCTTTCTGAAAGGGGTGAAAGGCTAATGTGGAAGATTCCACAATATCAACTAACGATACTCTACAAATAGTAACCCCGACGTTTCAAAAGGAATAAGATTAAAAAATGTCTTCTACAAATAGTCACTCCAACGATTCGGTGGCAAATAGCCCTGATGCATAAAATCCATGAAATATTTCCTTTCTAAACATTTTCGAAGAACATTCTTGCATTCTGTCATGAATACATTCAAACTTAATCAGTTCAACACTCAACTTTCTACGGCATTTACTCTACTAAACTTCAATAGGCAGACATTGTATGGACATGGAAGCATAACATAATTCAACATTTTTCACTGGATTGAGCAGATGATATGATGCGTCACTACTTGGAGAATTTGCAAGCACATTATTCGTTCACTATTAATATGCAAAATTATTCATTTTCTCGCTATGCTGCTGTTACGATGAAAAATTTCCTTAATACAGACGCCATCCGTCACTTCATTCAGCGATCCCATTCTATTCAATCCTAAACTTAAGAAAAGGCGCAAATACAATTTTCTACACTACGTGGTGACATTTCACACCACTGCTTATCAACATTTCAACATTGCTTACCATGCTTTTTAATGCACAAAGTTTTCTGTGCTGAAGAGATTAAGTGTGAAATAATCTTCGGACGACTCACTGTCCTCAATTTAAATTCTATGCGACACAATCTTAGGACGACTCACTGTCCTGAAATACATTCTACGCGACACAATCTTCGAATGACTTAATGTCCCGAATTATATTCCACGCAACGCAACTTTCACATAAAAATTTGATGATGATATTCACTAAATATTACTTAGTTAACACTAATACGCAAATTTTTCAACTTATTTCAGAATTCACGTCTTCAACTTCGACATGCGTCAAGCATTTTGGATACTTTCTCTAATCAGTTTATAACTTTTTACATATTGAAAGTTTTCGTTCCTGCAACTTCCATCTGGGGGCATCCCGCTACCACTTTCTTATCAGTTGAATTTTGTGCAAAAAGTGGATCATAGAGCTTACCCAGCTTCATACATATTTTCAGAAAATCTCAACTTCTGATTGGTCACTTAATATTTAAATCATATCCGAATAACATCGACCTAGTTCTTGACCTGACTAAAAAATAATTCCGCTAAAATCTGTCAATCCCCTTTGAGCCTACAACATGACCAAGGTTAGCAATAAATATGAAACATCATTCATCCTCGATAGTGAGCCGAACAGTTGCGAGGTGTTTCGGCGAAATTTCGAGAGCCGCTTAACCAAGGTAACTGGTCTTCGTGAGGAGAAGTTTCGTAGCTATTTGGCTGACTTTCCTCGACTTTCGCCGATTGAAGCGGTTATCTGCATGGGAGAAATCACGGAGGGCGAAGTCTACTCGGTATTGAAGAAGGTCGGCAGAAGCAAGTCTGGATGGTTTGCCCTATGAATTGTATATTTTTTTCCCGATTTTGACTGTCGTATTCAACAACTGGTTCTGCCAGGGGTCCGTCCCCGACCAGTTCACAAGGGGTGTGATCACGCTGTTGAAAAAAGGGCAAGGGTGTTAGGTGGGATTTAGACGACTATAGGCCCACAACTCTGCTAAACACAGAATTAAAGATTTTGGCCAAGATCCTGCAGGAGCGTTTGCAGTCAGTTGCCGAGTCTCTGTTTGGTCCTGAACAGACTTGTGCTGTGAAGGACCAAACAATTCAGAGCAACCTGCATCGATCCGCACGATCATAGAGAGTGTAAAAGACGACGATAAGGCCGCACTGATCAATTTAGATCAATCCAAGGCATAATGATAAGGTTGACCATCGTTAACTTGCTGCTGTTCTGCAGGCTGCCAGATTCGCACCCGACTTCTGTCGCTGGATTAGCTTGCTGTGGTACATGTGAACGGGAAGCTGTCGGGCGCCTTTGCACTGTCTCGTTCGGTTTGTCAGGGTTGTCCACTGTCGCCCCTACTTTACGCTTTGGCGTTGGAGCCTCTCCTTCGCCAGCTGAGGGACAAGGCGTGCAGTCCGGCCCTACATGGAATCGCTGTCCCTGGAGGGGCTCAAGCCAGGGTGTTCGCGCATGGTGATGACGTATCCACTTTCGGGTCATCCTGCAGCGACATTGAGGTGATGTTGAAGGCGCTTGATCGGTACGAAAAGGTGACATGGTCGTCCGGTTTGCGGTTAGGTTCCTGGAAGTGGGTTGATCTTCCAGGGCCCTTTGGTTGGACAGACGGCCCTGTCTACATTCTTGGAGTGTGGTTTGGACCCGACCTCCAGCTGGAGAAAAATTGGTCAGAAGTACAGGCAAAGGTCGGCATGGCCGGTGAGGCTTGGTTCCGATGGAGGTTGTCCGTGAAGGGCAGGGCGGAGGCATGTGCCACTTACGTCTTTCCTCTTGTCCTTTATCGCTTGTCTGTACTTCCTCTCTGTAAGGATCATAAAAAGCTGCTCGAGCACTTGCTATCCTCCATTTTGTAGAGGAAACACAAGCATCATATCATATCATGTGGTGGGTGGCTGGGAATGCCACACTTGGCGAGTCACAAGCTCACCTCGAGATTGGCTTTCCTACACCGCGCATTGACAGGAGATTCGATTACAGCGGGGTTTGTAAGGAACACCTTCCCTTTCCTTACTATCAGTCCCCTCATCTTGCGGGTTGAGCACCATCGTAAATCCCGGGATCAATCGAATTTTCTTCGTGAGTGTCAACTGGCCTTGGTCATTCTTTGGTCCAGTGACCTTTTTCAGCCTAGGAGGGCCTTCTATCGTTATCTAGTGGAGGGGGTCGCAAGGATCCTCTTCGTGAGTGGTTCAATTTGTCGGAGGAGGAGTTTCGTTCCTTCTGGTCTTGGGCGCCAGCGGCGGATTATATCAGTAACCCTGAGTTTTCGCTTACTTGGCAACTGGTTTGGAATATGTTATCTCTCATTGACAAGGCCTTCATATGGGGCTTGGCGGATTTGCTAGACTGTGAACAATGTGACCTTGGCTTCGCGCGCCTTCTACCATTATCCTTGGGTCCGCCCTCTATCGAAAAACTCGTGCTCATTGATCGCGCATACTCGTATGACAATGTGTCGTCCCTGTATTCTGGGGTGAAACGAATGGTGTTTCTAACGCTGCTGGCCATAGGCCGAATGGTGATTTGGACGACGCGACTGGAGGAAGTCTTGCGAGGCATAACGTTTTTCTCATCAGGATCTAATCTGATTCTTTGAGCATCAGCTCAAGATGCAGATTAGAACTGATAGAAAACGCTTGATTTCGACAGACTTTAGCGAAAGATGGGTGACTGAGGCGAGCTTGGCTAGCCTTGATTTTCTCTTTTAGGTCAACTTATATCGCATCAGGGTTGTCCCCGGCCTGCTCCCAGCTATATCTTTTGTTATGATCCAAGATGAGATTCCCAACCTCCCCAGTTTGTTTTTGGCCCCTTTTTCATCTCGACTGGGCCAGGTTTATTTATTTCCCATGTCCGTATATATATTTCTCCTTTCTCCTCTCCCTTAGAGAGATAACCTCTTGATTTTGTCCAAGGGCCAAATACAGCAGCTTCTCTTCTCTTTTCTGAGGGTTGGACGGGTCCTACTAACATCAGTTATGTATTTTTATTTTGCTTTAATAGTGATATTTAGCTTGTTTCGGGGTTCACCCTCCCCCCTATTGTTAATAATTCATAAATTTTTGTATATAAATTTTTTCTGTCATGGGGTGCATTTTGTAGGTCTTCCTGAAGGGTATTATGGGGTATGGAGGATTGATTGGTGACAGATGTGTTTTTGTGGAGAATGCGCATGAATGGGTCATGAATTGAATTGGTTAGGTATAGGATAGTGTAAGCGTTCTGAAAGCAAAGGAACTGCTCGTAAGCAAAGGCAATCCACAGGGTTCGTTTTATCTGCTCGACATCTGATTTTTGCTCCAAGTTTAACTGTTGGTAAACAGCAAATGCTCCGCCCGTCAACCTCAGAGGAAGAACACGTTCAATCTTTTTAATCCCACACAGGTCACAAACAAGTTCTGCCTTCTCAATCCATTCAGTAACTGCTTGTTCGGTCACTGACCCATCAAACTCGGGTATTAACTTGACGTCAAATGTCTTATCCGTCATAGTGCCAAAATAGCTTGTAAGCGTTCTGAAAGCAAAAGAAGTATTTGTCGCAGATTACTTCCACAACACAAAGAAAAATCACTGTAAGTACAGACTCGAATATCAGGGGCAGAAAGAAATGCTGAAAACTCAATTCGCCGGTACTATCTCAAATCACAAAGCGTGTAACCAGTCAGAAAAATAACCCACTCTCTAACAAACGCAGTAGCCAAAATGCCCGAATTTTCCACTCTCGATTCGAGAACACCAACTACTTTTATCGGCAGAACCTTTTTTTTTTTTTCATTCGTTGACAGCTGGGAGAGGATGTTCAGTAATTTGCATATCAAAATACTTCTATAGCGACTCCTGCGACCGACTTGTTTTTTAATTCAAATATTCCATTTTCAGCATGTCATGCAGAATACGTTCCCTTTTGTTTGGTAAGTAATTTTCTTTTTCACCACATTTTCCATCGTAGAATACATGCGATGCGCTGTCGCTTGGTTTGACGAGGTAAGTCGCCGTTTTGTTCGCTATAGATAGTCAGTGAAAACCGGCCTCAACCCATTCCCTCTTTTCAGCCTTGTGCCATAATTTTATTTATATACAATAATACTCAAGCACATTTTCTCATTATTGTACAAACAGTTCAACAACTTATAATCTATCAAACCAGAACCTTGATAACACTTCAATGCAAACATAAAAGGACATTTGAACTTTTTAAACTACCTCTTTACTTTAGTTGTTTGTAGCTCTTAAATAAATATTTTATTCATTGTTGTACAAAAATTGTTGTTCTTATTCTATTGATCCATATAATTTAATCAAAACCCCAATAACAGTTGACAGGCGTACCAGAAAATAATTACCGTATTTTTAATTACTTTAAACATGAGGGGTTTCATTTTTTAGCTTTTTAAAAGCCACATCATAAACTAATTTCTGGAGAACTAAATACCATTTTCTCTCTCAAAAATGTGTTGTCGAAAGACACAAATATAGATATTTTATGCAACGAATTCTTTCGTATTTTACCAATTTGTTAATAAATATGGTAGTTATTTATTAGTTGACAGTTTATTCGAAAGTTTAATAAACCGTAATCTAAGTCATGAATTCTATGACTAAATTACCTTTAAAGCCTAAAAACTACTTTATTACCCACTCCGATTCGCGGTTTTCGGGTTTTCAATTCCAATGGTCTTTAACACATGTCTATAAATTTTCATTACCCTTGCTTAAAACCAAATCCTTACACACCATGTTGTGTTAACAGACTTCCACAATGACAGACGTTTCAAAAAACAACAAGTCAAAAAGTATATGGGTGTTTATTTTACGTGACAATATTGTAGTTTCAATAATTTGAAAGTTCTTTTTACCTTTACCACACATACTATCAGTTAATCTTTTTTCTTTTTTTACTGCTTACTTTATAATTCTTGAAGGAATTCGTTCTACGAGTCAGAGAATAAATGAACATCTTTCTGGTTGTAGTTTAAGGTGTCTTCTAATTGAGTGTACAATTTCAAGAATATTGATAAAAATTGGTCACTTTGACTTCCCGAAACAAAGTAACGTGTAAAATTTAGTCTCGAAAAAAAATCATATTTCGCATTTTCGGCTGTTCAAATCAAAATACCTTTTTAACTCGCAAAAAAAAAAGAAAAGAAAAGAATTCAATGAATAAAAGTACATACAAATTGCATATCTAGAAAAATTATTTTCTTTCTTTTTTTCAGCCATATGAATAATTTTAAGATTGGACCAGAAATACACGAGAATTTGCGAGTTGAAAATTAATCAATGTCAAACAAAATCAGATATCGACTGGAAATGTTATTGTTACACAAGAAAATGAATCTGTTGCTAGTAATTTACTTAATTCTTTTAAAAAATCTATTGCTGGTATTTTTTTTCTTTTACAAAAATCTGTTGCTAGTAATTTACTTAATTCTTTTAAAAAATCTATTGCTGGTATTTTTTTACTATGAAAATGTATTTTTATACTTTCCTGTGTTTGACCCCAGTTTGGGGGTTCACTATTTGCCCATAGCTGGGATCCTAACAAGTACTACCAACCCGGGTAAGGGTGGACTTGGGAACAACAGCAATTAAGAGGTGGTTCCACACTCCTCAAAATCTCCTGATCAGAGGCCTTGCTGCCAGATGTTGTTTATTGCCATACCCATGTTATAATGAGCGTTTGGTACCCATTTCCTGACACCAGTATTTATAACAAGCATTTGGTTGCAAAGAGGAAAGGAATAACAAGGATTAGGTTTTTAAACAATATGTATTTGTTTAATATACAGGATATCTTACAGTGTTGTTGGAAAATTAGTGAAATGTCGATTTCAGTTTATGATCGTCAAAAAAGCCATTAGGTGTAAGGGTAGCACCAGTATAACCCCTTACGCCCATCACCCACTTGACTTTCACGGGTTCGGCCATTATACCCAGCAGGTCCCCAATTGGGACTAAGTGACAACAATCCACTCTCCACCCATATTATGAATTTTCTGACTTGAAGAGTGGTTTCATCAATCCTGCTTGTCACTCCCTGCTACTCTGTGCTACTCTCTACGACTCTTCTAACCACACTACTATGATCTCTCTAACCAATCTCTAACAACTCTCTAACATCTCTGCTAACAATTCCGCTGACAACTCCCCATAATTCCACTGTTCGCAGCTCAAACTCCTGCTTATATCGAAGATGGGGGTAGTTGTTATTTCGAGGGTCCCTGTGCATAACTGCTATGGACAGTCACCAGCAGCCCTCCTACCACCATAACCAGTATCTTCCTACTAATTACTAATCCTAATTCCCATCTTGCTTCCTCACAGTGGACACTCTCATTTACAACCCCATGGGTGGGCCCGAATGGGACAGCCACTCACCACCCAAGAATTGTCATTATCAGCTATTCTTGACTCCCCTTACCTCTGGCCAACTATATCCTGGCCACCCACATAGTTCCAGGTAGCCTCGGGACAGCCAATTGCCATTCAAGAATTGTCCTGATCTGCTACCCTTCAACTCCCCTTTCCTCTGGTCAATTCCAACCTGGTTGCATACATATTTCAGGGTAGCCTTTTCGCCAAGATGATTTAACTTCTCCAACAATGGTCAGTTACTCATCCAGAACTATTGGTCACCAGGTTGTCTAGCCCTTCATTGTTTAGGTCCATAAAGAAAACAGGGGATAAGATTTTTGGTGACCTCTTCAAAAAAAAAAAAAAGAAATAATAGAAAGATATATGTAGTGTGTTAATTTCACCTCAATTTTACTACCACTCGAACCCTAATCAACTCATTACACTTTATTAATTAACACTTATTTTAATTTTGATGACTCTCTCTCTCTCTCTCTCTCTCTCTCTCCCTCTGCTATACCGAGAGTTGACCAATTTCTTGGGTTGGTTTGACCAAGGTCACATGATATAGTCATTGGTTGGGTCAGACACACATGTTGATTGATCAAGACCACGGTGATGGGTCAATTCATGGTAGGGTACATTGTTTGCCAAGGTGATGAGAGATTGGTGTAGCTGGTAGGCTTGTGGTGGAACGTCTCACTGCGAGAGAATGCTTATAGCTAGTTATGCTGGTGGCAACAAGGAAGTTGAATGTTGTTTCAACAAAATGGGGTCACAGTGATGGCTGTGAAGGTATGTCTGTAGTGAGTTGGATATGATGAGATGATGGCAGTGGCAACAAGGAATTAGGGGTAGCTGGTAGGCCTATGGTGGAATGTCTCACTGCGAGAGTATGGCTGTAGTGAGTCAGGTTGCTGAGCTTAGTGTTGGCTAGGAGGAAGGCTTCAGCTGGATGGTGTCAACATTGAGATGTTATAAATCAAGTGGTAACAGTTGAGTTGAGATGAGCAATCATGTCAGTAGCAGCACCCTGTGTGTCAGCAGGTGGCCTTCATTGACTGCTGGTGGTCATTATGGGATGCTAGCTTTTAAGCTGATCTGACAGTCCCCGGGGACATTTCTTTTTCTGGTGGGAATGTTAGCAAATGGCCAGTGTATCACTTTCATTGTGGGGACTTGTCTTTTGGACCAGACATGATGCTTGGAGCCTATGCACAGAAAACAATTTTTTTTTTTTTTTTTTGCCTTTCTGGCATTCATATCCAGACAGAATGCAGAATGAATCAAAAAGGGATCTCATTGCAATGGAGTATAGCACCCAGGCCAGAGGTCTTCAGTTAATGCTGACAGAATTTGTGCATGTGAACATGCAATTTGTTAATCTATAATTGTTTATGGACTATTTCTTTTTAAGCACTTCTTTTGAAACTGATGAATGAAACTAGAATGAAAAATGAATGTTGAAGAATTTAGATAGTTTAGGCATTTCTATAGTAAAATTTATTTTCATTGGTATCGATTATACTTTTAGGATCTTGAATATATATAAATTATTTTCTAAATTTTGAAATTTGCTATGTAAATTTATCCCTCTATGCAACAAAAAAAAAACTTTGATAAAACCATGTTTAAATAAATACTACATTTTAATTAGAAATTTTGTAAATAAGAATATGCTTTGTCATGTGGTATGATGAGCATATTTTCAGGGGTTTGCATAGGAGGAGTATCAATTTACAATGAATTTACACAGCAAACTAAAAACACCTCTTAAAATTTAGAAAATTAAGAAATAAAATAATATTCATGATGTAGAAATAGAATGTAAATGTAGAAATGATTGTAATTTTTAAAAAACATAGAAAAATTATTACTTTTTGGAGGGGTGCATTTCTGTAGATTTCATTTATCTGTAAATGTGAAAAATTGGAAAAAACTAATTTTGCTTTAATAATCTTTGGTTTGAGTAAATGAGCAGAAGAAGAGATTTTATTTACCTAGTGTCTGTAGAGAAACTGAATGAATGTGGATTTATTGCTGTTAAATTACAATAATTTTGGCACAAGGCCAAAGGGGAAGTGGAGTAAGGCTGGTCAACATTAACTATCCTAGACCTTGCTAATCAGATTCAAAACCCATTCATCCATTACAATTTGCTCATTCACCAAAAGAACTCATCTATCACCATTCAATCCAATATATACCACAATACCACATCTTTACACAGAACTTTCAATAATCCCCATGACATAAAAATATCTAGTACATTTGTACTTATGTACAAATGTACTTTTTTTCTGATTTTTTTCCAATTTTTATAAGAATATAATGAGTGGGGAGGGTATGAACCTGAAAAATGAAACTAAAATATAACAAAACATCAAACTAAACTGAAATATGTTAATAGGACCCATCCATACTACAAAAATAAGAGTGGCCACTGTATTCTGCCTATAGGCAGAATCAAGAAACTTGCTCATGAACAGAGAGGGAAGGATAAAAATAAATGGTGGAGTAGGAAAATCAAAAGATTGACCCAATCAAGATGAGACAAAAGGGGACAAAAGCAAACCGGGAAGTTGAGAAACTCAATATGGATCATAACAAAAGAGAATGCCGGATACAACAATTACTAACATTAACTAGGTAAACAAAGAGAGTCTAACTTAACCAGGGGAGGGATCATCAGAAAGCTGCCTCATTGCATCAAAGGGGACTTAAAAAAGAAAATCAAGGCTGGCCCTGTTCTCTCAAACCATGCTCGCCACTTTCACCCACCTTTTGCTGAAATCTGTCTATAGCAAACACCTTCTATCAGATCTGATTTTTAACTTGAGCTGGCACCCAAACAATCCGACCAGATTGAGATGAAAATAATGTTTATATCACAAACCTGATGCTTTCCACGACCCCAAAAGAGGGAGGAAAGCAAGTGCTCAAGTACCTCCTTATGCTTCTTGCAGAGTGGGAGTACAGACAATCGGATGAGAGGAAAGATATACGTGGTGTACACCTCAATCTAATCTTTAAGGACAACCTTTGGAGCCACCTTCTTCAGCTGGAGCCTGGACCCAAGCCACACTCCAAAAATGTGAACAAGTCCATCCATCCAACTTAAAAGGCCCCAGAAGAGTGACACCCTTGTAGGCACCTAACTGCAAGTTGGAAGTCTTGCTGCAGTTAATCTCGGCACCTGTGACCTTCTTGTATCATTCAAATACATTCTGTACCACCTCAACGTCACTGCATCATGACATAAAAATGGATATGTCATCAGTGTATGCAGAAACCCTGGCTCAAGCACCACCACAGAGTGATTTCTTGTAAGGCCAGACTGCATGCCCTGTCCCTTAGCCTGTGAAAGTGGCGCTCCAACATCAAAACATAAAGTAGGGGCCACAACGGACAATACTGACAAACCAACCAAGACAATGCAAAAGCACTCAACTGCTTCCTGTTCACCTGTACCACAGTACTGGGGGAGCAATACAGGTGACTGATCCACTTGAAGGTCAGGTTTGAACCCGGCAGCTTGCAGGACAGTAGCCAGGTACTGATGGTTGACCCTATCAAACACCTTGGACTGAGCTCTTTTACTCCCTCTAGGATCATGTGGATCAGATGCAGGTTGCTCTGAATTGTTTGTCTCTTCACAGCATTAGTCTGCTCAGGTCTCAACAGAATCTCAGCAACTGACTGCAAATACTCCATCAGTATCTTGGTCAAAATCTTTAACTTTGTGTTTAGCAGAGTTATAGGCCTGTAGTTATCTAAATTCCACCCACCATCCTTGTCCTTTCTTAACAGCATGATCACACCCCTGGAGATCCAGTTGGGATGGACCCCTGCCAAAATCATTTGTTGAATAGAACAGTCAAAATCAGCACAAAGATGTCCAACAGCCTCAAGTACAAGTGGTACAAGTGTCATTGCCAACTCTCTTCAATGTCAAATGAACTTTGCCATAGAGACTTGAAAAGCTACTAAAACACCTTGCACAAATGATTGGTTGACCTCAGAGTATGTCCCTCTGGGGTATCAACCTCCCAAATGTAACAATCCGAACCTCAACAAATCTCTTCATTGTACAATTCTGTGCCCATGTTCACAGCTTTGTTAGACATCTTGTTTAACTCAACCCTTGTAGCACTCACTAACGGTTTGCTGAAGAGCCTGCCTAACTAAACCAATCTTTAGGGAATCTCAACTGAGACAGATTATCTTTGAGAGATTGAACTTCCAGTGTCCAGTCATTCTAGGCCTAAGACCTAATACCATCTAGGCACAGACAGGTTTCTGGTCCAAATAGCCTAATCAGTAGAATGTAGGACAATCTAGCAAATCTAGATCAACCCTTTTCACTAACATCCTGTCCAGGTAGCTGGCCACTTAAGAGCCCATGTCCACATCTCTCCCTTTGGGTGATTGACCCAGTATCTATCAACAAGACCAAAATCGCCAAACAGATCACCCAACTTCATGCTATTTCTTGGCCCCCTATCTAAGGTGGGCTCCAGGAGAGCATTCCAGTTCCCCATTAAGACTAATAATGATGAATCCACCAGTAATGGTCCCAACTGATGGAAAAAGGAGAGTCCATCTGGTCATTGGGCATATAAACGGCAATAATCTGAAACAAACTACTGTCCAGGGCAATATCAGCTATGATCAACTGCTCCCTCCCTGCATAGACATGGACAAAGTCCACCTTTCCACACAGGGTACATTTAATCAGCAAGGAAACACCTCTGGCCAGCTGGTCCCCCATATGCTGAATATACAAAGTTGCTAGACAGCACATGAGATTCAACTTCACAAAATGTGTCTCTTGGATTGTGGCCATATCTACACTGAAGGACAAGAAATCACAAAGCAGGTGGGTCGTCTTCTTACTCTGATCCCTCAACCCTTCACCTTCAAATTGGCTAGCTTGATAGACATTTTTTATGAAACTCTTTTACACACAGACTGGACAGAAATCTGTGGTGAAAGGACCCTGACAGATTGTCCCAGAGCCTATATTGGGCATAATTTATCCATCTAGGACAAACCTGCCTACATCCATAGGGAATGTTAATTTGAGGGCCTTATATAGTGGGGAATGGAGTAACACCAGGGCCCTCCCTCAATGATTATAAAGTTTCTTTAGCTCTTTCAACTCCACTTGAGCCATTCTGATGTTTGGGAATGATTTTTGTGTAGCATCCAACAGATCCCACACCTTCAATTGTTAGCAAAATTACCAATTAGGGTTATCACCCCAGGAGCATCAGGGAAGTTAAACAATGGCCTTCTTCTGTAAGAAAAAGTCCCTCTCTAGAGCCTGCCTGTCTATATGACAAATAACCTCTCCCTTGTGGATGGAATTCTTTTCAGGGGTGAGATGATGAAGCTCTAGAAGGGGAAGAGAGGAAGCTTCTTGCCTTAGCTTTATGTTCCTTTGGATGTGTTCTAGAAGCATAGGTTGTCCCTGGGCACTTTTCAATGAAGAGGATCAAGGTGGAGGCATCTCCTCTACTTCCATATAAAAATCCAGCTGGGGCAATTCATCAGGTTGTTGTTGCTGCTCCTGTTGTTGCTGCTCCTATTGCTACTGTTGTTGCTCTTTGAGCAGCTGCTGATGCCACTGCTTCTGCTTCTGCAGTCGTTCCTTCTGACACTGCTCTTGTTGCTATGGGACATTCTGCTGGGGAGAGGTAGGAAGGGTAGCAACCTTAGATTCCTTTTTTTCCACCTCCCTCTATTCACTGGTACACCATCAGGAACCTTGCTGGACTTGTTTTCCTTCACTGACTCCTTGGATGTACATGGTTGTGGTGTCAGGTTCCGGCCAGGACACATTTTTGCCAAGTGCCTGAGGGTGCCACAAGCCCAGCAATCAGATCTTCTACCCTCCACTATGACAAAGATCCTTCTTCCTCTGCCTATTAGTGTGTCAGAGATAATACCTATAGCACAAAATCACCAGTCGGCATGCCAGCCTTGCTCAGTACATGAGCAACATCTCTGACCTACCCATAGACAGCAAAGAAGGCTCTCACATGGTCCTCCATAATGTCCATATATTCAGTCTGTAGCTGAAGTGTTTTGGTCATGAGTATCATGGCTATGCTTCATCCTCTGTTGCCAACAGGATGTCCCACATGGTGTTAGAATGCTTGGCTAAAATCTTGGAGTTGATCCTCAGACGTTTTACAGCCTCTTCTATAGCCTCCCTGTTGATGGCAACCAATTTACAGGTTTTCACATCCATCATCAACAGGGAAATGGTCGTTGTAGTGACTGCACTTAAAGCTTCCAGGATGGTGAGTAATAATTCATTACCATTAAATCCTGGTATTTTTCTTGCATTCTGTCATAATAGGCTACATTCTTTTTTGGCCTATTGGAGGTCCAAGCTGATTTAGTAGGCGAATTTTCCTAAACCTATGTATATACATACTTATAGCATACTGATGGGAGTCCCATGTCACACAAGGAAAAGTTCAGTAAGACAAAAAAAATGTTTCCCAGACAATGACAACAATACAAATCTTGCAAAAAACACAGGGACAAATGATGACAAAAAATTCCAACACTTACTTTTTCAGCTCAATTCAAAATAAACTCGTCCAAAAATAAGACAATCCTTGTCTGAATATTTGACTTAGAATAACCAAGAAAGTGAGTGAATGAGGAGTGTTTTTTTTTTTTTGTTAGGTTCAAATCTATTTCAGGAAAAAAAAATATGTATATAAATCCCCCCGGGTACTGGGAGGGGACTTTGTTTTGTTTTTGTAGTACTAAGCAGAAACAGATTGTCATTGGAGGGAGAAGCAGTGGAAGTTATAAGAGGAAAAGGGACAGAAATCCAGGAATTATATTTTGTTGGATTGGTCAGAATTCTAACAGTTACTACTGGTACATTAGGAAAGAAAGGAGCTGAAGGCCGCAGGTTTTAATTTCCCTCCAGATCTATTCTTTAGCAGGAGTTGATTATTTTTTTTTAAAACCACATAAACAAAGGAAGAAATTACATTTGTGTTCATTTTTGGTTAAAAAAATTGGAATGTACCATTAACAAACAATAATATTTATGCATTGCTTTTCTACTTATCATAAACTTACTAAATTGAAAATACAATAATTAAAAAAATGATTAACATTATAGAAACACAGAAAGCCTACAAGGCAGAAAATGGAAATGAAAGTTTGATAAAGTAAACTACTTTACAAAACTTTTTGATTGGGAATAGTTGAAAAATGCATTATTCTTTCTTTACATAGAAAATGGGTACTACTTAAAAAAATGAGAAAAAAATGTTTCCATTTTTTTTACAAACGGATCAATCAATAGAGTTCAATTCTTAGTCTGATTAAAAAAATTTATTCTGAACATGAAAACTAAATATTTCTATCGTAAATTATAGTAAAATTTAATTTAACTAATTTGTTTTTGTATTTATTCACTTTTGAAATTTAAAACTTTAATATTCATCCTTTTTTTTAACTGTTTTTATAATTGAGAACAACATACCTGACAACTCTCCAGGTGGTGTGGTGAGACACCCAGTTTTGAGTTTTTTATCCCTGTTTTCCGGTTTTTAATGTTCTCTTGGTTAGCTAAGGGTTGATCTTCCACCAAATCTGCTGTTTTTATTATATTTTCCCTGTGAATAAATTGTTGATCTTTCTCCACTGAAAGAGCTGCAGGTTGGAAATACTCTATTCAGTCTGCATGTGTTTTGAAAACCATTTTTGATTGATTTATGAAATGATTTGGAAATAACATTTTTTTTTTTTTTTTTACCAAATGGAAGCTTGCTTACAAGTGAAATATTAGCTTGATATGGGTTGTTAATGTTGGTCCCAAATCCTGCTTCCATTGATAGCTGTGAGTGTTAAGAATGATGTTTTTAGACTATATGGGCAATTGGAGTGGGCCTTATATAAGATCGCCACGTGACGAATGCAGAATAAAGAAAAGAACACAACTGACTTATTATTTGTACAAATTATATTAATCAACATTACAAATGGGTCCTTGCAAACTTAATCATATCTGTGACTAAACTTATCTGCTGAGGGTGAATTGATGTTCTCACCATTTACAAACTCTGTGGTGATAAGGATGTAGAGATGACTCATTCAGCATGTGGTCATTGCAAAGGTTGTGCCAAGAATAAAAAGTTATTCAAAAAAGGTAGAAATGTGTGCCAATCACCTGCTGTGAGGTGATTGGCTCACCTTAAACTGCCAAGGGCAGATAATCATATATCCCAACAAGGAAGAAAACATGCACTGAGCACTTTCATATGCAACCATTTAGCCAACATGTAAAGTTCAACATGTAAGTCACCAGAGTTCACAGTAAATCATTTTGTTAGTATGATATTCAATTTGCAATGATAACTGCATTAAATATTTAGATAATCATATAATATCTTATTTCTTGTAAATAGAGAGTTACATTTTTAGGGAGATGTTTTAAATTCCTGTTTCTGTTTTTCATAAAATCCTTCTGTTTTTCTTAAGTTGGAAATCTAAATCTTCAGGTTTTTCACATTTAACACTTTGATTTCTGGATGGTTTTTAAATTTTTTGTAACAATTAAAAAATTAATTATTTTTTCCTTTTGTCTCTCTCTCTCTCTCTGTTTCCTGAAGTCCAAAAAGTTTCCAGAAAAATTATGGATTCAAAAAAGTAACAACCATCGTGGAATCAAAATATTGCCAATTAATGGTGAGTACTTGTTTATTTCAACCAGTTTTCTTAACCTAATTTATTGGGTTGGCCTTTTGTGTTCATTGTTAGATAGCATTTTAATTTTTAACTTAAGAAGAGTGTTTGGTAACTAAATTCATACAGTTTTTATTTAATAACAGAATACACTTGACTGCCACAAATTAATAGAGAATTTTATGATTTACAAGTTCATAAATTAGTTTTATTAAAATGAAAACAATTCTTGTAAAAATTCATTATTCATTCATGAAAATTTTATTTTTGTAAGTGCCCATAATATATTTTATTCATAAAACAATTAAAAGTTTTTCTAAATGACTTAGTTTTAAGGCATTTTTTATTTTACAATTCAGAGCAGATTTTCTCTAACTGGGAGTTCTGTTTGATCAAAAGAATTTGATGATTTAAATTCTCTGATGACTTGTCCTTATAACTAATATTAACATTGAGCATTACAAAACTGAATTACTCAATTTCATAAAATTAAATAAGTTGGGAGTGGGTGTAACAGATGTAAAACAAATTACCAAAATTTTCTAAAAAGAAATAAATGTTTCAAATATGATTTAATTCATTTATGAATAAGTCCTGGAAATTTCATTAAGTTCTTTTCTTTCTGCCCACTTCTTTTTTTCTGCCTTTTCTCACATTTCTTTTTCTTTTCATCCTTGGTGGCATCCACAGTCCATGGAAAGCTATATTCCTTCTAGTCCTTAGACCAACCAGACTTCTTAAATAGCCATAAATCAGCTCCAAAACTGTATAGAAAAATGAATATTATGGGGTGTAAGTTATTTTCCCCATTGGTTTTAAAACAATTATGAAATGTATCTCTTTAAACTACACCTGTTTTCAAACTTTACTTTTGTAACACTTTCAGAGTCAATCTTAGGGTTCACAGGAACCAATTGTAGCTCTATACCTCCCCGGTTGTCCAAGACATCTAATACTGCAATTGATCAATGGAGTGATATCGTCGATCCTGGCCTGCCTTACCCTACATTGTAATTCAGTTGATCATAAGGAAGCCAAGATCGACTCACATAGGTATCTTCATATTGGGCTGGTCCAAGCAGAGCGAAGACACACAGTAAAACAGGAGAAGAATAACACTCGAAATAATATAAAATATATATATATATACTATTTTTATATCAAGTACTGTGTACAATGGTTGGTTAATAGTTGTTAGGGTCTAGGTGTTAGCATGCAGGTGTTTGTCGACCTAACCCATCTTCTAAATTGAATGTGACCCTTGGTTAAGCTGGTAAGGTTTGGCTTGCAGACTTAGTGAAGTTTGTTTAGCTGATTTGGTAAGTTTGGCTCAAGGCTGATGTTTGGGTTCACATCAGCAGATAACTACATGCATTATCTCATGCTCAGCAACTGGAATAGACTCTCTGGGCGATCTCTCAAATTTGCTTGTGACATTTGTATTTATTGATATCTGCCAAAAACTGGTGTGGGGGTGTGATGCAGTTGGGAAATTCGTTTTTTCCTTCGCCTGTCATCTTCATCATTTTTAGTCCTGAGAAATTAATTATATCCCAATTTAGAAGTCTCCCCCTTTTCTCAGGTGATGGTTGTAGGCATTATTCCACCTACAGCTTCTTCCTTTTCCTCTTAGCATCTCCCACTAATACTCCTCAGTGGGCATGGGCAGCTCCTTCACCCTCCTTGGACTCTGCCTCCTTCCTTGATCTCTCTTCTGCACCTGTCATCTCAACCACCCATCAAAGACTAATTTAAATAACATTATTGTTCCAAATGCTATCACTTCATAAGTGAATTGATACTAGTGTTGACATTTTCTGGTCTGAAAGTTGAATAAACAATTGGCCTTCTCCTCCTCGACCCAGAGACACTTTCCCAGGGAAAATCTTGCAGCTTACATTATGGTGACAATCATTCAGCAGAATGTCAAGATGTCTCCGTGTGTTTTTATTAAAAAAAAATTAAGTCAGGTAGTTTTTGTTTTCAATCTTGACACCTCTGCAGCAAGATTCGCCAAGTCAGTTTTATATTTCCTTCCCATCCGAAATCAGACACTGGACACTTGGCTCTCATATCTTATGGCTCACATCAGAAATATTCCTTAAGTAACTTTTTACCTCTAACTGGCATTTAAAATTTTATCCAATTCTCCTAATCTTGATTCCACGGCAATTGTCAACACCTTGATTGTTGTACAAATTAAGTATTGTTGTTGTATTTGATTTATTTTAGAATTTTCAATTCTCTGGGAGTAAATTATTTATCAGTATATCGTTCTTGATATACATTAACCCTTTTCATGGTAGTTTATTTATCAACATATCGTTTTTGATATTCCTTATTATTATTTACCAGCAACCAAAATAGTGTTACATCTCTTCCTTACCCTTCCTGTAAATTACCAGTAAATGATATCTCAAATCCCCAAATCTACTAATATTCTATTTGTCATGCATATTAATTCATGCAGTAGTAATAAAGAAAATGGTTATTTTCATGCAGTATTTATAAATGTCCTTCCCTTTCATTTTTACATGCAGTATCTTTCTTTTCATGCAATGTTTATAAAAGTCTTTATCTTTTTCATCTTTACATGCAATATCCATTCAATATTTTTTTTATATGCAATGTTTATAAAAGTCCTTCCCCTTTTTATCTTTACATGCAATCTTCATAAAAGTCTTTCATGTGGATTGTGTGTAGGTGTGTTTTTGTGTGTGTTTGTCTTATGGTTTGTTCTTCTTGGTTACCATTCTTCTCTCCACAGTAGGAGCTTTTGGTTTTTCCTTAACTGGTGTCAGCTCCTCTTCTATTTCTGCTGTCAAGTTCAATCCGGTCTCTTCTTCATCTTTATTTGATCTGCTTGGGTAAGGATTGCTGAACGGTATCCCCTTCTCAAGTTGTTGCATGCTCGCCAAAACACCTTTAATCCATTTCTCTCTACTGCAGCAATGATTAACAAAGTACCTATCAATGCTGACCAGTTTATCACAATCCTTTTACTATCCCCCCAAACCATACCTTCTTTTCCTAAAATAGTTAATCTCTCTTTTAACTGATTCCTGTTAATCCTTTCTATTGGCTTTAGTAACTCTGGCATCCTTTCTAGTGTAACTCTAGGGAATTTGTTCATTACCGGCTCCCATAATTCTGTGCAATTACTTAAGCTTTTGTCAACCATTCCTATTATTGAGTCTTTTTCTTCATATTTCTCTTTGTCCTGATAATACAGGGGTAGGGAGATGGACATACCAAATACTGAACACCTCAGTGGTAGTTTTATTAGGGACAAGGGTGGTTTCACTTTCAGTGTCCTAGTGGGTTCTCCCCAACATACCATGAACAGATCAATTGTTTTCTGCGCAGCCACTACACAAAGCCCATCAGATAGCTTGTGGCAACACAGTGTTTGTTAATATCTCTAGTTGATAATTTCTCTTAATCCCTTCTCTGTTGTCTTTAAATAGTTCCCATATACACAACCTGTCACATATATAGGACTTAACGAGGTACACAATACCAGGGTATCATCTCTATACTTCCTGGCTTCCTCTGTTGTCAGCATCATAAATTTTGTTCTAGCTGAATTCAAAGCTACATACTCTGTCTCAGTCTGGTATCTCGCCACTGTCCCTAGGCCTTGTTCTACTTAGGGGTATGGAATAGGTAAATTTATAATCTGATATATTTCAAAAAGACTAACAACAGAAGGGACACCACAACCAATAGTTTATTATCTTCTAGCAAGGTAACACAACCCAGTACATTGTAATATTTCCATAATTCCTTGGTGGGGTCCACCAGTAACCTTAAATGATGGAGTAATTCAGTCTGTATCTTTAGTAATAATTCCTTCAAGTGCCCAGGGGTCACTATGCTTGGGGACAGGTGTCCCAAAGATAACATATCCATTTAAGTCCTCACATGCTCCAATAAAATCATTAGGGACTGACTAGTCTGTTGCACTTTATTAGTAATGGTTATCAAATTAAAATATTGTTGTATAAACCCACTCAATTCCTGTAACTTGGTTGTCACAACCTCTGAACTATTAGCTACTTCTTGACTTAGCTCTCTCAGGTTACTTATTAACCAATTGATACTGGTTCTATTCTTGGCCAGTCCTAACCTTGTCACATTCAGTATCAATACACTTTCTATAGCTATCTGGGTCAGAATTCTTTGATCATTTCTACTTTCCCCACTTTCCTCTTTATAACCTTGATGTCATCTTCAGTTACTGTCCCAGACAGGACATTTAGCACTTTTCCAACAATGGGGACCACTGGTCTCTTTTCTCTCATTTGTAGCAGCTTGAATCATTTCAGGTAACTCCTCATATCTTTCCACTGGGCTTCCATTATAGCTGTTTCCAATTCTAAAGAGTACAACAGCCTAAGGTACCTTCCTTCCCTAGGATAATTTTTCACCACAATCTGGCTGCACCCAGACCTTGTATCTCACTCTCTGATTTTTCTAGTAGTATGGGTTCAAATAGATCACAAAGGTAACTAGCCACTTCAACCATGTTATTATCACTTCACTCGTTTTCTTAAAAATTGTATTTTGGCCATGCCTCCAAGCACCTATCATCATCATCATCATCATCATCATCATCATCATCATCAACAACAACAACAACAACAACAGTAGTAGTGTCAGTTCCCTTATACCAGCTATTCATGCAAAGGTATAAGATTTCTTTGTTCTTATTCTTCTCGCTACTTATGCACATTTAGTTATTCTGGGGTACTCCTGTACTCCCATCTCTTAGCTTCTCAACTTACTTTTCTTCTCTTAACTAGACTGTAGTGAGTTGATTGGATTCAAACAAGTGTACATTGCTTTCACTCTAGAGATCGGGTCCATCAATACGCCGCCAGATGCATACAGGCCCATGTGCAGATCAATGACAGCACCAACAAGTAATTTCCTTTGCCCATCATGGCACACTAACTACACCTCCATCCACCTCCAGCCAAACTTCACTTGTTTATTACTGGAAAGAGTTTTGGATGAACCCAACATCATTGCATACCAACCCAGACCAATCCAACCCCTTCTTGTTTATAATTATACTTCTTTACTAAGACTCATTATTCTCCTTCCTTTTCAGTCTTTTCTTGAGAGGTAACTATGGCTCAATCTTTAGTCCCTTTTTATCTCTTAACCATTCTCAGAGTTGGGAGAGAGGTATCTCATTTTTCTCCTCCTGCTCATTTATGTTCTCCTCCTGTTTGAGAGGTTTCAAGTTAGAGCCCTGGACTTCTTCATTACTCTCTGTTTCAACTACTGGCATTTCTTCATTCCTTAATCCTTCTTGGAGTTAGGAAAGAGGTATCTCATCTTTCTCTTCTCTTCTCACTCACTCAACCCTTCTTTCTGTTTGGGACACTGCAATTTGGAGCCCTGGACTTCATTATTAGGGCCCCTAGCTTCTTTTCTTGTCCTATGGGTGTGGAGCAGTGACTTTACAGAGCCCTTTTGCAATGATACAGATGACGAATGAATGCCACTGGCCCTTGCTGACAGGCCCCGCTCTGACACTTGGACCATTTTGTCCAGATTGCTATGAGCAACCTCCATGGACTGCTGATTTGACTCTCTATCTTCATCCTCCCCAGAGTCTCCATCTGTCTCCATTTCTTATGGCTCCACATGGGTTACTTTCCTTGTCTTGGCCCTTTTTGTCTTAGGCTTGCTTATTCTCCAATCGGTTATTTCGGCTAACTTCAGGCCATTATCTTGAGCTTTCTTTGTTCGCCTCACCATCTGATCCCAGATTATAAAAGACACAGGTCCCATCTGTTCTATTATTCTATATTACGATTCCCACCTCTGGTCCATGTTTCCTTCTCTTAGATGAATTTTTTAGTACACAGGATCCCCACTCCTTAATTCTACTTTTTTTCTGCCTTTATTCACCTTCTCATTTCTCTTCTTTTGCACCCTCTGTATTCTCCTTTTGACATGGATGAATAATATATGTTGCTGTTCTATTAGTAACTGGTGATGGTCTTCCCCCCATATATTTTCTGTAGGGCTTCAAAAATTTGTCCATCAGTAGGACCACATCTCTGCCAAACAGCATATAATATGGCAAAAATCTGGATGTTTCATTAATTGAAAACCTCATGGCCACCAGAGCCTGTGTCAAGTACAAGTCCCAGTTCTCAGTCTTGTTTCTCGCCAATTTGGCCAATATGCCTCCTAAGGTTTTATGGAACCTTTCCACCTTAGCATTACTTTGGGAGTGATAGGAAGACATCATTATGTATTCCATGTTTAGACTTGTCAGGACCTCCTCCATTATATTACTCACATTTTTCAGTCCATTGTCTATAACCAACTGCACAGGGGCACTGTACCTGGGAAAATTTTACATACCACTAAATCGGCCACTGTTCTAGCTCTTTTATCCGGCACAGTGAAGGCCTCCAGTCAGTTCATTAGCCAATCCTCAAAGCTCACTATGTAAGTGTTACCCCTAGAGGTCTCCCCATGTGGTCCCGACACATCCATAGTTATCTTTTCAAAGGGGAAACTCAGGACATCCATCCTTTCTAATGGCACCATTCACTTTCTCCTACTTTGCATCTGACACACCACACAACTTTGAAAACATAGTCACCTGGGCCAGTAATAATTCCTTCTTATCAGGTCACAGGTTTTATCAATCCCCATATGCCCCAGCTTCTCATGACATTGCTCTAATATCTCTGGCTTCAAATCCTTAAGCACATATAGCCTAGGTCTAACTTCTTTGTCTCTCCCTGAGAGATAGTATAGCCTCCCTTCATGTATTGCATACTTGGAGGTCTCTCCCACCTCTACTTTCTTTCTAAAATTTCAGTGTCCACCTGTTCCTTTTCAATTTCTTCTGTCCAGTTGGGGGTCAGTGACCACCTGTGTATCTTTTCCATCCATCTCCAACAGAGGGCGGTTCTTCAATCTATTGGAGTTAATTACTTCCATATAGTAAGCTCTGCACAGGGGCACCATACCTGCAGAAAACTTTACATACCACTAAATCGGCTACTGTTCTAGCTCTTTTATCTGGCACAGCAAAGGTCTCCAGTCAATTCATCAGCCAATTCTCAAAGCTATGTAAGTGTTACTCCTAGAGGTCTCCCCATATGGTTCCAATACATCCATAGTTAACTTTTCAAAGGGGAAACTCAGGACATCCATCCTTTCTAATGGCACCATTCACTTTCTCCTACTTTGCACCTGACACATTGCACAACTTTGAACATAGTCAGTGGACTCACTGTACAATCTGGGCCAGTAATAATTCCTTCCAACTCCAGCTCCACTCTCACAGATTCCTCCAACTTTCTAGGTATTCTAGAGAGCAGATCAGCACAGATGTCATCCTGGTACTCTATTTTACCCGCTTAACTTCAGGGCCCACTTCTGTATTTTCTTGTTTGTTCACTCCACTTCTAGCAAATACTGGAGAGGCCTATAGTCAATTTTTATGGTAAACGTGGCTCCATTTAAATAATTGTCTAACTTCTGGAGGGCTTACATGATAGCATACACTTCTCTTTCTATTACTGGCCATCTCTGCTATGTCTCTGAGAGTTTGTATGACAGGAAGTATATCAGTACTTCCTCTGGTATAACAGGTTCTGGGCCATCCTTTTCAGGACATGGCTGAGTAAGGACTGCTCCTATATGTGTACAGGACCATGGCCATGCTGAGATCTGGTTAGGTCAGCAAGGGCACAGTGGTCAGCTGCTTCTTCAAGGTGTCAAATGCCCTCTGGCAGTCCTCTGCTCATTTAAATCTGGTGTATTTCTTTGTTAAAGCTATCAGAGTGGTGGCTATTCTGGAAAATGCTTGGATAAACCATCTATAGTATCCTGTAGCCCCTATAAATCACATCATCTGTTTTACTATTTTGGGCTCAAACATTTCCCCGATCACCTCAACCTTGTCTAAATCAGGCTTGATCCCCTTTCTGCTTATTATAAAGCTCAAATACTTTGTCTCACACCTCAAAAACTGACACTTTGACAGTTTCGGATTTAACCTGTGTACACTCAATTGTTTGAACACCTGATTCAGGTGGTCAAAATTGCTGTTCTGGTGTCTCTGAAAACACTAGTATGTCATCTAGGTAGGGCATTGCAAAGCTCTCCAGCCACCCCAGCACTACTGACATTAATTGTTGAAAGATGCCAAGAGCATTAGCCAACCCAAATGGCATGACTCTGAACTAGAATAGTCCCAGATGACACACAAACACAGCCTTCTATCTGCTTCCTCCAGGGCTACCTGCCAGTACCCTAATCTTAGATCTATGGTGGAGAAGTACCTAGCCTTCCCCAACAAAGCCAGTATATCATCAGTCAGTGGCAGAGGCACTGTCAACAGTCTGGAATCTGCATTCAGTTTTCTGAAGTCTACGCAGAACAGGTGCCTGCCATCATTTTTGTCTACTAATACTACTATGGGAAAGTTCCAGGGAGATTCTGACTTTTCTATCATCCCTGCTTCCATCATATCCTTAACTGCCTATTCTACCAGTGGTCTCTTATGTATGGGTGCGGTGGTCACCCATATCAATTCTCATCATTACCGTGCTAGTCTGGCCCAATTCTTTATCTGATTTGGCCACCACATTCTGGTTATCTCTTAGCAGGTCCTTTAATATGGCCTTAAACCTATCAAGGGCCACTATTTCCTCATTTTCTGTTTCCTTCACCTGCTTCATGCATCTCTTCTTTTTGTTCAGTTTCACCCATTGCAAAGTCCTCAGAGGCAGGGCCCTTCTTGCCTCTTCCTCTCTCTTCACTTTCACTGTTTTACTGGATTGATTTACCAATTGTATGGGCATTATTTCTGCTGCCTCCACAACTGTTTCACACAGGACTATCTCACTTTCTTCAGGGCTCTCTTCTTCCTGGAGAACCTCTTTCCTTATCTTCTTCCCTGTCACCAGCCTATCCCTTCCAAACACTGCAGTTCTAGTGGGTAGTCTTATATCCTCCTCTATTACCACTGACATAGACCCTTCAGGTGGCCTCTCCAATGGCATCCTTTCACCATTCACTGTTAATACAGTGGGGTTGACAACAAAGCCAATCTTCACCTAAGATCACCTATAAAACTTCGAGATGGTCTTCGTCCCTCCTATTTTCACTAGGAGTTTCACTATCCCTCCTATCTTCATAGGGGTCCCATCCACTTGGGTTATTTCTATATCTGCCTTCCTTATCCACCCCATATTCCTCAAGCACTTATACTCCCTCTACTACTACTGCTTTACAAGAAAGCTCTTTTTCCTGTATTAATAAAGAAAACACCCTGGCCCTCCTCCTTCTCCTGGGACCTCAGTTCTCTGGCCATGGGTGCTGGCAGTAGTACTCATATCATTATCATTATGGAGATTCCCCATTCGCCTTTCTCATCTGAGTACCCCATGCCCAACACCTCTCTCCTTTCTTTCTTACATGGGTCAGCCTCCCTCTTATTTTGGGGGTGGCCCTGTGGCATTTCCCTGGTTCCATTTTCCAGGGTCAGCCTTCTTTGTCTGGGGTGGTGAGGCACCCTTCTTAAGCCCGCTCCACTTGATTTTGTGTCCCTTCTTGCCGCATCTCGTGCACTGGTAAACATTGAAGTTGGACAATCTACCACTCTGTGTCCCTAATTGCCACAGGTCCAACAGACCAAGCCAGAACTACTGGGTGTGGGTTCAAAAAATCCTTTCAGGATATTGTGGCATACAGATCAGCTAATTGGGCTTCTGGGAAAGCCAAACTAGCCAGTTGTTCTACTCTTGTCCCCAACTCTCTGGAGGTCTCATCCTTTAACTGGGTTAACTTCAGAAGGGCCCTCATGGCCTTTAGCTGTCCCTTCATCGGCAAACTCTGCTCTTCCAACTTCTTCCAAGTCAGGTGGGTCCCCTAATAAGAGTTGACCAATGAACTCCAATACCTTCCCTATTGTGGTATTCCACATCACATACATAGGCTCTTGGTCAGAGAGACGATAAACAATTTTAGTTTTATTGATTGACAAGAGCTAATCTTTTATTTCTTTCGCCCCCCCCCAAAGGCTGGAACCTGGGGACCTCCTGATATCGCTCTCAGGCTATTCTATGGTTGTTGCCTCGCCACCTCGTCCTCAACCTCTACTACCTCAGATCTCTCTGACCCATAGTCACTCATGCTAAATAAATTGATTCAAATTGAGACAAATCAGAAAATTGAAATAAAATAGCAAATCGTCTTGGTGAGATGCAACAATAAAAAATCAAGAAATTTCAGGGGAAAAACAAAAAGTGTCCTACCTGTCACTTGTTCCTGGGTCACTGTCAGTTTATCTGGGGACGAGAAGAAAAAAATTATGGAGTGTATTATTAGAATCATATGATCAAAATAACCAAATTCCACCAGTTCTCACTCCTTTCTTGTTTCCTTCCTTTCTGTTGACTGGATTCTTGGTTTGGTCATGGCCAACCTCAGGCCAATCCTGGTCAGCACCAATTGTAATGCCTTCAGAGTCAATCTTATGGTTCACGAGAACCAATTGTAGCTCCCTGATTGTCCAAGATGTCTAATACTGCAGCTGATCGATGGAATGATCTCTTCGATCCTGACCTGCCTTACCTGACGTTGTGATTAGGTTGATCATAAGGAAGCCAAGATTCACTCATCATAGGTATCTTCATATTGGGTTGGTCCAAGTGGGACAAAGATGCACAGTAAAACAGGAGGAAAATAACACTCAAAATAATATATATATATATATATATATATATATATATATATACTATTTTTATATCAAGTATTGCATACAATGGTTGGTTAATAGTTGTTAGGGTCTAGGTGTTAGCATGCAGATGTTTCTCGACCCGACCCGTTTCTTAAATTGGATGATGACACTTGGTTAAGTTTGGCTCAAGGTTAATGTTGGGGGTTCACATCAACAGATAGTCATGTGCATTGTCTAGCACTCGGTGGCCAGAATAGACTTTCCAGGTGATCTCTTGAATTTGCTTGCAGCATTCGTATTTATTTACTGCCAAAAACTGGTGTGGAGGTGTGACGCAGTTGGGGAATTCGTCTTTTTTCCACTTGTCGTCTTCATTGTCTCTGGTCCCTCCTTTTCTTGGGTGAAGGTTGTAGGCATGATTCTGCCCACAGCTTCTTCCTCCTCCATTTAGCATCTACAGTAGTTAAATGAGTCTCTATTCTTCAGATGTCATTCATACAATACAAGATACCGCTTCTTCAATCCACCGTTCTTGCATTCCGCACACTTCACCAATGTAAAACTATTCTGCCTTCTCACTGCTTCAGCCCTCTTTTATCAGGGCAACACTGCGGCCAACGAACCAGTCAGCAGTCTTTGCTTTTGTTCTCAGTTACCCAGGCAAATAGCCTTCTTCGGTCTGACCAATCAGCACACGACTTGCTATTGGTTAAACCATGCGAAACTGTAAAAAAAACCCTGTTACAGCACATATTGCTGGAATAGTTAAATGGGAGAGTAATGCCATTTTCAAGGAGCAAAATGTTGATGCCATGTGCTGCACATTGAGGTAAGACACTTATTTTCCTTTTCACCAGATGCAAGCCACTCTTGCTTCTATGTGACTGTTCACCATATACTCCTTAATGGGTGTGGGCAGCTCCTTCACCCTTCTTGTTGTCTCGTCTGTGCCTGCTACCCTTCAGTGGGTGCGGGCAGCTCTGACTCCTTCCTTGATCTCTCTTCTGTGCCTGTCACCTCAACCATCCAGCAAAGACCAATTTAAAAAAAATTGTTCCAAATTCTATTAACCCTTTTCATGGTAGTTTATTTATTAGTATATCGTTTTTGCTATTAAAAAGCCCTTATTATTTACCAGCAAACAAAATAATGTTACACTTTGATGAGTTTTAAGACCATCAAATTTGTGCTTCTTTTTATACAAATTTTTGAAAAACAAATTTTATACATGTATCTTTATTATAAACAGGCTTTATTTTGGTATTTTTTTACATCAGATTTTATACATGCAATAATTATGAATTATCTGGTTTATTTTCAAATTTACCTCTTTAATTAATTTTTATATAATTTCATATTTTTTATTCTATTAACTTTTTATAAGTTGCTAAATTCACAATATTTAGACCTTTTGCATTAAAATTTTTGCAATACTGATATAAATTTTATCTCTACAGCTATAGCCAATTTCTTTTTTGGTCTCATATCACTCATTATTATTTATTTCATCAAAATACAATTCTTCCATTTTATGTGAACCATGAGGGACACATTACATCCAGCTTTTGATAGAAATTATTTCTTTTGAGTCACCAGTTTGCAATCATACAACTTTTTTCATTCTAGCAGTGGCAGTATAATGTCTTAACTATCATCAGTGTAGCCAGGACTACTTAGATAGCAATTCTGATCCTATTGACTTTGTTATCATATAGATTTCTTGAAAGTATTAGCATTTGCTTCTCTTTATAATTAATAGTCACACACACATATACACACACACATATATATATATATATATATATATATATATATATATATATATATATATATATATATATATATATATATATTCATACTGTTGTGGCCTTTGCACATCTGAAGAAAAGTAACTATTTGCTTATTATATTCAAATATCTTCACAGAGATCTTTACTGAGAAAGATAATTTCTGGAAGGATGGAATTATGAATTTGTCTTAAATATGATAAAATAGTGAAAGAAACAGTGTTTTTCACTTTCACCTTACAGTGTTTTTCATTTTCAGTCTTTTATTTTTACTTAATAAACCAAATGGATTTGTTTCCAGTTACCCAATACTTATGGACAACTAACTTTTCACTGTTAACTACTAAATTGCTGTTTTTTGTTTTTCTTTATTTTAATGTTTGACTGATAAAATTTTCAGTAACAGACTGAAGATAAGCAACAAATATATTGATCATGAAACCATTTCTTCTCTTACAAGAAAAAAGAACAAATGCAACTATAAATGAAACTTCTATGTTTTTTAGTGATTTAAATATTAAGATGTGTTAACTGGTATCACTTTTTTAACTTTGCTACCTAAAAAAAGTAGCAATTTCAGTTATCTGCTTAAAGGTGGTAGAAATTAAATCTTATTTTTCTAATTTTGTTAACACAAACTGTGAGCAACTTTCTAACAGATATTTATTAATATGCACTGGTGTGTATATTTATCCTAAAATTATTTCAATAAATATATTTTGCTTTCAGAACTGGACCTCTCAAAAAGTGGATCTTTTATCCAAGAGTATATTTCCAATCCCTTGTTGATTGATGGACAGTAAGCAGTTTGGTTCCTTAGATTTTCTAATTTTATTTAGTTAGATACATTTAATTATATACAAAAAAATGAAACAGTTAAATTTTAAAGCAAGAAAAATTAGTAGAAACAATAAAAAATATTATTGTAGAAATTAAGTAGCAATAATTTAATTAGTAATATTATGAAATAGTGAAAATCTATTTGAAAATACAATGATCTACTTAAAAAACATGTCAATAAGAATCATTTCATAAAGAAAAAACAATGACACCAATTGTACAATAATGTAATACATTTTATTGAACATAAAATGGATGTCTGCTTTAGCATTCAGATGAACTATTTTCATTCAGATCAAATATAAGAAAGAAAAGCTGATAAATCAACAGAAAATTAAACCAATACTTATTTAACAATCACTATAATTTAGAAAATACGAGATTTTTATGTTTTTTTATATATAGATATCAAATAAAACATTTGGTGAGCTGCTAGGGTTTCAAGTCTTCATGAAATTACCAAAGCTCTACTGTAATTGTATATTATCAATATATAAATACTGACTCAGTTTGGAAATATAGTATTTAACTGACTTTATATTCATTTCAAAAGTCATTAGTTTATTATAGTGATAACAAAAAGTGTAAAAATAAAAGTTTTATGGAATATTTAAAAATTGAGAGCATATTTTAGGAAACTGCAACTTGATTTTCTAAATAAAGATGGTACTTGTTTGGGAATAAATGGAATCGCCTCTTGTGATGTTTATGAAAACAAAATGTGAGTTTTATCATCTTTTCAGAAAATTCGACATTGGAATCTATACAATTTTGACTTCCATTCATCCTCTAAGAGTTTATGTTTTGGAGTCTGATGCACTCTTCAGGTAATAAAAATACTAATCTATTTTCTAATGAAAGATCATTGCATTGTCTGATTTTTAAATGAGGAATTATAATTATTAAACACTGATTTCTCAGACTAGTGCCCTTCTCTTGGTTATTATCATCACAATGTTTTGGCTAAAATTTTATGTAACCCTCAAAATATTGTAAATAATAATACTAAGTAGTGATTGGCTGATAGAAAATGATATTCAGATTTGTTTCAATAAAGAAATATTAATAAAATGGCTGTGTTGATCATAGCTGTCTACAATATAATCTGCTTTACTGATGATGTATCTCTTCAAAACTAATACAATGACAGTCCTTTATGTTCAGTTGATGACAGAAGAATAGTCTAATGATGAGCTTGCCATTAACAAGAAAAAAGTAGACATGACAAAACAACTAATAGATAAAATATGGTTGAGATAAGTGAAAGTGTTTTATTTCCTGTGATATACAGGGTTCAATAGTTTGATAAGATATTTTATGGCCCCAGTATTTGGGGCAGTATTCTGGAAGTGGATGTGTAGAGTCAGACAAAATTAAGTCTGTTTTTGTCATAATGAGCTATGGATATTGAAGTGAGCACTTCATTTTAGTTAAAGAATTGGAGTTGTTCTGGCAGCATACAACAACAGCATAATTGAGTGTACCAAATTTTATCTACCAAATGAACCATGATTGTTATTGCAAAAAAAAAAACAATAAAGAAAACAAAGAACTGATACTGATACTCAAAAATGTACTTTATGAGCCATGGACAGTCTAGGAAGGCAGAAATCTTACATAGTAGATTTCATGAATCAGGAAATTGTTTAAGTTAACTTTCCAAAGGAAAATAAAATTTCCTAAATTACATATAAGGAATAATTTGTCATTGTTCTGATGCTGACTTATAATCCTAACCAGTTTGATTTCACAGTTTTATTTAACAGAGAACTGAAAGTATTGTCTAGCCAATGCAATGCTCTCACTGTATTTAAGTTAATCCTTCTAAAAAATTTGCTATAAAATCTTTTACCCTTCCTATCAAATATGCTAATGGATTTCTCATTCAATTCTATGAACTTTCTTTTTAATCCCTGATAACCATTGTGTTTTTTAAATCTTGAAAACCAAGAAGAAAGGTTTTGTTTTTTGTCATTTCTACTATTATATCATTTTAAACATTTCTTAATAATTTTAAATAATAAAAAATTATGGTCACTTTTTTAAGTAAGCCATTTTAGAAAATAAAAACAATACTATTCTTGGAATGACAAAAAATAGAGATATAAGTGTAATGTGTGAAAGAAAAAAAAATACTGATAAAGTTTGTATTTTCAGTATGAATATTCTTTACTTTTTAATGAAAAATTATTAGATGTATCAGGTACATTTTTCCTCTCTCTCTTTTGTTCCATAACATATGATATTTCATGTTCCATTCATATTTTTACTATTTTTCATATTGAAGTTCTTAAAGTTCTTAGTTTAATTTCTATTTCTATCTACTTTCTCCTAAAAATTAAAGTGCATTCAAGGCTATAGTCAATATATGTAGCACAAGATCATGTAGATGTTTAATGGTGTCTATGAAGTAGCAAATCCAAATCGTGTTAATGTTCAGAACCAAAGTAGCAGATGACAAGACAAGTTTAAAAATTTAAGATAAAATGTTTGTCTGAGTTTAAAAACTTTAAATAATGTTTGTTTGATGTCTGTTATTAGAATGCATTTGGAAAATCAGGGTTCAGTTATGCAACTTTGGTAATATAATCAAAACAAAGGTGTTTCATTAACAGGATGTACACACATTGAATAGTTTTAGAAGTCCATTGTAATTTACAAAACAGAAACAAGTATTCCTTACATAAATTTTCACTGAAAATGATGATATAGTTTTATTGAATGTTCTTACTGGCAAAATTGAGAAGTGACTTAATATTCATCCTATTTTTATCACTAAAATCTATTTGCTTTCTACTAATTGGCCCTCAGCAACTATCATACATTTTCTCATCCTGCTCTCTTAAAGAACCCAGTATAGTCTTGCTATGTCCCTGTTCCATTATTTGCAACTTCTATATTATGCATGTATATAAAAAATTGATTATTTGCATGTTGCAATAAAATAAGCTAGCATAAACTGCAGAAATATCTGAAAGGTAAATATTTCAAAATGACAATATTAAAAATATTAATTTTTATTTTTTTTAATAGCATAAAAACAGAAATATCAAGATAGTAACTACTACCTATCACAACAAGTGATAGAGTATAAAATACAATTCTAAAGGAATCATATAATTCATAATTGCCTTAGTTAAAAAAATAAAAAAGCCAAAACAGAAGGAAGAAAATATCAAAAATCCTATAATAACAAGAACAAATTTACTCCAGGTTAAATTGAAGAACAAGTACTGTCTTGGATTAAAGTTTTTTTGAACATTAACATTGAAGACCAGATAAAGCTTTTACAGATAAAACCTGTAGTTGACCAAGCTATGGTTCAAATTGTTATTGCAAGTAACCAAAGTTAGGCTTAGCCTGAGCTTCTCTTGGAGTTGCCTTTATATGGTAAACAGATTCTACTGAATTTTGCCTAAAATTAGTGATACCAGAGAAATTTGAAGATTCTCATCATTTGATCATATAAATACATATTTATCCCAAAATGGAAATAATCAGTGCAGACTCCTCATCCTTGGTTATTTTATTGGTTATAACTCTTAACTAATTGATGTCAGTCATCTAAAACAGATAAACTTCTATGTAATAGTTTTTAACTGTTTAAATGTCAGTGAGTTTGTATATGCACAATCAAGAAAGTTATGTTGATTTATTTTAAGATCATTAAAATCTCCATTAAATTTCATTTTCCAACAATTATTAAAATGATATTTATATTCCTTTATTTCAAACAACCAAAACTGACACACCTTCACTTGTAATCTTTCCTAATCTACTTTTTAGGATAGTCTGGATTATCCTAGTGTCACACTATGTATTGTGTGTCTTTCTGTGTTAAACTCAGGGTCAAGAATCCTTGTCATAGCATCAGATATGAGATAGTATTCCTCAGTTTGGACTCTCCACTGATAAAAGGCAAACAAATACAATACTCCAGGGTCAAGAACTCTGGTTGAAGCTGAGACAAATGGAAAAGTATCCCTACTCATGTCCATTATTGGTTATCTTTTCTTAAAGGACGGCCTTGTAGATTTGGAAACTCATGACCCTGGACACTGATTACTCCAAGAAACTTTATTCCTAGTTGAAAATCCTCTCTAGTCCACATCTATTATCTTTATCCTGAAAAGGTTTTCTACTGAATAGTTTAAATGTTGGTGCTCTCAAGCCAAGGTAGTAATTGTATAGATTTAGGGTTGAAGTTGGTTAAAATATCAAAGTATATTTTACAAAAGACAAATGTTAACTTTATTTATCTTTTCTACAAAATATGAATTTAAGTAGTTTTCCTTCCCAACATTTGATTATCTTAGTCCAGTGATCAGAATTTGAGCAATTATATACAATGAGAGGAAGGAAGAATAAAAAAAACAGTCTGCATCTATGTTTTCACTCTTTGGGAATCTCTTTTTGACTCATCTCTTTCATTCTATGTCACTAGACTAGTGATATCTAACTGATAACAAGTGACTATTATTAAACCTCTCCAGGAAATATTCAGCCCTTGTGAATTGATCTGTATCACATTCTTTAATATTCATGGTTATCTTCATTTAATTGATCTTCATCATACTTTTCATAACTGTTTTGAAGATCTAGATTTTCACACCCCCTCATTTTCATCTGTTTTCATTTGTATAGGTATATCTTGATTATTTTCCTTATGATCACTATTCTTTATACCTTTTGATATTTGTTCATCCATTTCTGCATCTTCATCTTGGGATCTTATTTAATCTGCATGGGCTAGTATACAGCTCCCTTGTTTTTCTGTTATGGCTGTATTATGTGACTTTTTTCTTTCTTTTTTGCATTAGAAAGTTTGCTTTTTCTGAACTTGATTCTTTTTTCTTTCTGTATGACATTCTTTCATTTATAGAATGTGACATCATTAGGGGAAATCTGATTTATCTTCTCATCAGTGCTGATGGGTTCTCTTGTTTTCCAGCGTGCAGTAGGATCCTGAAACACTCTCAGTAGAAAAATTTCCATTTTCCATTTTTGCTTTTAGGCCCATTTATGTGGTTTGTATGGTCCTTTCCACTATACAATCCAACTGAAGGTGATATGGGGATGTCACGTACACCCTAAATCCTACCTATCATAACATTGTTGCATACTAAAGTTTTGGGGACTTGATTTCTTGAAAATATGACTCTTAACACATTTCACCAGAGAACTTCTTTTGTCTGATAGGTGAATTACTTCAGGTCATCCTGAAAATGAATCTATTAATAAAAAGAAAGTCCCTCCTTGTCAATGTACACAAGGTATATGTGAACTCTGTTCCATGGACCCAACTCTTTAGGCCATAAAAGTAACTTCCTTTGTGCAAAATTTCTTATTTCTTTACAATTGGGACATTTTTTTACATATTCCTTCTTGAATATCCTGGCCACCATGCTTCTAACTTTAGCCTTTTTTTGTGCAACTGCTATTTTTTCTTTTACAATGATATTCACCCTGTACAAGGCTCAAGAGCCACTTGAGGTAGAGGGTTATAAAGAGGTACAGTTTTTGGAGATATATGAGAAAATGGTTAACCATAGACTTCAACAGGTTAAGATTGTCATGATTGGGGAAGCATCCTCTTGGGAGTCGGTTCCACATGGCAGCAATTTGTTGGAAGAAGCTGCTTGAGTGGAATATGAAGGGAAAGAGGGTAATTCACTACAATGTGCATGGCATCGTGGGTCTTAGCTGTGAGGGTTAGAAATGGTGGAACTCAGGAATGTAGTTTGTCTGAGCACTTTCCATGGAAAGAGTGACAGAGCAGTGAGAAGCTTGCAATGTTCCATCAGAAAGAATGTGTTTGTAGGGTGGAAAATAATTTGTCACCCACAAGGATGCAGAAATGATTTTCAACTCTATTGTGACTGAAAAGTGAAAATTGAGCAGCTTCTGCCCAGATATGGTAGCAGTACTCCATTTTCAGCCTGATCTGGCTCTTGTAAAGGTAGAGGATATCAGGAGTAGTCAGGTACTTACTAGAGCAGTACAGGGAACTAACAACAATTTTTTTCAACATCTTTAATGATGGATCATATGTATGAGTCTCACGAGGTCTGTCATGTCCCATTAGACACTCAAGGCATGAGGCCTCCCTGATGGAACATCCGTTTATTATAAGTGGTAAATGTTCTGTGTTCAATTGGTGATGATGGAATGTCATTAGTTTGGTTTCCAAGGCATTGAATGTGTCCAGCCGGTTTTTCTCCACTGAGACAGATCATTTCTGTAAAGTAGAAAGAGGGTTGGACTGAGAAGGGAATTCTGGAGGATACCTGTGTTGATCAAAAAGAGGACTGGCCACCTTAGTTTGTCTTACCTCTTTGTATGGTCTTTCAGCTTGAGTATAATTACTCTATCTGTTCTTTTTCATTCTCTATTTTATTCTAATCAATACTGGGTCTTGCATAGTTTCCTTAGTCATTCTCTCTAGTGATAAGACATCAGTCTCTACCCAGTGCAGAAATGTACCTTTAATTTTTTTTTGTGTGTGCATCCACATTTGATTCCTTTGTACAGAAGAAATCCACTTACTTTCAAAAAGGCTGAGGATGTGCACCTGCTGATACCATTTGCTCCATGATACAAATAAAAACTGAAGCAGACTTATTCCGTTGTTTATAACAAAAACAGTTGGTATGAAGTAACCATTGACCTATACTATATCAAAATCAAATACCATCAGTCTTATTGCTCACCTTAAAATCCTCAACATTATTACTTTATTTTTTCTTTAGATTGAATATAAATTCTAATGATCTATGATTAAATCTTAACAGAATTTTTCCTAATTACAAACTGACTTGACTCTCGTGGTCATCCATTACCAAAGCTTTCTTTTCAATGTTTGAATAATTCAATTCAGTGTTCAGCTTTCTTGATAGATTATTGAGTGGCCCTTTTATGATAGTATTCCTGATTTTGAATGCTCACTATAATCTGTAATCAATATTATATCTTTAGTTGGTTCAAATATTTTGACTACTAGTCTTTTAGAAAGTGTTAATTTTTGTTGGGTCTTCTCCCATACAAGTTGCACTTTTTTCTTTTTTTTTTTTTGGCAAATGGCTCAGTCAATTCTATATACTCTGGTAAGTATTGTCTATAAAAGTTTACTAATCTGGAAAAAGATGCCAGTTCTTTTTTAATTTTTGGTATTGATACTTTCAGTATTTTTTCTATTAGCTTTTGATCTGGTGACACTTCCTCCTTTGAAATAGAATATTTCAAACTATATTTTGCTGATGTTGTGTACACATTTTCCTGCTAATATTTATGGCATTTCTTAATGTTCACAACACAATTTCATTTTTCGTTTTATGGTGTATTTCATTTCTGACTCCTATGCAAATGTTACCTTGATAATATAGTTTTTTTTTTTATATTGCCTCCAATGACTTGTTCTCTTTGAAAAATACCACTAACTGTTTTTATTCCATACAACATTCTTCTTTGTAGTAGTCATATATAGGTATCTGATAAGCTCTTTTCAAGTCTATCTTTGTATAAACTTTTATTCATGCTTACAAAGATAATGTTACTTCAATATTTGGTATTGGGTACAAATTTGAGCAAACTTTATATTCCCACATGTTTAAATGTCTCTATTTACCTTTCTCAAAACTACAATAGGCAATGCCAATTTACTACCACCAGGTAGAACATATTCAAGAAGTCCTTGTTCTACTAATTGTTTCAGTTTCACTATTTCTAATGGGTCCCATTGCTGTACCAGCAACATTTTCTTGCTTGATAGTTGTAGTTGGGAACAACATAACATCATTTCCAAGAAGTCCATGTTGCTTATTTCAGTCTGCAATAATCATGGTTATTATTTCAAATCTTTTGTATTATTTAATGGATCCTTCAAAGTATCCTCGCATTTATATAACTGAATCATCAAATTGTTGAAACTGTAGATAAGTCTTTCACAATTTTGGCTTTCTTAGTCATTTGCCAATATTTCTGGGCAAGAGTGTTACTTCATTGCCTGCATCCATTTGCTTGTTTAAATTGATTTTCTTTAACTTGCATTAGAATGTTCTTTTCTTTTTCTTCCAATGAAAATATTTCTCTCTCATTTTCATCTCAACATTTCTTTTTTACTCTGAAAGAGTTTTTTTTTTCATACATTTTTCACTTTTTCTTTTTTTCTCTTGTGTAAATACCCATATTATTGGCATTAGTTTTTGTTCCCTTTAATAAATATGTATTTGCAATTTCTAAATCTGCCTGTTGAATTTCAGACTTGTTGAATTTCTCAATCATTTTCAGCTGTTGTATATATTTTATTAAAGTAGTCATGTTTCATAATTGAAGTTGCTCAAGTATTTTGTATTGCTGTTTGAAACTTTTCTTATAGCAACAACTCCTGTATTCACCATAAAAAGGTCTGTTACTTCATTTTCTACCCTTTTAGCTTTGATGTCTTTCAACTTCTTGGTTCTGGTACTTACACCTCAAGCTTGTACCCACAAAACAAGGTCCACCATGGCTAAAAAAGTGATCCTATTGGCAACATTATTGTTGTGATATTTCATATTAGTATTTATAACTTACAATTGCTACTCACAAAATCCTTCCTCATCATTACTACTTGAGTTTATACAGAGTGTCTCTTTTCCATATGCTTATGATCATACTCTTACATTTACATTTCATTACAACTTAGTGCAAAGCTGTATAAAAATTTACTGATCAACACAAATCAACACACCATCTACCATGATCTAAACCACTGAATTGTGAATCAAACTATCACTTACCATAACTCAAATAACCATCTAACATGACCCAAACCACTAACTTGTGATTCAAATCACCATTTACTGTAACCTGAACCAAGACTTGTGAATCAACCCACCATCTATCCTGACACGACCCAGTGATTTGTGTATCAAACCACCATCACCATGAACCACTAACTTGTGAATGAAATTGTTGTTTCCCATGACCTGAACCACTGACTTGTGAATCAAACCACCATCTACCATGATCCGAACCATTGATTTAGGTATCAAACCACCAGTGTAACACAATTTGTTATAAATCAACAACTGTCAATTACTTTTTGCAATCAAGCTTGTTTCTTCATGGAGATTGTAAGCTTCCTGTCTCCTGGATTCAGTTTGATTTTATATGTAGTGAAATCATTTGTATAAACAACAAAGATACTTCAATCAAGTTTTCCTTCCTATTTCCAACACTCACAAAACGTGTACTATTCTTTGGTATATTTAGATATTACAGTTCATAAATAAATCATTTATTTTTATATTAATATTGAATAAGTTATCTTTTTGTAGATTCTGCCCAGAAAAATACTACCCTTTTGATCCATCTATTGCTGACAAATATGTAGTGGGTGATAACTATACCCCAATGTGGGAGGTAAGTTTCATTTTTTGATTAATTCTTATGAATCTGGCAATACCTACAATTAACTAACCATGCTACCAGTGTTCTTCACCTTGGTCACATGATAGGCCTTAATGAGTTTTTCTCTTAATGATATTTAGCAAGTGTAGTGAAAGAGATAATCAGCTACCTCGAAAAAGAGTTCATATTTTTTGTGTGATCTGCCGAAGAAAGATTACCAAAAAGTAGTTATCAAAAATCTACTTTAAGGACCAGAATCTATGCTAATGTTCTTCCATCCCCTGAATAGCGTGACCAATCAGAAAGATCTGTCGGTGAACAAAAGCTGTTGTTTTTCGCTTATGCGGCATTAGATTTTCCAAGCTTGGTGGACGAACATGCATTTTTGCTGGTGAGAAGTGAAGGTTGGATGTGTGACCCCATTTTGTAGTGTCTATGTTGCTTGTTGGACTGTTACGATAGACTGTCATTTGAACTGTGATTTGGCTACAAGCGTTGCTGTTAAGAGACAGAAGAAATCTATTGCAAACGTTTGTTGCTACTATAAGTTGACAGTTTTTTTTTTCTTTTTCTTTTCTTTACAACTACAGCAAGCAGTTTCTTTATCAAGTTATATTGAGAACATTGGGATATGGGGCTATTTTGACAAGTAAAAGTTGTTGAATATATTTCATGAGTTCTGAGTTGGAATCTAGTGAAATCACTTGATTCAATCTCATCACAAAATAAATTTTCATGAATTTCACTAATGGATCCAGTTATTCATCTCCTTAATCCTGACAGTCAAAGTTTGTGTGTGAGGCTAATTAATCCGAATTAAACAGATACAAATAAAGATCATCCTGAAGTCTAGAAAATGTATTAATCTTTTGGCTTTAACATGCGGGTGTACTGAAAATTATTGGCCTAATCAAGAAGCTCTTCTAAACAAATTATTGCTGTTTGGTCATTTAACCAAATTTTGGGAAGTCAGTTGAGACAAGAACTTTTCAACATACTTTCATATTTTTTATCTTGTATTAGTAATATTTTCATCTCACTTTTCAAAAAATATTCTTGTTCAAATAAATTGTTATACCAATTATGAATTTCTTAAAAACATCTCAATATTTTGAGAGTTATCAATCTGAAATATTCACTATAATTATGTAGAATCACACCATCACCATTACATACACACAGTATATAGAAATCATGCAACAAGCATTCATTGTTTAATCTATTCAAAACTAGCTCGCTGATTGGTCAGTTCTGACCAATCAAAACGCCTGCATGTGACAAATCTGTTTTCCCACGCACAAGCTTCTGAGCCTCCCGCGTGATACACAGCCATATATAAACAAAACACAAATAAGCTTCCTCGTGTTCTCTTCGTTTTTCATTCATCTTAATCCTTGCTGCCAAGATGTAATCTTCAAGAACTCCCATCTTGACCATGCAGTCAGACGTTAAAGAACATTACTATTTCATGCAAGTATGAAACCTAAAATCTTTTATGAACTCTTACCAATCCACAATTCCTAACATGCTAAAGGAACTTTATTCTTCTAAACTACAGTTTAATAATTAATTCACTTTATGAGCTCAGGTGCAAATATTTCCAAATCTAAGAGACATAACTCTATCAAACCTTCAGCTTATATGTATGTACACCCAAACACGAATAAATTCAATTGTTATGTTTTGAATAATTACATTCTGTTTTGTATTTTATACAATGTGCTATTTTATGTCAAATATAAATTGCATTGTGCATGCCACATTGGACCTCCAGCATCTTTGCTTTCCTTAATCACACCTTTCCTAGTCAAAAGATAAATATATGTAGTACACACCCCTACATAATGGTGACAATCCACTACAATTATATACCAAAGATAAGCAAATTGTATGAAAAATAAAACTCAACTCTCTATATTCATGATAGTGAGATAAAAGAGCATCTGACAATCAAATGTTGTGAATGTAACAGTAAGGAGGAATGTAACAGACCATACAAATTACAATCATAGTATAATAATGATTCAGACAATAGCACCAAATTGATGTCAATAAATCCTGATCAAAACAACATAGAGAAATCAAATAAAGTTATCATATCTTTATTAGTTACCAATATCAAGATATCCAGTTGTGAGAGACTCACAGGATCAGTGTGAGAGACTCACAGGATCAGTGTTAAAGTTCATTTTCAAATTTAATTTTTTTGTATTTTTTTCCTTTTTGCATAATTTCTTATATAATTTAATTAAAAAAATAATTACCATACATCTATGGAAGAATGTTCTTAAATGGCCTAATCTATTGGCATTTCTGAAAGTTTAAATTTTATTTCCTTTCCTATATTACTTCAAGGGATTTTGATTAATTTTTTTGTAAATCTGAATATTCCTTTCCATTTACCAATGTATCTTAGTTGCATTATTTGTTAATTCTTGAATCTAATACCACCCAATCCTCTGTCATGGCCTTAGTTGAAATGAATGTTATATATTGGGAATGTATATTTTCTGTTCTTCAGTCAGCACGTTGCCAACACCAATATAATTTGAGTAACTGTAAGAAACTCACAGTTAGTGCTTGTGTTTTCTTTTGTTCTCTACTCCATGTGAGTTAGTTTTCCTTGGATATAAATAAGGAAAATAACACCTGTTGGGTTTTCCATTTTTCTCACTTCATTAGGGTGCAACAAAAAGTTAAAACTTTACATATTTGTTTTTTCTGTGCTCACAAATACTTATTTGCCAGTGAGTCTTTTAGTCACATATATGAGCGAGTTTGTCTTAGTACCTACACCCCGGTATGAGATTTCTGGCACAAGAAGTTTTGTTCTTGATTTATGGGTAGACAAGACATGTCAGGGTATTACACCTGCATCTTCTTTCCTGGGTTATTTTTTCTTCATTAAGGGTGTTAAGGTAAATGTTTTCTCGGTTTTAGTATTACCTACTTGATAGGGATCCAAACCTCTGAACAACTTTGGAGGAGGCTATCCTATCAGCAAGTGTATTACCATTTTGTGACTGGGTTCTTGACTATGCAATAGTCTCTGGTGGGTCCTCTCAACTGGTTCCCATTTGGCAGAGATCCCAAAAACTTCCCATATATGTTCTTCTGAGTAGCACTTGTATACTGTACTACTTTCTTTTCACTCTCTATTGTCCTCAGAATGACAGAACTGTAATGTTCAACTAAATAGCTGAGATGATTGATAATTTCCTCTCTGATTATTCCTCACTTAGCTTTCATATTTGTGGTGACTTCAGTATTCACCACAAAAAGTGGTTTGTCCCCTCAAACAAAATTGATGAAGAAGACAGATATTGCCAAGACTTCTGTCAACTATGAGCTGACACAAATCATTGAAGAGCCTGCCCATGTTCCCAATGCAACAGGATATTAGATGAACATTTTTTACCTCCCCCTCACATTCTGCCCTGAAAAATGCTCTGCTAAAGTGTTACTTCCCACCCCTGGGCACTTTAGATCCTTCACAAGTCAGTGTCAAAGTCTATGCTAAACCAAAAGCATTCCCTGATGTTCTGTTCCATAAAATGATTTTTCAGTACACTAAAATCAACTAGGACAGCTTCAGATCTTACATAGCAAAAGCTCCTCTATCAACCTTCTTCAAACATACTGCATCCAAGACTACTGCCCTCATATTGGAATGAATCCTTTTGGGAATGGAGTTTTATTCCCCAGAAAAAAATTCAAGCAAAAACTGAACATCCAGCATTGGTTCACCTGCAGCCATAGCTAACCATAACTTCTACTATAATATCTATACTGGGAACAACATAATTGAACACTTGCTGCATTTAGAAATGCTCACAATCATTGCAAGAAAGTTATAGAACATACAAAGTGTAGCTATGCACAAGCAGTCTAGGCTAAGGTTGAAAGAAAACAACTTGAATCCTGAGAGTTCTGGAAAATCTCCAACCAAATTCTCAACTGAGGCAAAGTGGCAATGCTTACAATCATAAAGAGAACTGAGGTCATCTCATCCTCATCAAATAAGATAAAACTCATCACCTCTAACTCTACATTAGATGAAAAAGGCCATCTCATTTATGACTTCCCCTATCTTGGATGACAATTACAATTATTACAAGTAATATTTTTATTACAACCTAATAAATCTCAAGATTTATCAAAAGTCCTGATCCTAAGAAGGCTACCAATTTAGATAAAATCCCAGTGGTTGTCTTTAAAAATATTAAACCTGAATTATCCCTGATCTTAACAAAACTATTTAGCTACTGCTTGAAGGAGAAATCCTTCCCAAGTCTGTGAAAGGTGTCAAGTGTAGGCCCTGTTTTCAAGAATGCAAGTGATCATTCAACCTTGTCCCAGTATAGACACATCAGCCTCCTCAGTGTCATTAGCAAGCTTTTTGAAGCTATAATGAACAAGAAGGTTGTTGATCACCTTAATAAGGACAACCTCTTGGGCAACAAACATTAAGGATTTCAATCAGCTTGGTCCACTGCTGATATCATAACTGTTATTACTCACAGTGAGGCACTAGACAATAAATACATCTCAAGGATGATCACATTATTTCAAAGGCCTTTGACAAGATGGAGCATAGAGGGTTGCTGTACAAACTCTACAGCTAGACAAGTCTTCTCAATAATCAAGTCCTTCCTAACAGGTAGTTCCCTGATGTTAGTTGTTAATGGCCAGTCCTCCAAGGAGTGTCCCACAAGTCTTGTTTCTTGGTCCAACTGTCTTTTTACTTTACATAAATGATCAACCTAGGAATACACTCCAATCATTTGTAAACATCTATGCCAATAATACAACAGTATATGAGTGCATTGCCAAATCTCTAGATGACATCCTGGGTATGACGATAAACTACATCTGCGTCCTGGGTAAGACGACAAATTATGTCCAGCAGCAAGGTGTCTGATCAGGAGTTTTTGAGGAGCATGAAACCACCTCTTAATTGCTGGTGTTCCCAGGTCCACTCTGACCTGGGGTGGTAGCACCTGTTAGTGTCCCAGCTGTAGGCAAATAGTTAACCCCGAAACTGGGTTCAAAACACTATGAAAGTGTAAAAATAGGTTTTAATACCAGAAATACTTTGTAAAAAAATTATTGCCAGTAATAAAGTTTTGAAAAAAAAAAAATATTACCAACAATGTTTTTGAAGAAAAAAATATTACCAGCTATACATTTTTGAGGAAAAAATATTACCAGCAATACTTTTTGGAAAAAATTATTACCATCAATACATTTTTGAAGGAAAAATATTAACAGAAATAGATTTTTGACAAACAAAATATTACCAGCAATAAAATGTTTTCAGCATTAATAACCCACTGAGATTGATATGTCCTAAAACAAACCAAACCAAACCTAGATGACCTGAGCCCGACAGTTGATCTCTCCTCTAACTTAACTCAAACAACTGAATGGGGGGAAAAATGGCTGGTCACATTCAATGACTCAGAAACAAAACTAGTGATGTTCCACCATCACTGAATGGACTTTGAATTCTTGCCTATCAACTGATAAAAGGCAGCAATTCTGCTTACCCTCCTGAGTCCAATGTATTGATGGTGAGGCTATGCTGATTACATAGGTTAGGAGTGGGCAACCTTTTTGATAGCGCATGCTAAAATCAGCCAAATCTCTGACACAAAATTTTTCCACATGCCAACAAAATTTTTTTGAGAACATATTATTTGATATCTCTTAAGCATATGAAAATATTTTTTATATGATAAAAAATCACCCTAGAGCAGTAAAGACAGTAAGAAATTATATAAATCATGTAAAGCTGACTGAATGAAGATCTCAATATATCAAAGGATACTCACTCATCTTCCCAAAGTTTTTCTGCCTCCCATTCTGAACTAGATCCTGTCTCAAATCACCATTCAGCTGTCACATAAATATCAATCCAGTGAATTCACCCTATTATATAGTACTGGAACAAACCAGTACTGGAAAGAGCAATAACAGCTACTGGACTTGAGAAACCTATTACCCTAAAAAATTGTTTTAAGAGAAAGATTTTATAAATTTCAATTGACAGCAGCACTGGTCAATGAATGCTGAATGTTTTCTCATAAGGAAACAGCTAATATTACCATTACCATTACACTTGGTTAGAATTGTAGCAGAAGCTTTTTATATTCACTTCCCTTGGAAAAGAGATGAATTCATTTCTCCCTTACTGTTCCTTCACAAAAGATCCTGGAAAATGTATTATTACTGGCATGCCACAAGAGTTGATAGAGAAGAGTGTATGAATGAGGACTTGGGAAAATCACTCTCCCATTATTACCTTACCTTTCCAAACAGTTGCAAATAAAATCCATAGTCAGTTGCAAATAAAATCCAATGTCAATAAAATAAGGTTTTGACATATGGTCTCTATAGTACCGTCTTCAGCTGTCATATTGAGTATATTGTAAGATTCCTTTGAGTTCAAGCAAAATTTTCATTTTAATTTACTGCAGTATAAGGTTTTCATCCCTTAGTAAAATTGTTACCAAATATGATGCTTTGGATTTATGAGCATACATCAACATACTTCACCAAGAAAATGAATGAGAAAATGATATCTTGGAAGATATCATTTTCTCTTGTATGATGAACAATACATGGGAAACTGATTGAGAGATTGGGATCAGAAATGTTCAACCTCCAATGTTGTTTTTACTCCCACAGTTTTTGCTCTCTTAATATTAGGCTAAATCAAAAATTAGTCTGGATGATTGGTTTTTACAAAAATTGGTGAAATTAATGTATTTTCATGCATTAAATATGAAATTATTTAATTCAAAATGTTTTAATAATTTTAAAATGTATGCTATGACACTTCATTATCCAGTTAAATTAAATGTCAGTTCACAATTGTTAAAATTATTCAATTATAACTAAAGAGATAGTAATTTAAGGATAAGTAAGGAGAGAGAATTTATAGATGATATAATTTATAGATGAATAATATTCATCTAGAAATATGATAAACAAAACAGAATATGAGAATAACAGTTTGATTAAACACATTCAATGGGAATTAATTTACAGTGTCCTAAAAATTGTTTGGACTTGTAGACCCCATCTGAAAAGGAAATGCAAATTATATTACTGCACACTTAATGGAGACTATAATTGTTCTGCCTCATTTATTTCAAGTTATTAAAAACAACTTAACACTTTTATTTAATTTCAGTTGATAAAGCCACTTAAATAACTTAAAATATTATTTATTACACAAAAATATTATTTATAACACAATATTCCAAATGTGTGTTATAATCATGTGATAAGTTTCAAATAATCCTGATGATTGCTGAATTGTATAATGCTTATGCAAAGTATGTAATTGTTCAACCAAACAGAAATGTGATATTGATTAAAAGAAAAGGTTTAACTCATTTGTATTTAACTGATTTTTAATAGAATTTTCTAAATTTTTTAAAGTTCCATTCTTTTTTCCAATGTAATTTTGTATCTTTCCATTTATGTCTCTGAAGATGCCAACATTCAGTAAAGTGTTTTACCAGGGTTATTCATTCAAAGAGTCTTTCAATTATTATTTAAGATCTCAAGGTAAGATTTTTGCTTTGTTTCTATTTTGTAAGCTAAATAAAATCTTGTAAAAGAGTTGTTGTTAAGAATTAAAGATATTTTTTTGTCCATGTTCAACTTTAATATAGACATGATTGTAACTCTTCTATTGTCAAGTAGTTTGGATAACTAGGTAGCAATCATCTGAATCCAATTCAATTCAATTCCTTAAATATTTTCAAAATCTTTTTTTGCATATTTAAAAAAATTAATTTTCTCCAAAAAATCTTTTGTTTACAAGTTGTGGAGAAATAGTTTGATCTGAAAAAATTATTTTTTAGCATTATGATTAAAAAAAATGTAGGCCTAAAATACTGAAAACAATTAAATTATACTTTAACAGAAAATAAAATTCAACATCTTGAAAGAGGATGCTGATTTTGACCTGGGTACAGTGTATGCATGCTAGGTGATAATAGTTATTCTTATAAAATTTTGTGGCTATTTTGTGATGTAACACTTATACCAGTGTATACCAGTGTATTGTGTATATGTGAGCTTTAGACAGTGATATGTTCTATGATGCTTTGGTGAAAGAGTCTGGTGCAAGCAGGTCTCATGACACAAAGATACATACATGTGTTTCTTTTGTTCAGTTAAAGTTATTTGAGACAGGGTGAGATCGTAGGCTTGTGAGAGTCTGCACTGGTCATTTCAGAAAATTGCTACATATGTTAGTTTATGAGTTTTGTGAAATTAATTTGAATAGAAGATGTTTGAAATCTTCCCTTGCTTGTATTGATGTTATTTATTTGCATATTTCAGATAGGGATCCAGAAGCTTTCTGGAATAAAATAAAGGCAGCAATCACAAATGTATACTTGGAAAAAGAAAAGTACATTTTCCAAAGTACAAAACACTATAAAAGCTCAAGGTAATTTTTTTAACTTATTTATTTTTTAAAAAATTCTATTAAAGTTACTGATTGATGTATTCATTACAATATGCTTTTTTCTTTTTTATTGGTTAAAAGTCACTATTAATTTAGATAGTACATCACTTCAATTGTAGAGCTAAAAGCATCTAAGTATTTGTATTTATCATCCAATCACACTATTTCTAACAAATTCAAATCCATCCCCTATCTTCTCAGCTTTTTGGAGCTTTCACTATACTGTACTTAAATGACCACAAGTCACACAGATATATTATGTAAGACAAAAACCAATAACTAATGAGAACACACCTGACTTTCTAATTAATGGAGCCTAGTGGAACCCATCAGATTACATAAAAAATGATAAATAAATTTGATAAAATTAAGAGAAAAGATCAAATTACTACTTCCTTGCTCTTACTGTTTGGTACATTACTTGTGACTGTAATTTGTAAAATTTTCATTATTACTCACTCTTAGTAGTAGTTGGTTGTTCATCTATCACTTGTACATTACTTTTCTTTGATGAAAACTTTCACACAGATACATAACACCAACTTTTTTTTAACTCTGACTATAATCATAAAATAGGAATTTTATTTGGATGGAATTTAAAATTCATAGAACATTTATTTTATCTTTATTCTTTTACCATAAAAATATTTTTATTTCAGAATCATACTGTTTTTTGTACACATGGTTTTTGATATAAAATGTGTTCTTTTGTCTATTATTATACACTTTTATATGGGGATCATTACAGAGCCACTTATATGAACAAGTCCATCAATAAAGTAAAAGAACGAAAATAAATATATGTGGCTTTGTGATGAAGACAGTGACTAGTTAGAGTTGTACCAATTGTTATTCAAAGCAACTGTCAATGATAGAACACTATCACTATTTCTAATTATTAGTATACTAGTCTACTAACCTATGGCAAATGAGTTTGTTTCTCATAGTGCTCCATGGATCTGGCCATGTTTAAAAATGTAAAAAAATCAAAGTTAACATATGAAAATAAAAATCCATATAACTATTCTAATGAATGCTTTTCTAGCTTTCCTTTTCAGTATATTCCTTATAAATTTTGTTACAATTAACTTTGTAATTAATAGTTTATGGTTTAGATCCTTTTTCATGATTTTTTATTTTTAGGAACTTTTTTGAAATGGTTCGATTTGATTTTGTCCTTGATGAACATTTTAACATTTACCTGATGGAGGTAAGTACAGGGATTATTTTGGGCAAAGAATTTCTCTATGTATATTTATTAGACACAATTTAGTTTTCAACAATTGTTGCAAAGTTAATAGAATTAAAATAAAATTGTTTTAAAGAATCAGAAAAGCAACATATAGGTGGGGATCAAAATAAAGAATTCTAAAGTAAACAGAGTCTTAAATGTACTCATGATTGATAAAGATCAGCAATTACACCAACCATGATAAAAGGTCATTATTGAAGATTTTATTTATAAAAATTGAAGATTTTATTTATAACTTATTTAAAAAATGTTTAACATTGAAGCAAAGATGTACACACATAGTTTTGAATTTTCATATAGCAATTTGAAAGATTACTAAAAATCTTATTCCCCATCATAATTTTAAAAAATTAAGAATACTTACCACATGGTTAGCTAAATTTTTGGTTTAAATTGGTTTCTTAAAAATCTAACTTTTAATCCTAAGTTTACTATTGATGACTATTCAGTTTTGTAATTTTATAATTTTTTTTTCTGTTACTTTTATTTTCGTTTATTTTTTGCTATTCAGGCCAATATGTCTCCAAATCTATCTTCAGCCCATCATGTTCGTAATACTCGTCTCTATGAGCATGTCATTTATAATCTTCTTAAACTTGTTGGTCTTAATTCACTATCATCCCTGAATTTTCCAAACATGTAAGTGCTACTGTTTTCCTTGACATTCTATGATTGCTTAAAGATAACATTTTTTCACATAATACTAAGACATTGTATGATGTAAGATAATAATTGCACACCAGAAAATGTCAAATTTGGAATGTAACATTTTTGAGGTCTTTCTTTTTTTGACTTTTGAAGATGACTTCTGTTTGTACTTACAATGAACACATGATATTTAATGTGTAGAATGAATATCAGTTTTAACAACTACTTGGGAATGGGCATCAATTGCTGCAACTAACACATTAGCAATACAGTGTTTGAGACTCATAAAGGCTTCTATTGGGAAAAATTCATGGGATACCATTAATGTATGGATCTTCTGTGTGAATCGCTGTACCCATCTTAAATAATGGGAGAATATTAGAATGACTATGCAGGGAAGACCTATTTACTCAAACTGGTAGATCAATAAATTGCTCAGAACTCAGAATTGAATTTTCTATTGCCATCACAATGATATATCCCAGATGATAGATGCATATTTGGTCATACAGTTATTGTTGTCAAGCATCAAGTTAAGATTTTTAGCAAACATTTTATCATGTTGTTTTCATATTTGTTCACATATTGATATATTGTCAATAGACACAAAGTTCTTTTTATGATTTTGTCTTTAATAATCTGTTCCATAACTCTCGAGAAAGTTGTTATACTGCTTGTAACACTGAAGCAAAAGAAAATGATATAGTTATTTGTAGGCTGTATAAGGATAATCTTTTCTCATTGGAATTTGAAGGTAAGCACTGTATAAATCCACTGTGCACTTTGTATTTCAGTAGATTTTTCACTAAGTCATTGATGTTAGAAAAAATACACATCTACAATCAGCTGCATTTTTTTGCATTCTTGTCAATAGTCTGTACAATAGTCAATAACTAGAGAGTAGTAACCATTAAGATAATATCATTAGTGGGAAAACATTTTCAATCTGTTCAATTCTTTACCAACAAGTGGCTTAGGAAATTTTGTGAGTGATCAGTGCCCAATAAAGCACAAACTACTTTCCCATTTACTTACAAAACAGTTTTCAATAAACAGTCGATGAAGTAGCAAGGAAAGCAGATATTTTGAATTTGTTCTTGGATTTACAAATTCGGGTAAAATATTCCACTTGATTACATAAGTTGCATTTATATTCTTTGGACAACTAATTTTGGATCTTAAAGATGCTTAGTTGTTTAACTGAAGTTTAAATCTTCTGGTTGTTTGTTAGCTTGGGAAGGAATTACTTTGGATATTGCTGTATTTGAAGAATAGTTAAATCTTGTGTGTGACTCTGCAGTAAATTTCTTAGAATACTGTATAATATGAACAAAAAATTACTTTGTCTCTAAACACAGTTGAATCTGACTAATGTAAACAAAATTAATAACATGAAAAAATAAAATATTTCTCATTTTTTCAGAATTCAAAATAATAACATGGAGGTGTCAGATGTAGATATAAATGTTTATGCTGATCAATGCATATCACAAGAGTGTGAAAATACTGGCTGTAAAACATGGGTAAGTAGAGTGGACTAATGAAATCATATCTGTACAAAGTTACTCTCATTCTAAGGAAGGCGTGTATACTTTTTTTTTACAGACATATTTTTCTCAAAGAACAATTAAAACCTTACAAAAACAAAAATGTTTCTTTAGCATTCTGCTACCACTTTCTTTCAATGTCAATTTTTGTGCAAATTAAACACAAAAAGTGGATCACAGAGCCTTGATATTTTTCTCACTTCTCAGTTAATATTAAAATCATGTTCTCGCCGATGTACATACAGTTGACCTTTTCAAGTGTGCAACAATGCCTATGCATTATTCAAAACCATTTTTCTGCCAAAATCAGAAATGCTCTCTGGAGCCTATCATGTGACCATGTTGGTTATAAATACTTTGACACAAGTTTGTTCTTTCTCTTTTGGCATCTCTTGCCTTCTCTGACATACAAAATGTAGTAACTAAAGAACTCACATTTCGTCTTTTATGGGCAAACCTATGTTATATTCCATATTTAGATGCGTGGGCGATGTGAAAACAATGTGAGCGAAATACTGCGTTTGGTTGCAAACAATGAAATTCAGAATCGAAAGACTGTAGATATATTTTATAGTCTTTTTAGTGAGGAAAATAAGAACAAGTAAAAAGTTCGTATTTAAGAAGTTGAATGTCTATGGTAGTGGCAAGTAAAGTTCGTGGAGTTAACTTAACTTATGGAAGGGGAAAGGTACCCTTTGACAAGGCGTCAGACGAGAGTTTATTAGCAGCAGCGGTCACATGCTTCGTTTCGTTGCCGGGCCAGTGTGTCAGGAGCGAGCGACGTGACCCTTCTGCCTCCGCCGTTGAATGGGACTGCCTTTTTTGACTTTCCCGTGTTGAACTTATACACGCCTATCGGCTCCAAATGGCGATTTCTTGAATACGCGGGAGACGGTCCGATTGGTTGATTTAATTCTTTTCATTTTTTTTTTAATTTATCCCAAACGGAAGTATCTGCGTCGAGCCTATGCGTAGACGTGCAGTTTTCATTTCGAGTCGGGGACTCGTGATGGTAACTTCCGTTTATCGAAGCAGGGCAAGATATCATCTTGTAACACCTATAAACCACCATCACACATGCACACATACACATATATGTACATAAAGCACATTCACATATACGATTTCAATCAAACTTATATTCAACAATTTCTATGAACAATGTACAAACATTACAAAAATTCTCTCACTAAGTTGTTCCCCCAGCAAGTAAATAAATCCCAAAAATTGACTGAACCCAACCAGTAAGATTTTCTTCAGCAACAAACTTAACTCTTCTTGTCAATATTCACCAGCGAGTAATATTACTTGAAAAACCTTCTGATGCTACAAGTTTGTATCAAACACTTCTTCAGCTTTCCAGAATTTCCTTCACACAAACTTTCAACTTTGCAACTATTTGACAAAGAACATTTCTTGTTTAAACTAATTCTTTTTCTGTGAACTCAGATAAAAATATTTCCTTCTTAATAGACTTTAATAAATTCAGGTTAAAGGTACATAACTCCTCCTATTGATTAATCACACAATTGTTTTTATGTCATTAAAGTATATAAAATGAAGATTGATTGTTGTTATAAAAACAGTTTTTGTGTTACTTCTATTTCATATTTTGTGGTATTTTGCATAAATATAAATTCAAGAGGTCACTTCAACAAGCTGACCTCAACATTCAGACAAAATACAAAATTATGATTTCTAAAAACTCAATAAATTAATACATTGTATTCAGTAGCACTTACAAATAGTTGTGCTCTAATTTTCAGATAGGCACAAAATAAAATTATCTGTATATGGTCCTTGTGCATCAAATCAGATGAATCAGATTTCTTCACTTGAGCTTTGGCAGTTAAAAATGAAAATGTTAATATAATTGTTGTACTTGGCACAGTAATTAAAAGGATTGAAAACTTCACTAAATACTTGTAAAACAAGTTAAGCATAATGATGCATTCCAAAAGTACCTGATAATGAACTTGCAACACTCACCAATTTAAATATCATTCTACAGCAGGAAGTAGTTAACAAAGATAACATCTACTTAATAGGTAACATGCATACTCATATATATATATAGATATAACAATATACAGCACTAGTCGAATTTATTGTGGCTCTATCAGCTAAATGCTGTTAATGATGTCTTGGGGAATTAAATCTACTCACATTTTCACATCCATTCTTGCTGTATCATAATGCAATGTGAAGTTGTCAGTTGTTTTGTGAGAAGTATCAGTGATACATATGAAATACTGTTGGTCATTGTTGTAATACAATTATATTCTATTGAGGATGACAACTATCATAAAAAATAAGCTCAGATAATTTTAAAAAATATATTTCTTTTCAAAACAATTGATTTAGGTAACTTATGTATCAAACAAAAACTTGGTTGAGTTAAACTAAAACATTATATAACTAAACATAAGCAACATGTAAATCATAACCTAACCATAATTACTAAAAGGAATGACTTTTAAAAACACTTGTGTCCCATTCAACTATTTAGTTTAGTTCAAAAAATACAATATTAAATTCCTTATTTTATAATTGTCATTACTTTGAAAACCATGATATCATTGTCAAGTATTTAAACTATAATACACCAAATTTCTGTTTCATTTAATCTACTCGTTGACATGTAATATGATATTACACTCCACAAGAAGTTGCAGCATAAAGACTTCCATTGGAAGTAAATCTTTTTGAATTCTTTGTGCTCTCAATTTTGCATTTGTATTTCTGTCAATGAAAGATAATCTCTACAAAAGAACTTTCTACAATGAACAGTCACTAATGTATCTTGTAGATTCATTTAAAAACTATATTATCCAACAAAGAACAAAAAATATTGTATTAGTCATACTTATTAATAACATTGAATTTTGCATATTTTATCTTGCTAAAAGATATTGCTTTGTTGTAAATATTACATCAACTAAGTTTTATTAAATTTTTTCATATTGCTTCCTTTAAATACTTACTCTTTAAGTTACAATAACTATTGTACCCTCAGGATATCACCTAATCACAATTTATTTTTATTGTTGTTTTTAATCATTTTACATCAAGCAAGGCAATAAAGCCACTAAGCTGCAAGAGGCAACTGAGTGTGAAAGAATATAAGAAAAAGAATAACATTATTTTGAGAGAATAATAAAAGAACAGGAATAGAAGACATAACAGTACTGCATTTAAATTAAAATATTTAAAAAACATAATAATACTGCTTTTAAATTTTTGAAGATCAAAGTTGACTGGAAAGCAATAAGCTGGAACAGAGGCTCACAAGCAAGAAGTGCAAGAAGCTTCCAGTCCCATAAACCAATTGTAAAATGATGAGACCTTGATGCCAATCTAGTACTGTGCTTAGTTGAGATTACCAAACTGGGAAATTCATTAGAACAATTAATATTTATATAAAATGCAGTGAAGATATATTATGGAAGAGGGAAACTGATTCCAGGTCAGGATCAATAATATTGCAGATTCTTTGGATTTTATCAAGAATCTTTAAATACATAGTAGAAGCACCAGATCAAATGTGACAGCAATATTCAATACATGGATGATTGGTAGAATTATGAACATATAAAACAGATTCTGGCAAAAAAAATGTCTATACATGATAGTGAATCAACTTTCCTAGCAGCAGGCTTAGCATTTGCTTCAATATAATCTTTCCCCTTCACATAGATGTTTTCCATTGCTTAGCATCTCAATCAAAAAGTTGATTTCTCTAATCCCAAATAAATCTGTTCAACATTCTTCTTTACTTGATTTGTTCCTTACCTCCTCTCTTTAGCTCTTGTCGAGCATCACAATTCTGCTCTCGTGGCAATTTGAATCATGCTGTAATATATGTTGATATTCCTTTTGAGTCATCTATTAGACAGGAACTGCCTATTTACAAGAATCCTTTTTGCTATCAGTGTACTGATTGGGATTTATTTTGTGATTTTCTTAGAGATGCCTCTTGGATTGATATTTTCAACCATCTAATTGAGAATTGTGCCACAGAGATTTCTTCTTAAAAGCCAGAATCAATGCTTCTGTACCTTCTCACAATCTTCTCCTTGATTCACATCACTCTGTTCACCCACTATAACCCACAGGAATCACTTATTCCAGCTGTACCAACATAATTCTAATCACAACAGACACCTTTTTGTATCTGTAATTTTTAATTGTTCACTTAAAACAAATGAGGCATCTTCACTAAATAAAGCAGACTACCCTAGCTTAAACATCAAAGAAAACATATTGAAATTGTTGTTATTCCATATGAACAAATATTCATTTCTTGCAAACATTAGGAAGTTTTTTCTAATGATAACATTTAAGATCAAAGAAGATAAGGATAGATTTTGTTACTGTTGTACTAGCTTAATTTTTGGATTTGCTGCCAGTCTATTTATATTGAATTATATGATTGTCTATTTATATTGAATTATGTGATTGTTCATCATATTTCCTGGAATACACTGAAATGTTAAAAAATCTTAACATTCTCAAAGAAACATCATCAAAGAAGCTAAGTCTTTGTTTGCTGACAGAATGAGACACTGTATAGTCTCTAACAAGTTTGGTTCTTGAGATTACTGGCAGTGCTTTAATAGTGTATTAAATAAGAGTACATTATTTACATTATTCGGACTATTGTCCTCATCTTTGTCGCCATATTTATCACTACGTTTCAGCCGTTGTATGCTCCGGCCTTCTTCAGGTGGTTGGAATGTCGAACTGAACCCTTTATTTCGCTCACTGGGGTAGATTGTTCTAGTTCCACGTGCCATGTTTGATGGATGTTAGCTATCAGTTATCTCCTGTTAATTTTCCCTCTGAAAGTTCTCCACTGCCTTAACCGTGTATTGAACTCACTGGATCTAACCAATGCCTTTATCCACTGTGCCATGTGTCCTTGAGGACATCTGTGTATGAATTTCTGGGTATTATAAACCTAATGTCTTCAGCAACCATTTTTACCAGTGCTCATATTGCAATTTTGCTGTTATCATTTCACATTTTTACCAGAGCTCATATTGCATCTTTGTTGTTATCGTTACTTTTCTCTGGCACTCCTTATTACTGGTTCCCATATTGTATTTATTTCTATGCTTGGTCGGCTCAGGAGATTTTTGTGGCCTAACATATATGCTGATTACTTAAGTTTACAAATTTTCCAATGGTGTTCCCTATCTATGATCTTAACATGATCCCACAGAGGGCGGTGATCTCCCTTCTCTCTCCATATGTGGTCAGCCATGCCTGATTTTTCTACCTCCCCTCATGTTACAGCTTTCTGGTGTTCTTGAAGCCTTACCTTGAGGGGGCAGCCTGTCTCTCCTTTATATTCCTTTCCACAGCTGAACGGGATAGCATACACACAGTCCTTAGCCTTTATGGGGGGGTCTTACTCGGGGAGAGATATCTGCGAATTGTCGTCTTTTGAAGGTTGTCCTGATGTTATATGGACCGCAGATCCTTTGTATTTTCTCTGATAACCCCTTCACATAAGGCAGGCAGGCTGTTTTCTGAGTGTTGTTGTCCTCCTCCTCTTGTACTGGCCTATCCCTGTTTTGGGGGGCTGCTGCCATGTACCCAGGATAGTTGTTACATTGTAGGGTACTACTTATACTGACCAATTCTTTATCTAACGTCTCTGGGTCGCCACTTATGACTTTTGCTCAATGTTGTAAGCAATGGACGATCCCTTTCTTTACGCTGTATGGATGGTGGGAGTTGAAATTGAGGTACTGTCCGCTGAATGTCAGGTACTGTCTGGTGAAAACATTAGGTTTATAATACACCCAGAAATTCATACCCAGATGTCCTCAAGGACACATGGCACAGTGGATAAAGGCATTGGTTAGATCCAGTGACAAGACCCAAAGAGTGTGAGTTCAATACCCGGTTAAGGCAGTGGAGAACTTTCAGAGGGAAAATTAACAAGCTGACATCCATCAAACATGGCACATGGAACTAGAACAATCTACCCCAGTGAGCGAAATAAAGGGTTCAGTTCGACATTCCAACCACCTGAAGAAGGCCAGAGTGTACAACGGCCGAAATGTTGTGATAAATATGGCGACAAAGATAAGGACAATAGTCTGAATAATGTAAATAATGTACATAATACCTCATCTCAGAAATATAGACAAACCCTAAATAAGAGTAAGTCTACTATCTTCATTCAATTTAAGGTTTAACATCTTATGCTGATAAAGCAAAATGTTTTGCTTGTAAATTTTCTTCAAATTCTATTTTTGACTCATCTGGAGTATCTTTGCTTGACTTTCCACTTAAAATTGAATTTCTATTGAGTGATTTGCATATAACTCCATTCATAATTTCTACTATCATCTCTAAACTGGATCCCACAATGCATGTGGACTTGATGGTATCCCTGCAATAGAAATGTGCTCCTAAACTAACTCCTGTTCCCTCTAAACTCTACCATAAATGCCTAGCTATTTCTTGCTTTCATGCTTGTTGGAAATCATTTGTAGTTTCAGTCTTTAAGAGCTCAGTCTAATCTTTCTATTGGCCTATTAGACTTCTATCTCTTTTCAGCAAAGTTCTTGATACTCTAATCAACTCTTATTGACTAAGCATTTCACCTTGAAGGACCTTCTTTCAGGTAAGTGATATGTCTTTTACTTCTCTAGGCCAACTACTGATTTATTAATAATTACTGCTGAAAGACTCTATCAAGCCTTAGATAAAAATGGTGAAACTCAGGCTGTTGCTTTGGATATTTCATAGGCATTTGAAAGGGTTTGGCATGCTGGTCTTCTTCACAAGTTGAAAGGTTAAGGTATTTCTGGATTGATTTTTGGTCTAATTCAATCTTTCATATCAAATTGTAAAATGAAATTTGTCTTGAATGGCCATATATCCACCAGTGCTCTATCCTTGAACCTACATTGTTTTTAATTTTCATGAATGACCTCACTGATGTCATTAGTTCTCAGCTTGCTATCTATGCTAATGGTACAATTATTTACTCCAGTCTTAATTGTAAGTCTGATTGGTTTGATAAGGTCAAATTGGCAGTTGATCTCACAAATGATCTTTCATCTATTGTTAACTGGGGTAAACAATGGCTTGTTACTTTTAACAGCTCCAAAACAAAAGTGTTCTCTTTTAATCATCTGAGAGAACCATTTTTGCCTTCAGTGACCATGGATGATGCTTGCCTCCATGAAATGACTCTTTGTGCCTTCTCTGGTTAACATTTTCTGTTGACATGAAGTGAAAAGATTATATTAAATCAATTGCTAGGTTTCCTGCTGGGAAAGCTGGTTCACTGTGTTGTGATAGACAATTTTTCTTGCCAAAATCAATCTTAAAAATTTATGTCTACTATTCATCAATGCTTTGAATATTGCTGTCACATCTAGTTTAGTGCTTCTGTTTGGAATTTAGAGAATCTTGATAAAATCTAAAGAAGAATCTGCAATGTTATTAGTCCTGACCTAGCATCCTGACTTCAGTGACTTTCCCACAACCATAATGTAGCTTCTCTGTGTCTTTTCTATAAATATTTTCATGGTAATTGTTCTGATGAAGTTTCCTCTATGGTCCTTTCCCCTATCTAGAGTACTAGATTGGCACCATGGTTTCATCATTTTATAGTTGAAATGGCAAGAGATGTAACCTTAAGTTCTATGCTAACAGTTTCTTCTCCCACACCTTTTGCTTATGGAACATTCTTCGAGCTTCTTGCTTCCCAATTAATTTTGCTCTTCAAAAATTTAAATGCAATATCAGTTGTTATCTTAATTCATGTTCTTTTTTTGTACTCTTTCCTTAGTAGTTGTTTTTTTTTGGGGGGGTTTCTTATACTTTCTGATACTCATTAAACGCTGTGTCTTAATGACTTTATTGCTTTGCTTGGGGTGAAAGGGTTAAAAAGAAAAAATAAATAATATCAGCAGAAAATGTTAGCCTGAGCAGATGCAATGTGTTAATCTCCTCAGAGGTTAACATCAGCCATGCTGATGGAAGGCAAAAAAGATTCTCTAAGATGACTAAAAGTTTTGTTTTGGAGGTATTAAAATTAATAAGTAATTTCTTTCCCCAGTTAACAGATTGTGCGTTATTTTTTAGATCAGCTACTAATTTGACTGCACTGAACTAATCAAATTTATCATTTGTTAATGATAAATTTGATCAGTTCGGTGCAGTCAAACATTTTTTCCCTACCAAATCTAAGTTCTTGTGTCAAACACAAAAACTTAGTAGGAATAGCAAGTCATAATAGACATTAAATTACAAGACTGCATAAAATTTTAAAAGGAAAACCTATTTATAATAAATCTTTTACACAATTATGAAAAACTATAAACATGAAGTTTGCACAAGAATTTCCTTTTGTACACCTATTAATGCAGAGTAACAATTTCTGATAAAAAGATTACCATTGAAAAAATTTATTGCAAGTTTGTTTTTATAAGAACACATTTATTGAAAAATGTTTTTTACACATTGTTTAATTGTTAGCTAATTAATTAATTCAATTGAAGGAATGTGTTATTTAACCACTGATTCCTTCATTGTTTTACTACTATCCTTTAGTCTGTTTTTAACAAATTGATTCTTGGTTTTAATACCTTCCAAAAGTAAGCAAGATAACCTGGGCATCAACAGCTACAAAGGTATTCTTGATAGAAATGTTTGCAAATATCTCCAAAATATTTCCCAAACACTTGATTTCTAAAAATACAGCAAGCAGTTCCAAAGTGTGTAAGGTTTGGGATTTTAAAGCAGTTACTTTTTCCTTAGTAAAAACTAAAGTAGATTTTCCATTTTGAACAATATCAGCCACAAACCCATAAGCTTTTTGGAGGCATCACAAAATATGTACAATTTTGCAGGATATGTTTCATCCACAGAACATCTGGGAAACTTAAATAAATCAAGTAGAATTAAATCTGTGGATAAACTAGACCAAGCATTCTGATTTTCAGCAGAGATGAGAGCATTCCAGTTCATTTTCTGATGCCATAACTCACTAACAAGTATTCTCCATTTAATTGTAATAGGTAAATATAAAGATAATGGATCATATATGCCAGAAATTTGAGATGTTTCTTTTTGTTTTGTCATTTTCATCAATAGAACTACTAGCAACTTGTATGGTGACCTTAAAAGGATTATATATGTAACCTAATATGTTCTCTAACTCAAAACAATGTTCAACAAAATTTCCATCTTTCATTATTTGAGTTTTCAGTTTTTCACAGTTACTATTGCAAGGTCTGAAAATCAAAGTTTCCTTCACTCATTCTATCTGTTGATTCTAGATAAAGATACAATAGTTTTTCAGGAGAATTACTAGCTTTTTCCAAGTTAACAGTAAAAATTTTAACATTTCAGTGTATTCATTTCCAGGAAATATGATGAACAATCACATAATTCAATATAAATAGACAATCATATAATTCAATATAAATAGACTGGCAGCAAATCCAAAAATTAAGCTAGTACAACAGTAACAAAGTCTATCCTTATCTTCTTTGATCTTAAATGTTATCATTAGAAAAACCTTCCTAATGTTTGCAAGAAATGAATATTTGTTCATATGGAATAACAACAATTTCAATGTTTTCTTTGATGTTTAAGCTAGGGTAGTCTGCTTTATTTAGTGAAGATGCCTCATTTGTCTTAAGTGAACAATTAAAAATTATTTTGGTAGTTGTTTGATCTTCAGAGCTAAACACAGGTCTATGAGGTATCCAAATGTAGTTTTCAAACTTATCAGGGAAAACATTCTGCACAATAATGGCTACAGCATGGCTTAAAGGGACAGATTCCATTTTTGCCTCATCTCAAGGCAAATTTACATAACAGTAGCTTTTATGTTCTCTAGACTTTACATTTTTATTGACATTAGTTGATGTATTTTCAGTGTCAGAAATTTCAGAATTTTCATTTTCAACAAAGACACTAGATATTTCATCAGTTTTAGAAATTTCCAAATCTGCAATTTCAATGAAGACACTAGATATCTCATCAGTCTCAGAAATTTCAGAATTTTCAATGAAGTCTCCAGACTGACACTTCTGCTGTTCACTCATTGTTCTAGCAATTAGACTTTTGCTCAAAATGATATACTATATCATAAATGACTTCTAATGTATTAGAATGATAGTCAATTTTACAAATAGTTTCATTTCTAATATCTTCCATGTCAAAATCTAAATTGATATAAATATCAATCATTTTATCTGTGAAAGATTCTACAGAATCTAGGCACTTAAGCATAGTTTGTTCCTGCAGAGTGAAGAAGTATTTTGGATTTGGTACATTTGCTTTGGCCTTTATTAAATTCAAGGTAGTGTCAATTCTAGACTTGTACCAAGAATATTTTTCCTTCAATTTATAAATCATGTCCATTTCTAAAATATAGTTAAAATTTTAGTTAGAAATTTCTCTGGTTTAGTTTTGAACAGGATTTTGTTGCTTCAGTTTTGACAGTGAATTTTCATTTAAAATAATTTTTAGACATTAATTTTTTTTTATAGAACAGAATTTTTGTTTTTTCAGTTAATACTGAATTTACATTTGAAATAATTTTTTAAGACAGAATTTTACACAAAAAATCCCCTTAGTTTTTTAAGGTAAGACCATGCTTAATGCTTAGTTTAGTTCAGTCATATACTGAAAGAATAAATATTAATATTTTTTGAAGAATCAATGCCAGTATTTTATTTTTAAAATTCTTAGCATGCCAAACCTTCTCAGATGCCTTTGAAATATCCAAAGCAACTGCCTGAGTTTCACCATTCTTCTCTAAAGCTTGATAACTCTTTCAGCAATAATCATTAATACATTAGCAGTTGACCTAGAGAAGCAAAAGCTATATTGCTGGTCTGAAAGAAGATCCTTTCAAGGTGAAATGATTAACCAAATTGTAGTTGATTATAGCCTCTATTACTTTACTAAAAAGAAGGCTGATAGAATGATCAGATACTTTGAACTAGAACTATAGAAGGGGATTTCCAAAAAGCAGCAAAGCATTTATTGTAGAGTCTTGAGAGAACAGGAGCCAGTTTAGGAGCACATTTCTTAAGGACTATTGCAGGAATACCATCAAGTCCACATACTTTATGGGAATTCAATTTAGAGATGATAGTAGAAACCATGGATGGAATTATATGTATATCACACAATAGAGACTCTGGAAAATGGAAAGTCAGGCAAAGATACTCCAGATGAATCAAGAGTAGAATTTGATGGGTAAAACATTCTACTTTATCAACATAAGATGTTAAACCTCAAATTGAGTGAAGAGAGGTGGGATAGAAGATTTACTCTAATTTAATACACTATTACAGAATTGTCAATTGTCATGAGAACCAAACTTTTTTGAATCTTTATATTGCCTCATACTGTCAATGAATAAAGACTTAGCCTCTCTGAGAACACATTTACAGTTAATACAAGCAGACACAAAGATGTCTGTTGTGATGAGAATTATCGTGTTAGTACAGCCAGAAAACTTGATTCCTGTGGGTTATAGTAGCTGAACATGAAGCTTGTGGTTTCACACGGTATTTCCAAGATTCCACAAAAGCATTGGGTAAGAAGAAACCTCAGTGGCACAATTCTCAATAGGAAGGTTAAAAATCACCTCCAGTGAGTATTGTGAATAAAATCATAAAATGAATCCCAATCAGTATGCTGGTAACAGAAAGGAATCTTGTGAATATGAGGTTCATATGTAATAGATGACTCAGAAGAAATATCAACAGATACTACAGCATGATCCAAATTACCAAGAGGATGGAGTTGTGATGCTTGACAAAAACCAGAAGTGGAGGTAGTGAACAAATCAAGTAAAGAAGCATGATGAACAGATTTATTAGGGAAATGAGTAGTAAAATCCACTATTTGACTGAGAGACTGAGTAATGAAAACATTGAAAGTCTGAATACTGGAAACATTAGTAACATTAGAATGATTAAGCCACCTAACATGACTAGCATGAAAATCAAACACAAAGACATTTGCAAATAAATGTAGAGAATGTATTTCTACTCTCAGATATTTTGGCTAATATGTTACAGTCCTTAAAAGGAGTGCAATTATGGAAACAGAGATTGCTTACAGTGTAATAAAGAAAATCTTGCCACTGGAAGATTTTTCCAGATGTAAACACCAAGCCATGCATATGTATCCTAGAATCTTTTCAACAAAGAGGAAGATACCAATGAATTCTCTAGTCCAGGTTAGCAATAGAAGAGATTAAATTAGTTTCCCAGATTGCTAAGATATCTGGAAAATATTTCAAGAGAAAAGATTCTACACTACCGATATTAGTACAAATACTACAAACATTGGAGAAAGAAAGGTTGAGGGAGTAGGTGATTTTTTGCTTACTGGTTTAAATATATTTCATTTAAATGTAACTGTCATGAGAAGTATTATTTTAATTTTTAAAGAAGAAAATACCAAAATGTTTATAACTGTCCATCGTCTATAAAAATACAAACTGGCAAGAAGGTGACTAAAACTAAAGCATAAAGTAGTATCAGGGTGGTCACCAGAAGTATGTAACTGTTGATCAGAGCAGTCTCTCAAACATTACCAATGTTATACCCTGAGGCAATTAGATCTCTTTCTGATTCACTCCACAAGTCAACCAGATGTGAATGCTAAGAAAGCAAAACGCAAAATAAAAAAAAGTTATTTTCTGTGCAGGGGCTCCAAGCTTCATATCCAGTCCATAAAACAAATCCCTGAAATAAAATGAAAGAGCCAATCATAACCACTCCTGTTGAAAAAAGTTGTCCCTGGGATCCACAAGATTTGCTTATAAGAAATTTCAACGCAGTAGCAGGCCAAGAGGCCATCTATCAACACTGGTGTGCTGTTGCTGTCAAATCCATGATCTCTTCTCTCATCACAACAGTGAACTCACCCAGACTAATTTCACCAGAGTCTTCCCATGCAGAACATGGCCAACTCCAACACTGCCATGCTCCAGATGCTACCACCATGATTACTAATATCTTGACATCTTAACCATCCAACTCCAGGTCTCTCTTATTGTCACAACTGTGAACCCATTTTTGTTGATTGTCATTCGACCAGAATTCAACAGATACATTCCACTATCACCCCACCAATGCAACCCTTGTATCAGCAGTCAGATTCATGACTTCTCCCAACTCTTCACACTCGCATCCTCTGTAGCCTCACTATCCACTCCAGGCCTCCCTCATTGTCACCACTGTAATCCTATTTCATTGATCTCCCATTTGACCAGAATCCAACAGAAACATTCTGTTTGATCAACTGTCACTCTAGGCTTCCCTCGTCACCGCCACCATGGCCTACATCAACACCCCCACCAACACACCTTACCAAGCAGTTCAGCTTCAACACTTCAACCTCATCACATGACCACTAGACTATTAAACACCATACTGGTGTCAATTTCAACCCTGAAGAAATGCATATGTCAACCCCCACAAATGACATTACACTTAGCTTCACTAGTCTGCTCCAAACCTATCTCCTGACATCAGTTGTGACCTCAACTAATCAAGCCAAGCAATCAGTCAATTCCCAGCCTTACTGACAACATCCTTACACCTAATCGCTTTCCTTACCAACAGCAACTAAACAACCACATATTAACAATTTGTGCCACCTTTCAACTTATATTGTTAAATTTGACGAATACATGCTGTTGAAAATTTAATCCTTGTTTGCTCCTTCCTTTGCAACTATACATTTGTTATAATACCAAAGAGATTAGGCACATTGCTACCAGCCTCAATGCAACAACCAGAAAAGTGCCAAAACTGTACTCTCAAATTGAAAAGTTACAGCCACTGATTTTCAAAAAAGTCAAATAATTAAGGCTGTGAAAGTAAGGAACTGGTAAATCATATCCTAACCAGGAGACAAGGGATAAAGCTCTATTCCTGTTCAGTAGACATGTGATATATATGGTATATAAATTCAAGAAATAAAGTAAATATATTCAATATCTTCAAAATTTACTAGAATTGTATATAATATACTAATATAATCATTGCTCTCATAAAAACAGTTGGCCTCATAGGTAAAGATTACTTGCTGTAAAAATTATTCAATGAAATAAAATTGTGAAATTTCTTTTTTGAACCGCAAGAAAATCTTTTTTATCCTCAAATGATGTCAGTTTAGTATAAATTGATTGAATCCTCATAATTTTGTATTCAGTTTAACAGGAATTTTTAATGACATTATCAACTAAAATGATTTTAAACAGTAGCATAAAAATTATCATTTTATTTTTTTCATCAGGAGTGTCGACTTTGCAGTTACTGTATGACAGTTTCAGAGAAACAGATTGTTAAAATGGCTTATTTGGAACACAAAAACCGGGAGGCTTGTCAACGTATATTCCCTCCTATTGCTGTAAGTACTTCATGTATTTACTATTTATCTCATAAGTGACGTAGATTTTGCTTTAATGTAAATATACAGATCATGCTCTCTTTATATTTAATATTATAAAATGTGTTTTCCTAATTAAAAGTTTCTTCTGAAAAATAAAGTAGTTAAAATACACACAGAAAAGATAATAGAATGCTACTGGAAATAGTTCAAAGTGAAAAAGAAGAATAAATAATGAAATGCCTTGAATCCATTTAAAAATGCTTGAAGATATTTTCAGAAGATCCTTTCTTAGTACAACTAAAGATAGCTGCTAAGATTATTAGCAGAAAACTATACATATGCAAGACCCACCATAATTGATTTGGTTTTGTTTTTTACAGCTTATCAACCCTTTGAGGATTATTTAAAGCCAAAACTTATTTTGGATTGTAAGAATTTTTTTTGCATAAACAATTTTTTGAGAATACCAATGATTTTTCCAGATACAAGCTCTACTATTTAACCTATAGCTGAGGGGAGGAGATGAAGTCATACCTTTCCCAAGGACATTTGTATGAATGTAGTGTAAATCTGAATGTAAAGAATCCAACTGGAACTCAAACTCAGCTTTGAATTCTCATTCTAAGCCACTATCCATTACACCATCTGCACATCCACCCACCATAAAAGAAATTGTTCAACTTCAACTCAAATCTGACCAACTAGACTGGAGGGTGTGACAAACACCCTTCAATCACTTTCTTCAACTATACCAACCAGCCTTAGTGTCAACATAAATGTCTTCTTTTATATATAGATGTAGCTATTATCCTAAATATATACAACAGAGATTCTAAGTAAAATGGAACAAGTAACTGCAAATAATCATACATGTGAGTTGGATATATGGGCAAATGACACATTTCCATTTAGAATTCTCTATATATCAATAAGAACAAGGCTTGGCTATAGGATCACCATTATCTTCACTGATGTATAATATCTAGACAGATGGATAGTAAAATTGTAACAGCCTAAATATTTCAATTTATTTCAAGATTAAACATACAATTTATATAATTGGATTACATATATATGTGTGTTCACAGGTTCCAAAATAAGGCTTGTATCAAATGCAACTAACAAATTTATTTAATATCATCCATGGATATTAAGATGGGTCTGTACTCTTATATGCATACAATTGCACAGATATTAAATACCATCCTGCAATATATTATTGCAGATCTCTTTCATGTATTGATGCAATACAACAAGAGTTATAACTGACACTGAAAAAGTCTGAGATATGATAGCACAATGTGAGCCATCTTTGACAACTATGCCAGTCAGGAAAGTTGAGAAATGTTGAGTAGCATGGGCATCATGTGCTGGAATAGTATATCACTTTCCTGTTGCAGAAATGGCTGCAAAGCAAATTAAACAATGTTTCAGATGCATTCTTCAACATTCCCTCTATAAATACCAAAGGCAAGCAAGAGCTGTAACTTATGGCATACATTTATTATAATACTAGGTATCAAAAAGTAAAATTTTATTTTCATTATATATCTAAGAACTTTTAATACAGGTATAGCGATATTAACAAAACAAAAAACTCTAACAAATTCATCTTAATAGCTCAATTAACAACTAAATTATGACCATTCAAAGTTAATGTTTTCTATCTCCTGTGCTACTGGACCAAGGAGACAATTTCACTAGTGAATAACTGAAGAAATGTAAACTCATGTAGATAGTTTTGAATGAGAGTAAAAGAAATATAATACTAATGGAATCAATAAGTTTTAGATCATACTTTAGCATTCTTAAAAATGAAATAGTTAAGAACTTATATGATCAGTCAATTTTGACTGATCATATAAGTTTCATTTCAATAATTAATACCTTGCAACTTCTTATTATGATTCATAGCACAACAAAGATAAATCTAAATTTTTTAATTCAGTAGCACATAAAAAAAAAAACTCATATTTGCACCATGTAAAAACAACTAAAAGTGTAATTTGGCTGTAGGGCAAAAACAGGTAAAAGGTATATCATCCTGAACTGTTTGAATTTAATTTGAGAACAATATTTTACAAGTTCATATTCTCGCTATTTTTTCTATCCTCACTTCAACCTCTCTTTTTACTTTCAAAACCGGCTCCCAAAGCCTAGATTCTTATCAGAGATAAAGAATATATTTTCTGACTAACGAGAGAGCTAAAAAATATATAAAAAGGAATTCCACCACCATTATTCTTTCCATGGTGCCAAAAAGTATGGACGAAACCTCACAAGGTTGTTCACTCCAACCTATTTTCATTACCTTCAAAACCGGCTCCCAGGGCCCTGATTCTTATGAGAATGTTTTTTTCTGACCAATAGAGGGGCCAGGAAATTTGTACAACGATTTTGGAGGGTAAAGTCCCCCAATCCATCGGAGCCTACCAAATCTCCATAAATTTGGAGAATCTTTGCCTATTTGGCAATGAGAATTTCAGCCCACCATCTGTAAGGTCAATGATAGGGAGCTCCAGTCAACTTCAGAATGACTTTCAACCAAAGAAGAACTACCTACTAAAGGGCTGTCAAGTCTAACACCCTGGTGGTTACAGTCACAGCGCCAATATGTGACGTCCTCTGGTCGTGACGCCAATAAGTGACACTGCGCTGTGGGCCCATGGTCAACTCCCAGTTGTGGCGCGAAGCTGTAAGGTTTCTTCCACCAGCGTTTTGGGGTTGACTCTGTCGCTGCCACCAGGCTGTGTCCTGGTCGATCTGGTCATTCCCGGTTTGAGCTGGGAATGACAAAGCTGGTATCGAACTTTGATCTCAAGTCGAACCTGTAGAATAACAATAATAAACAGCACTTACCGGCGTAAAGGTCCCAGCTAGCATCCAGCCGGCAGACAAAAATAAAGTAACTTAATACAAACCCTGCAAACTAACTGATGAATCAAGCTGGTATTTATATAGAAATACCTCCACTCAGGTACCAGCAGCCAATCACAGCCCAAGCAATGGACTATCCCACTTTAGCACAATGAGATGCTCCATGGCAACATAAATAGCTCTCTTTCTAAAGGTTGGATTATTATTCACTTAGCTTGCTTCACAACTGAGTGTTTATCTCTACCACGTGATTATTCTACAGAACCTACCCATGTTGTGACTTTGATCTTAGTTAGACGAAATCAATCAGGCATCGAGCCATAGTGCAAGCTGAATCCGGAGTAAAGGTGATATTGCACAAGCATAAGTCAAAGAAGCAATAAAACAAACTCAAGAGGTTCAAATATGTTGAGAAATAACAAATTATCTTTATCCGTCTGTTGAATACAGGAGTGTGTTTCTCTCACAGCCCATTTCTATGAATTCGTGACACTTGCGTTTCTTAAGCGAGTTTTGGTATCTTAAGTTTAAGTCAATATAACTTGCTTTTAGTAGGAAAGCTAAGTCGGAAGGACATGGAATTTCTCGGTCAGCTTCTGCGAGGCAACGGCCTGACTGCAACTGCAACTCAACAGCTGCCTCGAGATGTTCATTTATATGGATAGCGACCAAAACCCTGTGTGGGGGCCTGACGTGGTTTGGGTTCCCGATAATTCTCAATTCCCAGCAAGAATTCTCTTTGTTCTTAGGCCAGGAAAATTAATTACTTCCCATTTTTGGAAGATTAATCACTTTTCATTTCAGGCGTTTCTCCCTCGTCCATGAGGGAAAGTCAAAGGAGAGTTATCCTCCTAGACTCTTCCTCTCTCACATTGGTATCTCATACCAATCCCCTCAGAGGGTGTTAACAACTTCTCTGTCTTTCTCATACATTCACCTCCGCCTATAACCCATGCTACCACGTGACCCATGATCTCTCGGCAGTGTGGGTGTGGCTAGACTGGCCCTCTTGAAATTATTATCCAGAATTTTGTTTACAAAATCCTTTTTTTTTTTTTTTTTTTTTTCCTTCAGCCAAAACATTTACAAATCCCAGATTGCCAAATAATTTTATCACATCTTTCTTTTGGGACACCCAAAAATTCACTTAGTCGGGTCTCTCTACCAACTCATCAATCACTGTCAAAACCTGACACCTGGTTTCTTCTGCTAAGTCAACTTTTAACTGGGAGGTCCATATTTTACCTGAGAATCAAATTCTTTATTTTTCTCATGCCTTAAAAATCCTCTTATCACCAAATGCCCATTTTTGATGACGCTATGTCTGACGTCAACAGTTTGAATAAGCAATAATAATCCCCTTCGATTTTTTTTCCTCATGCCAGAATTCTAACACACACCAGATGGCTTCTTCGTTGGACCCAGGAATTAAAATTAAATGATATCTCTAAAAGATAACTAATATCTATTCTCCATGGTGGTCTCAAGCCAAAATTTTTTATGGCTGCATGCATCGGTTGGCTTTGTTTTTTTTCTGAATTCTGTTTCCCTTGGTGCGTCAATCCCTTTAACATGACATTAATTAGTTTTGACAGAATCTCAGTCTCAGCTTTTTTTACGGATTTTCTGTCACGTTACGAAAAGTAAATAAAATAAAAAATAAATTTTTTTTTATTGTTCAGTCTATCATTCGATATAGCTCTTTCTCACCTCAAGTCTTTCCTGTTTTTAATTTCTATGGTTAATTAGTTAGCCAATTTCCATAGCTAAATAGTGTCACACAAGAACGAATGTCAGTCCACAATTCAAGACCAATTCAAAGCTGCATCCTTCACCACTCCTTGTTTTAAGTCTTTGTCATTTCCCCTGAACTTCCCAAATGCAGTGCTTATTTACTCACTCAACTGCAAGATTCCTATATCTACCAACAATTTTCCTACTCTACAAGAACTGTGAGTATTTCTAAACCCTAACCAAAAATTCTAATTAGTTCTTAAAGAACTTTTTTAGGCGCTCAGAGAAATATTTTGAACAAGCCATTTTCATTATGAAAATTTTCTCTTCACTTAAAGGACATTTTCTCTTTTCCCTTCTTTCACTCCTAATTGTCTTTATCCCTTTTACCCTTTTTTTTTTCTGTATATGTAAATAAACACTTTCTTCTTTTATTGTTACACACCAAGCAGAAGTTTTTCTTTATTCATAAAAGAGAGAGTTTATCCACTCTAATCTTGCTGGTTTTTTTACTCGCATTTTGTTGAAATTTTTTAACCTCAATCCTTGGATGCAGGAAAGCCAGAACAAACTTTCCACACAGAACATGCCATAAGAAAGTATCCATTAGAGGCACATGCCTGAAACCTTACTAATTTTGGGATGATAAATTCAAAACAATGCAATTATATATATATATATATATATATATATATATGTATGGGAAATGTTAATGGATCAATTCAGTAACATAATGACTGAAGCAGCAAAGGATATCCTCAGGAAGAATACATAGAGAAACCCAGCCATGGGTAACAGATGAAATTCTTCAAATATGTGACACAAGAAGGAACTTGAAGAAGTACACTCTTGTAGGATCTGTAGCATACAAGGACATCAGCAAAATATCAGGAAGAGCATGGAAAAGGCCAAAGAAGACTGGACTGAGAAACAATATTCAGAGAAAAGTCTGGAAAAGAACAAGAGTAAATGGTTCTGAATTGAGAGAGTCCTAACAAAACCAAAGCAAGCATGAGTCAATATCATCGAAAACAAAAATGAAAACTCTCACAGAAGATGATGGCATAATGAAGATGGACAGAGTACTGCTCAACCCTATACAACTACCAAAACAGAGGTGAAATGGAGAAGAAGTAGCCATTATGAGAAATAATCGATATGATTATCTGCCCTTGGCAGCTTAAGGTTAGCCAATCAGCTTACAGTGAACTTTTTTACCTCTTTTTGAAGAACACTCACTCTTGGTAAGACCTATGAAATGAACACTTGCAGAACTATCCTGCGTTACACCATTATCACCACAGAGTCCATAGATTGCAAAAACCTCAACTCTTCTTCAGTAGATAAGTTTGGTTGCAGACACCATTAAGTTTGCAAGGACTTATTTGTAATATTGTTAATATAGCATGTATAAATCAAAGGTTAGTCACATTCTATTCTTTATTTATTACATCTGTATCCACCACGTGGGAATCTTATATGGGGCCCACTTCAATTCCCCATACCATTAAAATATTGAAAAATGGCAAAGTGGCTACAATTGACAATATTCCTGAAGAACTGATCAAGATAGGTTGAGAGTGATATACTTACAATTATCTGTAATGAGATCTGTCAAACCAGTGAATGACTGATATAAACACAATCTCTCATCATGACCCTCCACACAAAAGGCAACTTGCAACTATGCCAGAATTATAGAATAAGTGAGCAAAGTTATGCTTAAAATCATCATAAAAAGACCAAGACTACAATTGAAAGAAATAATTGCTGTAGAACAGGCTGGCTGCAGACACAGAAGGAGCACAATAGAGCAAATGTTCAAACTCTGTATACTGTGTGAAAAATACAGTCAGCATCATTAAGACATCTTCCATGTATTCATACACTTGAAAAAGACATTTGATTGTGTGTGACACAAAGCACTGTGGGCTATTATGAAGAATATAATATCAGCCATATGCTAATTGAAACAATTTAACAGCTATACCAACAGGCCAGCAGTGCAATTCTTGCCCAGGAAAGAGTGGAGGACTAGTTCTGCACATCAGTTAGTGTGTGGCCAAGATGTCTACTGCTTCTACACTTTTCAGTATCTTCCTGGAAAGAATAACGATGGATGCCCTTGAAAACCAATATTGACACAGTATTGGAGGGGAAATGGTTACAATACTCAGGTTTGCTAATGGCATCTTGTCTAGAAGTGAAGATGAAATAGTTAACCTGGTAAGGGGTCTGGATGAAACAGCTTCCAAATATGACATGGAAATCAACATCAAGAAAAAAGCTGCTAAGAAATAGTGAGGAACGCTGATGGTGCACCAATTACAACTAATGCTCAGCAACTGGAGACAGTGAAACAATTCAATTACCTTGGTTCAATCATATATTTTCAAGCCAGAAGTCAATGCAAGAATTATTGCATGCATTTGTCTTGTCAGGTCTCCTGTATTCATCAGTCATGGGTTCTAACAACAGAACTTCAAAAGCTGCAGAGATGATATACTTCAGGTGTCTGCAACACTAACTATGGCACAAATGAAAATGTGCAAAGAAAAGTGAGTCATCAGTTAAATGGTTATAACAATGTGTTGACTACCATAAAGTAGAGGAAGCTGAAGTGGTATAGCCATTTAACTAGATTGTGAGGCCTATCCAAGAACACCCTACAAAGAATAATGTACCATTCCTTGTAGGATGGTCTTGGAGAGAAAGAAGGAGGCACCAAAGGAGATAATTGGACAATGTTGAATGGACCAGTTTTGCCTAAATTTGGGTACTGGCCAAAAATCAGACCAAGTGGATGCCTCTTGTTGAGCAAGTTCCCATACAGCATCCCTATGACCCTGGCAGGCTATGGGACATATATATATATATATATATATATATATATATATATATATATATATATAAGAAATTTATTTGACATTATCATTTTTTCAACTGGAGGGCATAAAACTCATAACATCTGCAAAAAGTATATGCACATTTATATCTGAATAGAATGATAATGAAGGGTTTGCAAGATAAAAGGATCAAGTTATAAATAACAGAAAAATGATTAATGTTTAAACATACATTTGTGATTTTTAAATAATAATATAAAGTTAATTCTTCAAAATACTCTGAGAATTATTAAAGTGAATTATCCTATAGTGAGTCCTGATGAAAATAAAATATAAAAATAAAATATATAAACAAAAATAAAAAGAATTCAAATTAAAATAAGACATTTGCACTTTCCTTTGAAATCCTTCTCTTTCTGTCGCATAGAAACCAGCCATGGATGACATGTGAAGAAGCAGTTAAGAGGTCATTTGCTACTAATATTTCAGCTTTGTTTATGACCGATAAAAACACAGTAGACTGACATTGACCTAATTTCTGAGATTACTGCTATTCCTATCATAGTCTGACATCACACTACCAAAATGGACATTTCTCCAGACTGTTACTAATATCTGGCTTATTAACAAATTTTTTGATACATGGAATGTGAAAGGACTCTAAAGAAAATAAATAAAAATGTCATTTATCTTGAGTCAGTTCATTTTATTCCTGAGGTTCCAAAAAAAATAATTACTGTTAACGTTCTGATGTGAACTCATTTGCCACAATCTTATCAAGCTTACATAAATCTCTTTAACTTTAAAACATTCAAATATTCAAAAGGACAGCTTTTAACTATCTTTGACAATACCTTTTTATGATCAGACATTATTAATACAACACAAAGTTAATGATGAAAATCAATCATTTTCAAAATCAAAAATTAAAGAAAAAACAGGACAGATTTGGTTCTGAATGGTTAGTCATTTGTTCTCCAAGCAATATCAATTTATATAAATGAAATTTCAACAAGTTTAAATACTAATCAATACTGGAAAGGGAAATTAAATTAATCTTTTCTTTAGTTACTTCAAAATATTTGTCCATCAGATAAATTTAAGATAAAAAGATGAAATCTGGAAACCATGTTTCTAGGTAATCAATATTTGATTAACAAATATTTTGGTCACTACTTCAGTATTTACTTGCATCACCCTCAAAATATACGATGTGAAAGTAACTTTCAATTTTTGGAGAAACATACTTGCAAAATATGAAAATAAAAGTGCCCTGTTGAGTGATATGCATATAATTTACATTATTATTATCTGTTATCATCTCTCCACTGGGACCCCACAAAGCATGTGGTTAAGATGGTTCCCCTGCAATAGTCCTTAAGAAATGTGCTCCTGAACTAGCTCTTGGTCTCTCTAAACTTTATAAGTGCGTGGCTGCTTTTTGCTTTCCAGCCTCTTGTGATGTTCCAGTCTTTGAGAATTCAGGTGAACCATCTGATCTTTCCTACTTTCTACCTCTAGAAACTAGAGGCCCTCATCAACTCTGAATTGGTCATGCATTTCACATCACAGGATCTTCTTTCAGATAAACAATATGGCTTTTGCTTCTCTAGGTAAACTACTAATGTTTTAACTATCATTGTTGAAAGGGTCTATCAAGCCTTAGATAAAAATGATGATGCTCAGGCTGTTGCTTTGAATATCTCAAAGGCATTTGAGAAGTTTTGGCATTCTGATCTTCTTCATAAATTGAAAGGTTAAGGCATTTCTGGATTCATTTTTGATCAGATTCAATCTTTCTTATCAAATCATGAAATGAAAGTTGTCCTGAATGGTGACTCTTCTAGGTTCTTCTGCTGTAAAGCAGGTGTCCCCCAGGGCTCTATCATTAGACCTATGCTATTCCTAATTTTTATCAATGACCTTCCTGATGTCATCAGTTCTCAACATGGTATTTATGCTGATGGTACAACTATTTACTCTTGTCTTAATAGTAAATCTGATTTGTTTCAATAAGGTGAAATTGGCAGCTAATCTCACAAATGATTTTCAATCTATTGTTAACTGGGGCTTGTTAGCTTTAATAGTTCCAAAACAAAACTGCTCTCTTTTAATCATCTGAGAGAACCATTTTTGCCTTCAATGACCATGGATGATGCTTGCCTCCATGAAATGACTCATTGTGCCTTCTCTGGTTAACATTTTCTATTGACATGTGGTGAAAAGATTATATTAAATCAATTGCTGGATTGCTGCTGGGAAAGCTGGTTCACTGTGTTGGGATAGACAATTTTTCTTGCTAGAATCAATCTTACATATATATATATGCTTTGAATATTGCTGCCATATCTGGTCTAGTGCTTCTGCTATATATTTGGGGATACTTGATAAAATAGAAAGAAGAATCTGCATTGTTATTGACCCTGACTTGGCATCTCCACTTCAAACACGTTTCATCACCATAATGTAGCTTCCCTGTGCCTTTTCTATAAATACTTTTATGGTAATTGTTCTGATGAACTTTCCTCCATAGTACCTAGACTTTATGAATCTAAGTGCATTACTAAGTTGGCAGCAAGGCCTCATCATTTTACAGTTGATATGGCTAAATATTTTATGCTAACAGTTTCTTCTATCGCACTTCTCGAATGTAGAACTCTTTTATGGCTTCTTAAATGCAATGTCTAGTGTTATCGTCTGTCTTCTTAATTCCTGTTCTTTTTTATTCTCTCCCCTTAATAATATTTTTCTCAAATTCTCTAGCACTCAGTAAACCCTTGTGTCTTAGTGGCTTTATTGCCTTGCTTGGGGGTGAAATGATTAAAAATAAAATAAAATAAAAGATACAATGGTGGATAGATTGAGAAACCATAAAATGTAATTAAACTGTTGATGATAATTGCAGAAAGGAGTTATCTATCTAGCACTTGACCCTCCCTATCTCCAACCTAATTCACGTGTAATATAATAATTCAATTTTTTAAATAAATTATGAGATTTAAACAAATGTGATTTTAGAATTACTTTCATCATTTAGTTAGTATTGCAAAATTATTCAAAGTTACCTCCCTTTCATTAGAAAGATTAAAATTTGGCTCTAAAATCTAAAGTAAAGTAAAAAATAAAGCAAATATGTAATAATTCGGCTATTTTCTTCTATTATTATCTCTTCAGAGTGTGTAGGTGATCATAGCTTTCCACAACTTACTATCCTTTGTATCTCAAAGCAATTTTTGATTCTTTATTATACCTTTTTGTCTCCAGCTTCTATTCACAGAAAATTAGCTTCCCTCTACTTCTTCTAACTTTAGGATATCCCACAAATTCCTATTTACCTTAAAACTTCCTTGTTTCTCAGATGTTAAGTTACACCTCTTTTCATTTTTGTGGACTTGCTCAATTTGTTTTCTATCTACATGCAGACAATTTGTTACCAGAAATACAGAGTATCCTAATATCTTTCCCATATAAATCAAGTTTTTCTAGCAGTTCATTTAGGTCTTTTAGTTCTGTGCTGATTTAATCGCAGATTTTAATACTAAGGTCCTTCCAAGATCTAGGCATTGTAAGCTTGTATCCTCTGTTGTCATGGAAGAGTTTTCTAACGTATTTGTTCTTAGTCAGTGCTTGAATAAGCTTTAGTGCTGAACTGCATTTCTAAATCTTTTATCACTTGTTAGGAAGTCTATCTGGTACTTAGTTTCCTATTAGAATTTTCTCTGTCCACAAACATCTTAGATGTTCTTGGAACCAGGTGTTGGTTATTATTTGTCATTCCCAATGTACCATTGAACCTATTTTTGTCCTTGTTTGTTGTATGACTTAAATCCATAGTTTCCAACTATTTTGTTGTTAATATTTTTTCTTATTTTCCCTATTTAGGTTCACCATGATAATAATTTCTTATAATTTGCACTATCTAGTCTTTTATAAAAACTATAAAAAATATAATTCTTCTTCCAGTCTTTATGATGTTGGCATGTATGTTACTATGGTGTTTATATTGAATAACTTTACTTTGTTTCACTAAAATAAATTTGTCTGACAGTTACCATTTTGCCAAAGCATATTTCTTCTTGTCTTTGTCCTTCTCCTTTTTCATTTTTCTCTCTGTATGTATATTTTCTGTTGCTTGTGAAGTCCTCATTGTTTATCCATATAATTTTACATACTCTTAGAATGTTGATGCTTAGCTTTTCCATTTCCATTTTGAATTGTTAATAATTAATAATGTAAAAATGTGGAATACATAAATACCTAAAATTATGAAAAACCATTTTTCTCTTTACTTAATATATTCAACATGATCAAGATTATTTATATTCCTGACAATTTTGACATTTATATAAAGAATATTGGGGTTTTCTTTCATTCCTTCTAAAATAGTTCAATGGTTTCACATTTAGCTTTATATTAGTTTTCTTATTTTCTCAATGTAATTTTAGTTCATATAAGAAAGTGTTTTCTTTTGATAAAAAATGACAATATAAAGAATGACCTCAATCATCCAAACAATTGCAATGATAATGACTCCCCAAAATTATAGAAAGTAAAGATTTTTTTCAGATATATTTTATTTTCATTATTCCATGAGTTGTTTAGACTAGTATTGTGGGAGAATAAAAATAAAATAAATAAAATAATAATAATAAAAAAAGAAAGAATTTCATTTTTCCATAATGCAAAAGGAAACCAAAAAATGTTTCCAGTCATGTGTGAATTTTATGACCCAACTTCCGGAAAGGAGATAATTGTTCTCTTCTCACTTCTCAACTATTGTTTGGTAGCCATCCCAATGAAAGGGAGATTCAACCTCAAGTCATGCAACACTCTTTTCATCTCTACTGCTAATCACGGCAACTAATGGGCCACACTGGAAATGCAACATTTCAATAACCCAATATTTTACCTGTTGAAAAAAAAAAGATTTAAATGCTCCTAACGTTTCCACATTAAGGTCACTCTAACATAATTCAACAATGGAAAACACTAAGTGGTAACATAACTTGAGCTTACATACACACAAAAAACATCAAATAACAAACTTTTAGCCAATATAAAAAAAAAAAACAGAATTGACAAAACCAACTTAAAGTGAGTTTATATATATTTGTATTGTTGCAGAAATGAAGAATGGGTAACCTGGAAGACAGAACTTGTCATTATTGTTGTTACTGCTGTAGAGGTTAAATTCTTTTTTGCCTCAACAAACATGAATTCAAGGAAAAAGAATACATCGGATTTTGGCTAAATAAATGTATAATTTATTTATATATATACAAAGCCATCAAACTACTACCTATTGCTGTTGTAAAGGCAACAGAGTGCGAGAGGAAGAAAGAAAGAGAAGGAGAACGAATGTTAGTGGTTGTCAGCTGATGTTCTGTGAAGACAGTGGCATCGGCATTGAAAGTTGAAATTAATAGTATTGCATTCAGTGTGCCTGCTGTGTTCTTGGCCAACCTTTGCATGTCAACATCTCTGTCCTTTGTGGCGTTGAAATGGGGAATTTATATCAGTTGTATCAGCTCCAAATCACAGTTTAGATCTTTTAGCAGGAGTCATTTTTACTGACCAATATATAGTTCATTTTATTTTGTTTAATACCGGAAACATATGTCGAGCCATGATGCACAGAGATGATTTTTTGCATTCTGCTTTGGGTCATCAAGCAGTCAACAGTTTATATCAGGTTTATAGCAGTTTATATAGAAGAGTGTAAGAGACACAACAGTGTATATATCTTTAAAAAAAAAAAAAAAACTGAATATTTGCCTTGCAACATGTTTTTTTTAAAAAAAAAAATCTTACAAAAATTTGCTTTGCCACATTTGCACAAACAGACATTTTTTAAACTGCTAACCTTGCCACAAAATGAATGAAATGGACACAGCAGCAATGGTCAGTATTGAAATACCAGCATTTATAGAGATGGCTGCTGTTGGTTGGTTTGTTATTATTGAGGCTCAATTCTGCCTACAAAAAATAATGAACAGAGAAACAAAATTTTACAATATACTTTCATTTTATGAAAATCAGAGATCCCAGGTATGTGATGGACACCTCTATTTTGAAAAAAAATCCAAGACATGGTACCAGTGGGAAAATAAAGCATCATGTAAACTACAGCCAAATTTCAGATCAACGTGATCAGAGGACCTATGCCGAATGAAGATTCTGGTTTGGAAAACTTTTAGGGTGGATTGCCATTGTAACCAGTAATTTGATGTTTTTTGTAGATGAAACCCAGATTGGAAAAACAACACTGAATTTCCTGATTGATACTGGTGTTTCAGTACAATACTATGCCAACAGACTGTTCCTAAACTCAATACCAGTCCACTTATTCTCAGCCAACAGACAAGATATCCAATGTTATGGAGAAACATTTATTGACATAGACTTTCCAGGACTTCACTGCTCATATAGATGGACTGACATTGTCAACCCACTTTTGGGTGCTGACATTCTGTGATACTATGGGCTATTAGTGAACTGTAAAGATGGAAGACTGGTGGACCCAAATATTACTTACAGGGTAAGCACATTGAGGGACCTATACATCAGATATGGATCAATAACTATGATATCCTCCCAGAAATTGTACATCCCTTATTCCATGACCTGCCAATACTACTTACACCAAGAATGAAGGCACCTACTCAAGTTCTGTCAAAAGTCGGACATAGCATAAATACAGATGATAGTTCACCCACCTACACTGAAGTGAGACAAATGTCTGAAGAAAAACTTAAATCTGCTAAGGAGAAATTTACAACGCTACTTCAAGCAGAAATCATAAGACAGTCAAACTCTCATTCATTGTCGTCTGGACAGTGGCACACCTGTGGAGACTACAGGAATTTAAATGTATTGACAAAACCTGACAGATACCCAGTGCTGAATATCAACATCTTTCTTCCAAATTAGGTAAGAAAAATATATTTTAACCTTCTACAAGCCTACCAGCAAATACCTATGAGAAAAGAAGATATAGAGAAAACAGCAGTGGTAACACTGTTTGGCCTCTTTGAATCTGTATATATCCCTTTTGGTCTACAAAATGCTACAGCTACATTTCAGATTTATGGACAATATATTTCTCTAGGTCAACTGTGTTTTCATGTGGAAACAAAAGAACAACATTATAAGGATTTTAAAAAGTTCTAGGGATTTTACAAGAAAATAATCTAAAAATCTCACTGGACAAGTGCCAATTCTTCAAGAAGGAACTTGAATTTCTTGGCCATTACATTAGTCCAGAAAGCTTAACATAACAAAAGAGAAAAAGCAGGAAATAAATTAATTCCCAGAAATTTGTTGTTTCCTGGGAATGGCTAACTTTTATAGGAAACTTGTTCTATGGGCAGCAGACATTCTTCTACTACTCACTGAGCTGATAAAGAAGCACCCTCAGAGCAAAACCATACAGCTTAATGATGCTGAAAAAGAAGCAATCATGAACATTAAAAATGTCCTGGGCAAACTCACTGCATTTCCTTACCTTGACCCAGATACAACTCCTTATCATCTGGTGTTGGATAGTTCCAACTATGCTGTAAATGCAGCATTGCATCAGATGATTGACAACAGACCTGTTTCTATAGGGTTTTTCTCTAAGAAACTCTTTGAAAACCAAATAAAATTTTACACATTTGAACAGGAGTTACTGGCAGTGTTGCAATTCAAAACCCAAATTGAAGGTAGACACGTCACTTTGTTCACTGATCATAAGCCACTCTTATTAGCTTTCCATAAAACAACATCAATGAAATCAGATAAACAACAGAGACACCTATCTGTGACACCAGCCATTGGCCCGTGGTCAAGTCACGGCGCAAAGCTGTAATGTTTCTTCTACCAGCGTTTTGGGGTTGACTCTTTGTTGCTGCCACCAGTCTGTGTCCGGGTCGATCGGTGGTCCGTCGCTACTCGGCGAAATTCCCTGGTCAGGATACCAATATGGGACAATGGCCCATCCAGGGTCAAAGTTTGGTTGTTGATGTTAACGGCTTCACCAGCTGTACCGGTTCAATACCAACTCTATCGCTCCCAGCTCACTTGCAACATCTGGTTACTGGAGTAACTGCTTTGATCTCAAGTCTAACCTACCCAGACAAGGTAGACAAGATCAATCAGGTGCCGGGCCATAGTGTAAGCTGAGTCCAGATTGAAGGTGGTAAAGAAGAAAAAAATAAATAAAGAAAAACCCAAGAGAAATAACAATTAAATAACAATTTAACTTTATCCTTCTGTTATATACAGGAGTGTGTTTTTCTCCCAGCCCGTTTTCTACAAAATATGACACTTTTACGCTTCTTATGCAAGTTCTGGTCCTCTAAGTCAAGTTTAGTTTTTAGGTGTTGGCTTGGCTTTGTTCATCAGTATAACTTGCTATTGGTAGGTTAGGCGTAGTTGGAAGTCATGTAATCTCTCGGTCAGCTTCTGCAAGGCAACACTCTGGTTAACTCTGACTCCAACTGCAACTTAACTCGAACTCAACTGGAACTAACTGACTGACGAACAACCACAGGACATTCATTTATATGGGTACCGACCAAAACCCGGTGTGGGCCAGACGGTAAATCTCAATTTCTAGCATGAAATCTCTTTGTTGTCAGACCAGGAAAATTGATTACTTCCCATTTTTGGAAAATTAATCACTTTCCATTTCAGGGTTTCTCTATCATCCGTGAGGGAAGGTCGGAGGAGAGTTATCCTCCTAGACTCTTTCTCTCTCACATTGATATCTCATACCAAACCCTTTAGGGGACATTAACAACTTCTCCGCCTTTCTCATCCATTCACCTCCACCTATCACCCATGCCACCACTCAACAAATAGCATTCCAGCAGTGTGGGTGTGGCTAAGCTGACCTCCTTAAAATTATAATCTAGAATTTTTGTTTACAAAATTCTCCTTTCTCATCCGCCAAAATTTTTACGAATTCCACATTGCCAATTAAATTTTTATCATATATTCTCTTTTTCCTAGGCTACTCAAAAGTCACTTAGCCAGCACTCTTTACCGACTAATCAATCACTGTCAATGTTTGCCATCTGGTCCTTACGTTAAGTTAACTTTATAACGGAATCCTTGACTTGTTAAGAAATTAAATTCTTTTATCTCGCCAAATCTCAATTCTCCACTCTATTTTCTATCTCATGCCAAAATTTTACAATTGCCACATTGCTATTCAACGTCTTAGTGTCTGTTGGTAAGGTAAATGATAACAATCCTCTCACCTATATCGAGATAATTGCCACATTTCTTCTCTTCACCTGTATCCAAGAAAAGAAAATAAACGATATCTTAGAAAGATAATTAACATTAATCTCAAGCCAAATTTTTTATGACCGGCATGTGTTTTGGTCGAAATCTTAATATTTGCCTTTCTTTCTATCTCCCTCAGTGAGACATAAATCAACAAGACCTGACACATGGCTCTTTCCATGAGTTTTTTTGTAAATAAAATAAAATCTTTATTTTAACACCGATCAGTCTATCTTTCGTGATAGCTCTTTTTCGCTTTAAGAATGTCTATTTTCCATTTTAATTTCTATGGTTAATTAGTTAGCCAATTACCATAGCTAAATAGTATCACATATCATTAATATCTGAATATGTAACTGATATCTTATATATTCATTGGAAACATTGATGCAGACTGCCTGTAAGTTCTTTGAGGGTGTGATGACTTGGTATGATCTAGGTGTATTTAGTCCATTTGCAGACAATAAATGCAGTGACAGTCAAACTTTGTGACTTACCAGCCCTCATTGAGCAGCAAGAGTATGACAGAAATAAAGGTCTACATAGACTGGCTGAAGGCTTACACTATTGACAACAAAACTATTTTATGTGATATTTCCACACCTACCCAAAACCTTTATTCCACAAGCACCACACAAGGCGATCTATGATACCTTCCACATGTCACATCCAGGACACACAGCCACAGTAAAACTAATAAATGCCACTACTTTTGGCCTGATATTGATAAGAACATATGCTCATGGACCAAAGAGTGCCTCAATTATCAACAAAGTAAGGTTACACACCACACAAAATCAGTGGTAATTCCTTTCTTACCACCCTCTACATAATTCAAAATTATCCATACTGTAGAGCCATTACCAACAACCATCAATCACAACAGTACATACTCATCACCAGTAAGGTACATCCAAACATGCATAGAAAGAGCTATTCAATGTGTTGAAGTTACACCCATGCAAGACTCTATAGCTACAACAGTAACCATGTTGTTTCAAAATGTGCGGATATCTTGATTTGGAGTTCCCCTGTATGTTGTCACTAATAGAGGAAGTCAGTTTGAAAGTGAACTCTTTAGTGAACTATTGAAACTGATAGACTAAGAACCATGGCATACCATCCACAATCCAATGGAGTAATTGAAAGGTAACACAGAACAATTAAAACCGGTATAATGGCAAGAAAACAAAACTGGTTAGATACCTTGCCTATTGGCAAGGTATCTAACCAGTTACAAAACCTACCAAGAGACCAAGGTTACTCACCAGCTGTTGCAGTAACAGGGACTTCAGTGCTACTACCCAAGCCTATGGTTGAAAAAGACTCTATGGAGTTTACCAATGAAAAGTTTGGACACTTAGCACAAGATAAATGAAATTTCTCTATGAAGGATGCCTACACACTATTCCAAAGCCTTTCATTCTCCAAGAATTAAATAAATATACACATGTCTGGTTATGGGTCAACAGAATGAGGTGCCCTTTAGAGACCCCTTACACTGGACCATTTAAAGTCATAGAGTGACTGAAGGCTGTAACACAGTCAAAAATACCTCTGATCCAAAAATCTAATGGAATGGCAACAACTGATAATGACACACCCACTGATGAACTATCAGCTGAGAAAAACACTGACATTCAACTTCTGTTAGCAGCACAAAGTCAAATACAACCCTCCACAGTATTATCATCTTTGCTTTTTTTCTTACATCCAGTATTTTCCTCTCTTATATTTCAAGATCTATTATCAGGCTGGTCAAACTGAAAATAATACGTATTTCTTACATGGACTGAGTAGATCAATTTAGATCAATATATTTTAAGTTGTAAGAAATCCATGACAGGATATCTACATAGCATTGAACTTGAAATCTAATTATGTAGCTTTTTCTTAGACTCATGTATACAGTTCATCATATGCACTTAGCTCCCTATTTTTTTATCTCATTCCAAAGAAGATAATGTGCTCTCTACTCCCTATATATGTTCATGGCATGGTCTCTGATTATAAATTTTTAATGTTCTGCAGGTTTAATTTTTACAGGTTGGCTGGTTTCTTCTTTATATTACCTACTACAACTATACTGGATATTAAACACAATCTTGGTCATATTTTTCTCACAAAGAGGTTTAACTTCTTTGAGAACGTTGTATAGTTTTTTATTGGAAAACTATCATAATATATTAAATTAACTTCATTTACATAAGGTATATTCACTATAGTCTTATAGCTGGTGTTAAATAGTCAACTAACACATTAATTAATTATCTACCCATTTTCTGTTAATGCTCTTTAATAGATAATAAAGAATCAGTTTGCTGCATTCATACCCAGTTGTTCAAGACCCCTGTTATTTAATCTTCCTAATCAACATCCATCCTAGTGACATACCAAGAAAAATCAATATAAAATCATGTCAGAAGAATAAAAGAAGCAAAAGATCCACAAAAAAACCCAAAAAAACATGGAAGTCTTACCACATCTAAAGGCTTTCAATTTAGAGAGTTTATTTATAGCCAACACATGGCGAAATTGGAAAGATGAATTCACATTCTTCCTTCATTGCAAACTGAAAAAAATGTCACTGTCATCCAAAACAAATTTTTTAAGTTAAAACAACTAAAAGGGCAAAAATTTGATGATTTTGTAACACATTTAAAACAACAGGCATCACAATGTGAATAATAAGACATAATCATTTGTGGAGTCAGAGACTTAAACCTCTGTGAAAACTTATTACATCAACCCAACCTTACATTACAAATAGCTGAACTTTCCCAGATACAATCAAAAACATTAGGCCCAAAAGAAACATACGAGACAGACAGCATCCATAAATAAGGGCCATAAACAAATATATAAAAGAAAACACATTGTAAACCCAATATAAATAAAAACTAGATTAATAATTGTGGTTACTGTAGAAACTCACACAAGAAAGCAGCATGTCCAGCATTCTGCACATTCTTTCCTAAATGCTCCAAAAAAGGACATTTCAAAAAATGTACAAGTCAAAACCTATAAACAAACTAAACACTCATTTTTATGAGGTAACAAAAAAGGAAAATTTATACTTAGGCTACATAAATATGAAAAATACAAATATAAAACTGATAAATGAACCATGAATATGAAAATAAACGAGACCCACATGGATTTTAAAATCGACTCTGGAGCAGGCATAAATGTCTTACCAACAAAATATTACTACAAGCTAAAACCACTGCCAAAACTAAACAAGACAAAAACAAAATTAACAGTGTATAACAACACAGACATACAGGTGATAGATAAATGCTTAGCCAACATTACACACAAAAACTCTAATGTTTTAGCCATATTTATCATTGCAAACAAAGACTCAACACCGGTACTAGTCTCAGCTACTTCAGAAAAACTGAATAGAATAAAAAAGAATATGCAATATAAATTTTGATTTAAAACATCTGCTAATAGAATATAACAACTGTTTTGGTAAATTTGGTAAACTGCCATACACACATCATATCACAATAGACAAAAAAATATCTCCAACAATATACCCTCCCAGAAGATCCCAATTTCAATAAAAAACAAACTTAAAGCTGAACTGGACAGAATGGAAAAACAAGGAATAATACTACCCACAACAGGACTGACAAAATGGGTCAATTCAGTTGTAATAGTAGAGAAAGCAAATGGGAAAATTAAACTGTTTAGATCCATGAGATTTAAATAAAGTTATTTATTAGAACATTATAAACTTCCAGCTGCAGAAGAATTTTTTTCAGAAATACAAAATGCAAAATACTTTTCAAAACTTGATGCATCAAATGGATTCTGGCAAATTCCAGTTGACAAATCAAGCTTTTAATTACTTACTTTTAACACACCTTTTGGAAGGTACAGGTTTACCAGACTTTCATATGGAATACACAGTGCCAGTGAGTTATTTCAAATTCAAATATCTCAACTAATAGAAAATATGCAAAAATGCACAGGATGACATAATCATATGGTCCTACGCATTACAAGATCATATCAACACTTTAAAAGTGTTTCATGACAATTTGAAAAAATGGTTTAAAATTGAATAAAAGCAAGAGCAATTCTTTTCAAACAGAAATCATATATCTAGGCTACACACTAAACAATGAAGTAATTAAACCAGATCCATCTAAAGTTGATGCTATAATAAACATGCCACAACCAAAATGCAAAGAAGAATTGCAAAGATTTCTAGGTAGAACAAATTACTATGCAAGTTCTTACCAAACTATTCTGACATAACACAGCTGTTACATCAACTACTCCAAGGAAACACAGTATGGTCATTTGAACAACCACAAAAAGATGCTATTAACAAGCTTAAAGAAATAATCACTAGTCGACCAGTACTACAATTCTACAACCCAAACCTTCCTACAAAAATAACCACAGTTTCTAGTAAATATGGATTAGGTGCAGTATTAGAACAAGAGCAAAATGGCAAATGGTTACCAGTAACATCATGTGCAACAACACCCACAGAACAAAATTATTGTACACTTGAAAGGGAAACCTTAAGTATAGTTTTTGGATACAAGAAATTTCATGAATTTGTGTATGGTATCCACTTAAGAATTGAAAATTACCACAAGTCACTAAAACAAATATTCAAAACAGAAATTACAAAAGCACCACCTAGAATTCAAAGATTCATTAGTCATTGCAGTAGTACAACTTTGATCTCCACTATATACCAGGCAAAGAAGCTATCATTGCAGATGCGCTGTCACAAGCATATATTCCAGATAACACCCTGGAAATATGTAAAAACATGGAAGCACATATCCATTTAATAATGAAGGCATTCCCAATGAGTAACAGTAAATTAGAAGACAGCAACTGATCCAGATTTACAATTACTAAAAACATACACAAGAAACATACCATCATCACTTATACTTCATTTAGAGATGAACTTACAAAAGCAAAAGGTCTAGTACTAAAAAACTCTAAAATAATATTCCCAACAAAACTGAGAGATCAAGTTTGCAAGCTCATATATACTGGACACATAGGCATAGAAAAATCTATATTCAGAGCCAGGGAATGCCTGGAATGAATTCACAAATAAAAAATATGATCAGCAATTGCCCAATATGCATAAATCATAGAAGCAAATAATCAAGTGAAACACCAATTCTACATGAAATATTTAAAACACCATGGACCAAAGTTGGAATGCATTTATGCAATCATTCATTTTTAATAATAGTGGATTACACTACAAAATACTTTGACATAAACCAAGTTCCAAATATGGAGTCTGACACAGTCATACACTATGCCAAATCATCATTTGCAAAATTTGGAATTCCTCAAATAGTTGTATCTGATGGAGGACCTGAATTTAAATCATGCCTGTTCAAACAATGGGATTTTGAACATATAATCACAAGCCCAAATTACCTGCAGTGAAATGGAATGGTTAAAAGAACCATACAAACCATCAAAAGAACACTAAAAAAAGCTATAGAAAATAAGGAGGATATACACGTCATTACAACCCCACTAAAAAATGAACCCTCACCAGCTAAAGGCTTAATGAACAGAGGCATATATACTAACTTATCAAACATAACAAAAAAAACTAGCAATCCTCATATATGCAATCACCAACAAAAATCATGTGAACTATCTACACTTAACCCCAATGATACAGTATGCATACTATTCAATAATGATTGGCAAAGAAAAGTTGTGAATAAACTAAATACACCTAGATCATACCTAGTCATTATGCAAGAAGGTCGGTACCTGAAACAAAATAAATGATATCTACTAAAGATAAATGAAGCATTCCAGCACTCACATAAAAATAAATATTATTACACCATACCAAATGATGTTGAACCAAACAATACAAATACATAACAGTTCATATCCTCAGTGTTTGTCCTTCTATTTGTAAGTCCTTTGAGGGTGTCATGCATATGGTTCAATTCAATGAACACGCCTATTTTTTTTTTTACATACAACAAATGATCTGAATTAATTCTTAGTTCATTGTCTTTCTCTAAACAAATACCTTAAAACTGAAGAAAGTAAATTTGCAATTATGTTCTTTTCCTGTAGTTATTGTTAGTCTGATAGAATTCATATGATCCTTTAGTGCCTCTAGGCATATGGTCATATTACATTGAAACACCAATATTTGTATGATCATAAAAGTTAAGCAACATCAAACCTGGTCACTGGTCAGTATCTAGATGAGTGACCACTTGGGAATACCAGGTGCTGTAAGTTTGGATCTGCAAGTGCTACAATGGATAATGGCTTAGAATTTGAAATAAGAGAGCCGAGTTCCAGTTCCAGTCAGATTCATTATATTCATTTACATGCAAATACACTTGGGCAAGCTATGAATCAACCTTTTTATCATCAGCTATGAGAACTTGTATCAGTAAAATCATTATTATCTCAAAAAATTGTCACACTCTAAAAACATTTTCTGGTTTTAAATAACCTAAAAAGGGTTGATATGCTATAAAAAAAAAACAAATCAATCAATATACATCTCCCCATACCAGATGAGATACAATTATGAAAACCTACTGTCTTTACTGTACAAGAGATAGATTATTAGTATTTTATAGTACTATTCTAAGAGCCAATTCTTTAAAATGTTATATATCAGGATGGAAAATAAAATTGCAACACTGTGAAAGATGATGCCAAATTTGATCTTTGGTATGGTTATGTGCATGTTAGGGAGTAGTGGATATTCTGCTGAAAATTTTAAGTCTTTGACCATCTTGTGATATTAACACCCTGTATATAAGTTTAAGATAATGGAGCATGCTGCAACAAGGTATGGTGAAAATGTCTATTGCCAGTGGGTGTCATGCTGTGGAAATACATGCATGCACCTTTTATATAATTAAAGCGTTTTTGGGAGGAGTCAGATTGTGAACTTGCAAGAGGCTGGATGTACATTTCAGGTAACTGCTGTGCATGTTGAACATGACATATTGATGGTATTTTGATATTGGCAACAGGGTCAAATGAATATTCCTACACTTGTTGACCAAGTTATGGATGACCACATAATATAGATGCCTGTAAGGCAGCAGTGACATACTACATGACATTCAGTATATATCAGAGAAAATTTTGCCCCAGGAATGTCAGCATGGATTGTTGGGAATTGTTTACTTATAGCAGAATGACAGGTACCTATAACTCTAGCCGGACTTCCATTTATGCCACAACACTATTGTATCTGTTTCCAATGTCATCATATTATTAGGAGTCAAATGGTGCTTCATCATGTTCTGTGATGAAAGCAGATTGTACCTTCATGCAATTAATAGATACAGCTTGAACTCACCATTGATGTTTGTAGAGAGGTGAACAACTCATCACTGCCGTTTCTACAACAGAATATTGCCTGCACCACTCAGCATGCTCTGCAATATGTTCAACAATTTCCCTGACTGACACAATTGCTAGACCCCTGTCTCCCATTGAAAATATATGGGATGATATCTGACTCATTCACTTAGCCCACCTATGATTCTTACTGCATCAACAGGTGCAAGAGGCATAGAATAATGCATAGCAGGATGGCAGTCTCTATCTGTATGATTGTATGTATGTGAATGTACAGGCCTATACTAATACATTGTATTAATATATGGTCAGAGTAATGTTTATACAATCCTTATTTTGGAGCCTGTGCACAAAATGATCTGTATATATGATCATTTGCTGTAATACATTTATATTAATTATATGTTTAATCTTTAGTAAATTGGAACACATATTCAGACTACTGTCCATCAGTTATTATCTAGAAGTGATTTTATTTTTAGTTTATTAAAAAATATTAACATTGTGCAATTTTATATCCTTATTTCTTCCTATGTTACTAAGTGGTACACACAATACAAAGAACACAAAAATGTCAATACAAAATAGCAGTGAAAAAATGTAAAAATAAATTAGGCCAGGAATTCATTAAAAAGTAATTTTAATGTTTGGTTAAAACATCAGAATTACTTTTTAATGAACTCCTTGTTGGGCCAAGAATTTTTCAACATTCACTCATATCTTCCTTTTCTTGTTAATTAGTTTTTTCTTTGTTATTCAGTGCTATTTTCAGTTATAAATTTCTATGAATTTTTTCAGTTATAATTCTTGCATATTAATGTTTACACATTTAAGTTGGAATTGAATTATGGTTTAACAGCCATAAAATGACACAGTGTATTCTGTTTAAAACAAGCGCCACATTCTTTATTACCCAGAATAACCTTGTGTTACAATTTACACAAACTTGAAATATAAACCAAAATGAAACAGAGCAATAATATATAACAAAAATAAATATTTATTTGGTCTTATGCTGGACTAAGCAAAGTTCATTATTAATAATAAATTTCTAGCTAAATCAATTGTTCATAAACCATTGATCTTAGGTTCAATTCTAGCTGAATGCCCTATAAAAATTTGTGAATTGATTTTATTTAAGACTGTGACTTTGTAAATATTTTTGCTTTCTAGTTTATTTCAGTCTATCTATCTTTGTTTCTACTTGCAGAGAAATTTTCAAGAATTGCAAACAAAAATTCAAGCTATATTTTCAAAATTAAATGAACCTAACAAATTAATTACACTCTGGTTCCTTGGAAAATGTCAACAGGATTTCACATGGTGCCATTGATACCTCTTGATTTAGATGAAAAATAAATAAAAATTTTCTTTTAAATTACAATTTAACTGTAGCATAAATGTCAAGAATTTGTATTTGATTTTTTTAAAAATGATTTGAATAGCCAACAGTAAAGAAAATAGTCTTTGGATTTTATCTAAACACAGTTAATAAGAGTTGCTACATTTCACAAATAAAAATTTCAGAATAGTACAAAGGTGAGAAAGAGGTAAGAAAGAGTGGCTGTACTGCAACTTTTGTTATTTCTATTTATCTTCAATCACTTTTACTTTAAAGACTATAAAAGATTGAAAGCCCAACTCATAAATTTAAACTTAAAAATTGGTCAATACCCACCTCCCTAGTTCTTCAAAATTTTAATAACATTGTTATTCATGAACTTTAAACATTTTATTGCATCCCTTCAGCTTTTATAATTAGTTGGTTATTTTCATTTTTTAAGATAATAGCTATAGCCTTTTTAATTCAGAAAACTTGGTACCCATTTGTATCTATGCAGGCAATCAAGAAAATGCTTAAAATTAATATTTTCTGATTATTAATTAGTTTTAGTGAAGCAGACTTTACCTTTAAGAACTATTTAACCATAACCTTATTTAAAAGATATGTACCTTTTTTTAAAATCATTTCACTCCAAGCAAGAAACCACTAGGTCACAAGGGGTTACTGAATGTGAAAGAATATGAGAAAAAATACAATATTAAGAATAATAAAGAACAATAAAAGAACAGAAATTAAGAAGGCAGAAGATAATGATTGACATAGTATTTACATTTTAAGGATCAAAGAAGCCAGAAAAGATTTCTACAAGTGAGAAGTGAGAAAGAAACTCTTAGCATAGAACTTACTATTACATTTCAACTGTAAAATGATGAGATCTTATCACCAATCTAGTACTACACTTAAATCATAAAACCAAGGTACCATAAAGGAAGGTTCATCAGAAAAATTACTATGAATGTATTTATAGAAAAGGCACAACTACTATGAATGTATTTATAGAAAAGGCACAATTACTATGAATGTATTTATAGAAAAGGCTACATTATGGTAGTGGGAAAGTGTTTGAAGCCAAGATGCCATGTTAGGATCAATAACATTGCAGATTCTTCCTTGTAGTTTATCAAGAATCTCTAAATATATAACAGAAATACCAAACCAGATGTGGCAGCAATATTCAATGCATGGATGAATATAAATATGTAAGATAGATTCTGACAATAACAGTCATTTAGCACAACACAGTGAACCAGCTTTCCTAGCAGCAGACCTAGCAATTGATTCAATATGATATTTCCACTTCATGTCTGTGGAAAATGTTACTGTTGCAATGAATTACTCTCTTGGAGGTTAGCATCAGCCATATTAATGGAAGGCAAAAAGGGTTCTCTCAGATGATTAAAAGAAAGAAGTTTCATTTTGGAGGCATTAAAATTAATAAACCTTTTCTTGTCCCAGTTTGAAGGTCATTTTTGAGATCAGTTAACAATTTGACCTTTTCAAACTGGTCAGACTTTTTATTAACATAGATATACAAAAAAGTATACATGTTTAGTTGGAAGCTTTGTGTACTGAAATATTTAAATGGGTACCACAAGGTGTTTTTTACTTTTTTTCTTTTTTTTTTAATTATTACTTTTAGTAAATTGAAAGCAATTTTCTCTTTTCAAAATTATTATTGCTGAAATGCTAAACATGGAATATCTTGGCTGGCATAAACTAGAACTTGGTTTGCATAAATTAACACTCACTGGTAGCAAGAAAAATTATATTAAAAGATCCCATTTTTTCATAGACTATGGTGAAAACAAATATTTAAATTCAAATTAAATATTCTAAGAAAGAGTAATTGTTCTTCCATAATTTTAAGAATTTCTGAGCATATATTCAGTTCTAAATAAAATTATTAAAGCCATAATTACTGTTGCTCTAATGTCATGTGATTTTGTTTATGTGAAGGGTGTTGAAAAGTTCTTGGTTTGACCAAGAAGAATTTCCTAAATAAATTCTGATGCTTGGTTATTCACTGAAATTTTGGGGAAGTGGGTTGGGTCAAAAACGTTTCATAAGTTTTTGTTGTCCATTTTGGTATAGCAGTTACTTTTTCTACAATAAAAAAGAGCAAAATAATATCATTTTTCAAAATTCTTTTTGATAACATTTGATATCATCTTCATTGCTATATTCACGTTTCGGCCATTATACACTCTGGCTTCTTCTGTGATTTGAATTTTGAACCAAACCCTTTATTTTGTCCACCAGCATAGATTTTTCTAGTTCCATGTACCATGCCTGTTTGGAATATACAGAAAAACTGGAAGATCTTGTTGCAAATGGTAGCTACAGTAAAGTAAAGAAAGAACCTACAATGAAAACAGAACCCAAACTATCACAGATCATAATCAAGAATGAGGACCACTTCGCACCTAAGACACAATTGTCACAGCATTACACCAAGCTACCTCACATATACGGTCTCCCAAAGATTCACAAAAGTATTATTCTGCTCAGGCCAATTGTTAGCTGCCACCCTGTGAGTCACTTCCTAGTAGATATAATCGACCCATTAATCAGAAAGTCACCATCATATGTCCGGAACTCTGCCCACTTCATGGAAATAATTGAAGATGCTCCCATCAAATTCTGGTGAGCTGGATGTGGTGAGTTTGTTTACCAAGGTATCCATGGTGGAAACATTCTCAGTAGTCAGGGACATACTGGTCTTGGACTCCTCCCTAGAACAGACCAGTATATTAATAGATAACCTGATGGAGATGCTGACTTTCTGTATGCAAACAACATATTTCAGAATGGAATCAGACAGATATTGACAGGATGAGGGCTTAGCAATGTGCTCGCCATTATTACCAGCAATGGCAAACCTACATATGGAACACTTTGAAGAAATGACATTAGAATCAACACCACTAAAGCCAACCTTATGGCTGAGATACATAGATTACACCTATATACTCTGGCCACACTGGACCATGTGAACTCAATAAGATCATTGATACAATTCACAATGGAATGAGAAAACAACAAATTCGCCTTCCTGGATGTACTAATATCTCGAATAGAGCAGGGGTTCAAGACATCTGTGTACTGCAAGCCAACATTTACCAGACAATACCTCAACTTTAACTCCCACCATCCATACAGTGTAAAGAAAGGGATTGTCTACTGCTTACAATATCGAGTAAAAGATATAAGTGGTGACCCAGAAACATATGAACAAGAAATGGTCAGTATAAGCAGTACCCTACAACATAACAACTACCCTGGGTACATGGCAGAAGCTCCCAAAAACTGGGATAGAAGGGTACAAGAGGATAGCAGCACTCAGAAAACAGCTTCAATCTGCCTACCCTATGTGAAGGGATTATTGGAGAAAATACAAAGGATCTGTGGTTCATATAACATTAGGACAACCTTCAAAAGTGGTTTGACACTTCACAGACACTTCTTCCAAGTAATACTCCCATAGTGGAGAACATGACTAAGGACTGTATGTACACCATCCCATGCAGCTGTGGTACAAAGGAGAAACAGACTGCCCCCTTAAGGTAAGACTACATAAGAAAACATTGTAAAGTGGTAACACAAGAAGAAATAGAAAAATCAGGTGTAGCTGACTACATATGGAGGGAAAAGGGAGATCACTACCCCCTATGGGCTAAGGCAGAGAGCATCACTGGAAAATATGAAAACTTAAGGAATCAGCACATATGCTAAGCCACAAAAAGCTCCTGAGCTGACCAATCATAGAAATGAATACAATATGGGAACTAGTAATAAGAAGTGCTGGAGAAAAGCAATGATAATGGTAAAAAAAATGAAATAATAATAACTGAAAAAAATGCAATATGAGCACTGGTAAAAAAGGGGGATGAGACAGTAGGTTTATAACTCCTCAAAATTTATACACAGATGTCTTCAAGGACACATGGCCCAGTGAATAAAGACATTGGTTAGATCTAGTGAATAGACCCAAAGAGTTTGTGAGTTCAATACCAGGCCATAATTGAACCAAAACTTGGAGAGTTGAGTTAAAGGGAAATAATTGAGACATCCAGAAGAGGCATGGCATGTGGAACTAGAACAATCTATCCCAGTGGATGAAATAAAGCATTTGGTTTGAAATCCAATCACCTGAAGCAGGTCTGAGCATACAACAGCTGAAACCTTATGAAGATGAGGATAATAGTCTGAATAATATAATAGTGCAAGTAATCATAATACCTCATCTCAGATATATAGACAGATATTGAAGAAATATATATTTACATATATGCAATGTTGTTATTAAATATATAGACTAAAAATTCTAAATTTCTAAAAAAATATTTTTTAAATGTTAATGTATGTGGAAATTTTGTTTCAAGTAATTGTCATTATTTAAAATTACACCTGTCAAAATTAATATCATGATAGATACATTTTTGTGCTAAACTATCCAAGTCCAATTTGTATTGTGCGCGTTGTCCTTTTTTTGACCTGTTTTTCAATAATTTTGAAAAGTTCTTGTTCAAATTCATCATCTGATGTCATTTCTTCAGTTACTGTTTTTGTGTCATGGTTTGTTTTTCTTCTGGGACATTAATTTCTTCAGGATTTGTTTCAGGGTCTTTCTGCTGGAGTTTTATTCTTTTGTTTAGTGATGTCAGTCTTTTTGTGTAAAAGTATATTCTGTAGTGCATTTAGACTGTTCTGATTTGTAACTGTGTGCATATCAAGTTCTTTTTATATATATCTGTCAATAAGATCTAACCACAGTCAAGTCAACCACATGAGTGGATTATGCTCAATCCATGTCCATTCTTTTAGTTCTGGCATTGGCCGAATCATAGTGTAACAAATACATTCAATCTCATATCACCTTCTTCTCATGCAGCACTACTTATCCAAGTTGATCTGCACAGCTTCTCCATCAACTTTTCTATGATCATGCATATCAATTGAAGGTTATCTTGGATTGTCTGGCCCTTTACAGCACAAGTCTGTTCAGGGGATATGAGATGATTGAGCACAACCTGCAAACAATTTGCCAGGACCTTGGTCAAAATCTTTTACTCTGTGTTAAGCATTGTTAAGGGCTGAAAATTACTAATCCCATACCCACCATGTTTGCTCTTGTGCAGAAGCTTCCCCATACCCCTGATGAAAGATTGGGGAATAGTTTCCTGTTCCATCCAGTGGATGAAGACAGTTTCCAGCAAGGGGACAAACATGGGTGACAGCCTCAAGTATACTTCATTAAATAAATCATCCTTCCGAACTTTTTTAACGCTTCCCAGAATTCTCTGCATCACAGAATTCTCCAAAAGATATGTCACTTGTTAGGCTCAATTTTGATACTTGTTATGAAAGTTGCTTTCAGAGAAGCCATACCTGTTACTTGAATAATTTATGGCTCTTTCTTTTGTAGACATCTTTGGGATATGCAAACCAAGCTTGGTGTTAACTGCAAAGCTAAAAAGAAAACAGTCTTTTAATCTTTTCTCAAACTTGCTTTTCAGTTCAGACATTAGATTAAATACTGAAGTTATGCTGAATGTTTTGGGTTTTAGTGCTTCAATAGTTTCTGTGAATAATTTAAGACTATGATTGTGAAAGAATAGATCTCTGACAATTCATCTCCTAAGTACTCACATAGTACATTGGGGCATTCCTCCTTTGAAAGTAACTTTTTAGGACTTCCCAACTCTTAAGTATTTTGTCAATAGCTGGCAAAAGGGAAAGCCATCTAGTCACAACATGCTGCAATAGACTGCAACTATCAACCTCCACAAACTCACAGAATTCTTTTAACTGTTTGGTCACTATAGTCAACAGGAATCACCTATTTAGGTTGTTTCAGCATGATAGTTCTGATCACAACAGATGCCAATTTGTGGCTGCTTAATAATAATAACTGTAAACATGTCCTTAAACAGGTCTTTGCAGATAGAATTAGGCACTGTATAGCCTCTAGCTATGTTTGGCTCATGACTGTTGGCAGGTCTGTAATAGTGTACTAAATAGGAGTAAATGTGCTATACCTCTTTATTCAATTTAAGATGTTAAAATCTCCTACTGATAAAGCATAGTGTTTTGCTCATAAAATTTCCTCCAATACTACTCTTGACTCATCTGAAGTATCTTTGCCTGAGCTGACTTTCTATTGAGTGGTATGGATATAATTCTGTCCATGGTTTCTGCTATTCTCTCTAAAATGGATCCCCTCAAAGCATGTTGACTTGATAGTATCCCTGCAATAGTCCTTAAGAAATATGTTCCTTACTGGTTCCTGCTATCTCTAACTTCTACAATAAGTACCTTGCTGCTTCTTGCTTGTTGGAAATCCTCTTCTGTCATTCCAGTCTTTAAGAACTCAGATGAAACGTCTGATTCTTCTAAAAGTCCTCTACCTCCTAGAAAACTAGAGCATCTAATCAACTCTAAATTGGTTAAGCATCTCACATCACAGCGTCTTCTTTCAAATAAAGCAAATGGCTTTTGCATCTCTAAGTCAACTGCTGATGTATTAAAGATTATTGCTGAAAGAACCTATCAAGCTTTAGTTAAGAATGAAGGCATTAAACAGGGTTTGGCATAATGGTCTTCTTCACAAGTTGAAAGGTTATGGTATTCCTGGACCAATTTTTGAACTGATTCAGTCTTTTTTATTGAATCATGAAATGAACCCCCCCCCCCAAGTTCTATTCTTGAACCTATGTTGTTCTTAATTTTCATCAGTTCTCAACTTTGTATTTATGCTGATGATACAATTTATTCCTTTCTTAATAAGTTTGATCAATTCAATAAGGTCAAACTAATGTTAACTGGGGCAAGGAATGGCTTGTGAATTTTAACATCTCCTAAATAAAACTGCTATCTATTAATCATCAGAGTGAACCCTTTTTACTTTTCATCAGCATGGCTGTTGCTAATCTCCAGATGAGTGACTCATTGTGCATTCTTGGACTAATATTTTCAACTGACATGAAATGGAAAGAGTATATTGAGTCAGTTGCTAAGTCTACAGCTAAGAAAGTTGGATCATTATATCATGCAAGATAATTTTTATTACCAGAATCTTAGCTTACATATTTATATATCTACCATTCATCTTTGCTTTGAATATTACAGCCACATCTGGTCTGGTGCTCCTGCTATTTATTTAGAGATTGATAAAATCCAAAGAAGAATCTGCAATATCATTGGTCCTTGACCACTTTCCTACCACCATAATGTAGTTTTCCTTGTGCCTTTTCTATAAATGCTTTCATGGTAAGTGTTCTGATGTCATCTGCTCTATGGTACCAAGACTATATGAATTGCAAGTGTGGGCTGCAAAGTTTGTGGGCTGATTATGAAAAAAAAAAGCTGAGATGCTGAAATTGAGTACAGTATTTTCAACATCAGTTTCCAGGTTTCCTGCAGCACATTTTGTTGCACTGTGCAAAATATAAGCCAAACAGTTTGCAGCAATAATGTCATTTTGAGGAATTTTTAGTTTTTGATGAACACTTGTGTTTGCAATAGTTTATACTTGCAGTCAGCAGTGTATGCAGACAGTTTATTCTGATCCAGACGACATCTCTAGTTTAGATAGTAGCTGATTTGTTATGGCCTCTGAGGTTTCATTGTTATCACAGTGTATGCTATATAGTGCAGTGTTGAACTGGAATGTAATTTGATGTAATGCTCTCCTTCACTGGGTGGTTACCATCCTTATAGTCACTAGCAATCCTGTTCTTACATCACCTGTGAGTGCTTGGAGTTTTCACTGACACAGCTACACTACATCTTTACCTACTACATCATCTAATTGAATTAATTTCTACAAATGCGGATAGGCGAAAACATCTAGTGTACTATTGTCTATATTTTTTAACTATATTTCATTATGGAACATAAGAGAAAATTTTAACTTTAAAAGTCAATTCAAAGGTAGCAGTCATTTTAAGCATCATAAAATTAGAACTTTTACATCTTCTTAAGACTGACATCAGTGGCAGTGGGTAATGTAGTAAAACAATTGCTCGACCTCTTTTTTACCACAAATCCAGCAATATTTTCTGCAGAAATTTAACTTAGAAAAGTTTGATTAACAATGTTAAAACAATAAAAATGTATTATATATTATTATTATATATTGAATTTACCACAGAATAAATTCAATGTTAAACAAAACTGTAGAGTTAGGTTTATTTGGGAATTTTTTTATATTTCCTCTCTTGTATTCTAAAATACCTTATAAAAAGTTTAATAATGCAGACTAAAATAATTTAAAATATGCAATTATATTTGTTGTAAATTGGTGTAATTAATGTATTCATCATTTAATGGCTGCTTCTGTGATGAGTGCTATATTTATGTTATATACAGTGAGTATATAATTATTTAAACTATTTATATTCAAACTATTGTCCTCAATTCTGTTGTTGTTAGCACAATGTTACGACTGTTATGCCCTCAGGTGTATATCGATCTGGGTAACCTACAGAACCCTTTATTTAATATATGGGAGTAGACTGTTCTCATTCCAATGCTCATGTCTAGGAATATAATCATTTTATTTAGTACTGTTCAGTTATTGCTCTCCTGTTTCCACTGAGTGCAAGTAGACACTGATCCAATTCTGAAATTTTTCCAGTCACAATGAACAGTTTTCACACTCAATGAGGCTGCATGCTTTGACCATCATTTAGGTTTCAAAATTACACCAGACCCTAAGTAGAACTACTGTTGTATTCATATGCAATATGAATATAAATAGCAGTCGATACAACTGATGGCTAAACTGTAGAATAACAATAGAATAAACAGCACTTACCAGCATAAGGGTCCCAGCTAGCATCCAGCTGGCAGACAAAAATAAAGCAGGTTGTAACTTAATACAAACCCTGCAAACTCACTGGAATGAAGCTGGTATTTATACAGAAATGCCTCCACTCATGTACCAGCAGCCAATCACAGCCCAAGCAATGGACTATCCCACTTGAGCACAATGAGATGCTCCATGCTCCAGTTCTGACCTTGGTTGGGATTCATATGCTCAAGTTTCAAGGGGATTTCCCACCAAGCAGTACCTCTCCCTCAGAGATGGCTAGGTTTATTGCCCAGCACCTGAAGTATCTTCAAAAGGGGAAGTGCCGAAGGGGCTTGGGAATTTTTGTGCTAGTGTGACTGATAGATCCACTTTAAAATTCGACTTTGTCTCACATCTGATTGCAATGTGGGTGAGCTGGTAGATACCACTAATGACTGACATTGAAGACTAAACTACTAGAGAAATAATAGTAAATACTTCTTGCTAATTATAGCTTACCACATTCCATTCACTACTAATTTTTTTTGCTTTGGATATCAACATGGAGAAGGTACTAAAACCTAAAATTCTGGATCTAGATAGTAAGACCTCCTGGGGCAGAGAAAATATGGAATCATTGGTACCAAACATTTTTAAACTTCCTCAAGTATATTGAGGGTGAGGAGTTAGATATTCTTATAAACTCTGTGTCATCTGATGTATACAGACTGTTCAGTGAATGTAGAAACTTTGAAGAAGCTATTAACATTTTAAAGAGAGCTTTCATCCAAGAAAAAAGTGAGATATATGCTAGGCATGTACTTTCAACCAGAACACAACAGGCAGGAGAAACCTTGGCTCAATATCTTCAAGCATTGCACATTCTGATAAAGAACTAAATTCAAAGATGTTACTGCTCAAGAGGAAGCTATTAGAGATGCCTTTATTTATGGGTTATCCACACCTCCCACTTGGCAGAGGCTTCTTGAAAACAAAATGCTCACCCTCACAGAAGCTGGAAACCAAGCATGAAGTGTAGAAACGGCTATCCTAAATTTGTAAGCCTATTCTGCTGATATCCAAACAAGTTATCAAGCAGTGACAGTATCAGAACCGCAGACTGATGCCTTAATTTCTCAGCAAGAGGAAAAGGAGGAGGACTCTCAGACAAATGGAGTGACTCAGTTTCAAAGAATTTTGGATGAATTGAAAAGAATGCCTAAAGGGAACATTCATGTATATAGATGATGTGACCATTTGCAGTATTAATAAAAGAGATCATGAAACTAACTTGGCAAGAGATCCCATAGTGTCATATTCTCACCTTAAATGAGAATAAATGTGTCTACAGTGTAATGAAAATAAAACTTCTGGGCTATGAAGTAAAGGAACTGTTTAACTAGACCCTGAAAGGATGAGACCTCATCTTCATATCCCCTGTGTTCCACATATAAGAAGAAAGTTATATTCAGACAGATTTTTCCAAAGAACTGCCAAAATGTGGGACTCTGTCCCACATGGCTGTTTTCCTGAACACTTCAATTTAGCTTCTTCAAGTCAAGGGTCAATCATCATCTTTCCTCCTTATCCTACCATTTTTCTTCCATTCATATCATGCACCCTATTCAGTATTACCATTTTGCTGACTGTAATCCTCAACCATAAGTCACTCTTCAAGAGTCACTCAGAGTCTTAGTGAACTTTTAATATGTAAAAAAATATGCTCTATTTAAATCCATTAGTAGTTTTTTTAGTTTAATCAACTTAACTTTCTATTTTGCTGAGAAAAATCTGATGCATTTCATATTGAAGGAGATATTTTGCTAGATTTTCATGTGATTTTATGACACTATGGGATCTCACCAAATTATCAGTGCTGCAGACACTAATGAATACTTTGATTTTTTATTTTAATGCCTTATGAAATTGGAATCTATGCAATGGATCCTGTGACAAGATAATATCAACTTAAGTTCTTAAATTGACATCCCAGAAAGTTATCACAATGTAGAGAATGATGATCAAATACAGAAGATATAAAAGTTAGGATGTATTATTATAATTTTGGGGGCAAAAAAAAACAAACTTTTATTCTCTTGACAAAGGAAATAAATGTGAACCAATTGAATTTCTGTTCTCTATCAGTGATTATTAAACTCAATCCCCTCTAAAAAATTTAAAGGTATCTTAGAATATTTTTCAAATTTATTCTTAACATTAAAATGATTATTTACCTTCTAAAGCATTTAATAATTATCAAAATGTAAAGAAAATTTAAAGAACATATTTTAGTGTATGATTTTTTTATATTTTTGTATAACATTATCTGCTTTCATACTGTGTGTGTGTGTGTGTATGCATGCAGCATATGAAGAGTTTCATGGGTTTGTATTAAAATTACCAAAGATTTTTAGAAGTTGAACAATTAAAAGATCTTAATATAAAAAAAAATTGCTTTTGAAATTGTACTGAGTCAAGTGCATATAGAAATTAAATTTTCTTTGTATCATATTGTGAATTGTTCATATTAATAAATAAGGTCAGACTCAATTATCTTGCTCTTACTTATTCTTGAACATCTGTCAATAATGCTGAATTTAGTTGGCAACATGAATACTTTTGTGTTCTAAATTTTCAATGTCATGATAAATCAATTATAATTATTAAATATGACAAGAGTGTTGTCATAGTGGTGTTAGATTATAGTAATTATGTGAACAAAATTTTAACAAATTTTGAGAATGATGAAAATTTGACACAGATGGAACCGGATATCACACATGGTAAAACTAAATCCATTGAGATAAAATTTCAAAAATGTTGGCTGAAATTGGTTAAAGACAAGGTAGTTTTTGTTGATATCTATAAATGGCTGTGAGACCTCTGGTTTCTGTACAGTCATAGTTGTATGGTTTAATACAAGGACAATGCTTCATTAAGAACTATTCTATCTATGGTGAGTTATGTACAGCACATACTAGTCAAATGGTTGGCTAACTTTTTACAACTGGAACTTGTGGTTCGGTTCATTGCATAAAGGATTTGTCTATACATAAGCTTATTATTAGAGTCAAAAGGACAATTTTTCATAAAGTTAACAAAAGCTTTATGTAAAATTTCACTTTTGATTCTAATAATAAGCTTTTGTGTCCTTTTGACATCAGCAGTCTGCATACTTGTGTTCTGCTTCAGAAAACTATTGAAATATATGCTGATGATTTATATCAGTCCCCACCTCCAATTTTCTCTTCATGGAATTTGCTACCATGTCTGTTGATTTTAGTTTTGACAGTATTATATATAGATAAATAGGTGGAATTTCCATAGGTAGCCCTTTCGGTCATGTGTTAACCCACATTTTTGTTGGATTTTAAAAGTCCATGTTATTTGAAGTGGAGTACAACACCCATATTGAAAATACTGTTATTTTCATTATACTGATTACACCTTTTGTGTTTAATATTGATAAATGGTCTGAGGTTTTTCATAGATTGTTAAATGAATTACACCCAGCATAATGGTTTACTTTGGTTTTTGTTTAATTATTTTACCCCATGTAAGCAGTAAAGCAAGTAACACAAGGGGTTGCTGAGTGTGAAAGAATAAGAAAAAAGAGAAACATTATTAAGGAGCAAGAACAATAGAAGACTAATCAAAAAAACAGTACATAATGATTGACACTGCACTTAATTTTGAAGATCAAAGTTGGCTGGGAAGCATGGAGCTGAAAGAGTAAGTGAGAAGAGTGAGAAAAAAAAACTGTTAGCATAGAATTTATGGTTAAATCTAGCCAATTCAACTGTAAATTGATAAGACCTTGTTGCTAATCTAGTACTGCACTTAAATTCAGATACCTTAGCAAAGAGTGAGGTAATCTAAACAATTACCATGAAAATATTTATAGAAAAGATACAGGGAAGCTACATTACAGTAGTGGGAAAGTGAGTGAATGCCAGGTCCTGACCAATAATACTGCTGATTTTTGTTTGGATTTTATCAAGAATCTTTGAATATAAAGCAGGAGAATGGGATCATATGTGGTAGCCATATTCAAAACATGGACAACAGTAGAAATTGTATAAATATGTTAGATAGATTCTGAACAGAAAAATTGTTTAACATGACACAGTAAATCAACTTTCTTAACCACAGACCTAGTGATTGATTCAATATAGTCTTTCCATTTCATGTCAGCTGAGAATATTAGTCTGGGAAGGTGCAACAAGTCACTCTCTTGAAGGGTAGCATCAGCTATGCTGATGGGTAGCAGAAATGGTTCTCTCAGATGATTAATAGAGAGAAGTTTCATTTTGGAAATTCACAAGCCATTCCCTGCCTCAGTTAACAATAGACTGTAGGTAATTTTTGAGATTGGCTGCCAATTTGACCTTATTGAACAGATCAGCCTTACTATCAAGATATGACTAAATGGTTTTGTCATCAGCATAGATACTAAGTTGAAAACTGATGCCATCTAGAAGGTTACTGATGAAAATTAAGAATAACATAGATCCAAGTATATAACACTGAGGAACACCTGCATTAGTACAAAAAGGTGTAAAAAGTGATCATTCAAGACAACTTTAATTTCATGATTTGACAAGAAAGAGTGAATCAGCACAAAAATTTGTTTGGAAATACCATAACCTGTTACGGTCCAAGGTATGTGCAAATAGTGTTGTTCGGTGGATCATCCCTTTATGAAGACAATGCCCGAGAGTGGGAATGGCAGAATCCTCAGTTGCCATTAAAGTTGGGATGACAGCCAGGACAGGTGATCCCATCAAAAACAAATTTTTCGTTCCACTCGTATTATGGCAAGCTCATCAACAGATCCTGTGTTAGGCAATGCTGGCAGACCTCAGAGTTGTGCCAGTAAAGTCTCTGGCTTAGTCTCCTCTTGGGTGCAGGAAGCAGGGTCGGGTTATTGTGGCAAATCAAGAAAGTGCCCAAGAAAGTTCAGGGTTGGCCCACTCAATGTAAACACCTTAAAAAGAAGGGTATGTGAAGTGGTGGAAACACTGTCTTGCAGGAAGGTGGACATTGTGTCCAGGAAACTAGATACCATTACTGCCAGGATTCCAGCTTCTAAATTTCTGATCCCATGTGGGGATTTGATTGAATGGTCATGTGGGAAGGGGTGTCTAGTACTGGCTTCAGAGAGGTGCATGGCAGATTGGGTTATGGCAGGCCAGAGCCCAATGCTGAGGGAGAAAGGATCATGCTTGCATTTGATTTACTTCTTGGTAACACCTGTTTTAAGAAACGTGATAATCACCTTATTACATACATATTGGGAAATGCTGCCTCACAGATTGACTTCATTCTGTTTCACAAGAGTATGTGCAAACTTGTCTTGGACGTGAAGGTGATACCTGTCAAGGAAGTTGCTCTACAGCATCGGCTCCTGATGTGTGACATGAAAAACATCATCCCATCCCTGGCTAAGTGCAGATTCAACACCCATCTGAGAATCTGGAAGCTCAAGATGCCACTTCCAGGAAGTTTTTGACTCGCACTGCAGGGGTAGCCCATGCTACCACTGAGGAAAGCCTTAAGTCTGGTTTGCTCAACACAACTGAGGAGATTTGTGGCACAACTAGTCATCACCAATTATGGCAAAAAAAAACGTGGTAGTGGAATGACCTTGTGGAAACCTCAGTTAGAGCCAAGTGGCAGGCTTTCAAGACATGGAAGCCTGGCAAGGGTACTAATGCAGATTATGACTTGACCAAGCTCATTGCCACATATAGTGCATTATGCTCAACACAAAGCTGACAAGGCGGTCTATGAGAATATTGACCCAGTCATCAGCGTTCTTCCACCTTGCCAACTAGATGTGGATGTTGTTGGAGACAAGCTGGTGAAGAATGATGCAGGTAAGATGTCCATGAGTGAAGTAGCAAAGCAGAAAGCATGACTAGAATATTATAAAAGGTTGCTCAATGTGGAATTGTTTGCCTCCATAAAAACAAGAGTGATACTTTGGACAGAGGCAACTACCGTTGTCTCATGCTGATAAAGGTTCTAGAGAGGATTATGGATGGCCTCATCAGGCAGCTAGTATAGATTGATGACTCCCAGTTCAGTTTCGTGCCAGGCAGGCGCACAACATATGCAATTTTTGTTGTCCGGTATCAGCAGGAGAAATACTAGGCAGTGGACAGGTGACTCTTCATGGCTTTTGTGGATCTTGAAAAGTCATTTGACTATGTGCCCTGGAAAGTTATCTGATGAGCATTGAGAAAACTTGGTGTGGATAAGTGGATTGTGCAACTGTTTAGGGGCATGTATACTGAAGCTCAGATCCATGTTGGTGGGGGCTACAGCCAGGAGTTTGAGTTGAAGATCTGTGTCCATTAGGGCTCAGGACTCAGTCTAATGCTTTTCATTGTTGTGTTTGAGGCCCTGTTATGTGAGTTCCATGCTGGCATCACATGGGAAGACCTCTGCGCCAATGACATAGCATGGGTAAAAAATGCCTGGAGGAATTTCAACTGCTTCTGGTCCTCTCTTCTTGCCACCTCTCACACAGGACATACAGACGCATTTATAACACTTTAACTTTGAAGCATGATGCTCCATACAAGTGAGACCTGGCCCATGACCAGGCCAGGTCTCCAGTGCTTGCTGTGTAATGACAAGGCCATGATCAGATGAATCTCTAACTTCAAACCAGAAGATGTGGCCACTATACAATCAAGTGAGTTGTTAGCATGGCTTGTCTTGAGAATCTCGATCTCATTCTGAGAGAGAGAGAAGGCTTCACTGGTATAGACATGTGGAACATTCTAATGGTGCTATCAAGTGCACCTGTGACTTTCAGATAAGAGTGAGTGCCTGGGAGGCCCAAGATGTCATGGAGTGAGCTAACAGAATGTCATCACAGAGAGTGGAAGCTCTCTGCAGTTGACCCTTATGACAAATGCATTTGGAGATGTGTGCAGCTAGCCAGTTACCTGGGGCCACTGATGTGGATAATGTTCCCACACCTGCATGATAAACAAAAACAACCAACAAAGAAGGAAGAAAAAGAAAGAACTAGTTAGAGGTTGGAACTGAGAAATGATTAGTTAGAATAAGTAGAGAGCAGTATGACAATTTGTATACTCTGGGTCTATAATTGCAGAACACCTTATAAGTAATCCAATTTCTTTTGCCAGAGATTTTTCTCAGTCATTTACAAATATCTGAGACCTTATCTATCAATTCTAAGCAACCTTGCCTTTGTAAGAAGGAGTTAGTTAATATTTTTCAATTTTCTTCTACTCTTTATTTGAATATATTTATATGAGATATACTTATATCTTTTTTTTTTTTTAATTGGTTTCACCCCATGTAAAGCAGAAAGGCCATTAAGACATAAATGGTTACTGGGTGTAAAAGAATTAGCAACAGAAGCATTAATAATGAGCAGGAAGAGAAAAGAAGACAGTAGATAGCGACTGACATTGCATTTAAATTTTTTTTTTTTTTTAAGTTGGTTGGAAAGCATGGAACTGGAGAAAAAGTGCAAGGAAAAACTGTTAGCATAGAATTTACACTTACATCTAGCCAGCTCAACTGTAAATTGATGAGATCTCGATGCCAGTCTAGTACTATGCTTAAATTCAAAAAGTCTAGGTACCATAGCGAAGAGCTCATGCAAACAATTACCATGAAAGTATTTATAGAAAAGGCACAGAGAGGCAACCTTATGGCGATAGAATAGTGACTGAAGCTGATCTGCCAGATCAAGACCAATAATATTGCATATTCTACTTTAGATTTTATCAAAGAGCTCAAGGTAAATAGCAGGGGCCATAGACCAAATGTGGTAACAATATTCTAAGCATGGCTGAATGGTAGACTTACAGATACGTAAGATAGATTCTGGACAGAAAAATTGTTTAACATGACACAGTGAACCAAATTTCTTAGCAACTGAACTAGCAATGGATTCAATATAGTCTTTCCACTTCATATCAGCTGAGAACATTATCCCAGGAAGGCGTAACAAGTCACTTTCCCGAAGATTAGCATCAGCCATGCTGATGGAAGGCAGAGGGTACTCTGAGATGATTAATGGCGAGAAGTTTTGTTTTGGAAGCATTAAAATTAACAAGACATCTTTTGCACCAGTTAACAATAGACAAAGTTGTTTTGGATATCAGCTGCTATTATGACCTTGTTGGACTGATCAGCCTTACTATTGAGGCAGCAGTAAATGGTTGTGTCATCACCAAGTTGTGAGTTGATGTCATCAAAATGGTCATTAATGAAAATTAAAAACAAAGTAGGACCAAGGATGGAGCCTTGGGGGGGACACCCACATTAGTACGAAAGGATCTAGTTGAGTGATCATTTAGGATAATTTTCATTTCATGATTTGATAGGAAAGATTGGATCAATTAAAGAATGTGTCCATTGACACTGTGACTTTTTCAGCTTGTAGAGAAGACCTGTATGCCAAACCCTGTCAGAGGCTTTAGATATGTCCAACAGCATGGGCCTTACTATTTTTATCTAGAGCATGATAGACTCTTTCTACAATTACTCTCAGTACATCAGCAGTTGACCTGGAGAAACAAAAGCCATATTGCTTGTCTGAAAAAGGCCCTGCAATGAGAGATGATAAATCAATTCAGCATTGATTAGGTCCTCTAGTACTTTGCCAAAAAGAAGTAGAAGGCTAATAGGCCGAGAGTTGGAAGGGTCAGATGGTTCACCCAAGTTCTTAAAAACTGGATGATGACTTACAGCAAGCAGGAAAACAAGATTTATTATATAGCTTAGAGAGAACAGGAGGAGCATTTTGGGTGCACACTTCTTAATGACTATGACAGGGATACTATTGGGTTCACATGCTTTGTGGGGATCTAGGTTAGAGATGATAGCAGAAATTATGGGAGGGGTTATATACATAACACTCAACGCAGACTCAGTTCTAAGTAGGAAGCTAGGTAGGGATACTCCAGATGAGTCAAGGGTAGAGTTTAAGGAGAATTTATGGGCAAAGCATTCAGTTTTAACACCTCGAATTGATTAAAGAGGGGAGGAATAGAGACTTTACACTTATTTAATATTCTATTACAGATCCATCAGTAATCATGAGAGCCAAAGTTTTTAGATGGAATGTGATGCCTCATTCTCTCAGCAAACTTAACTCCTTTGAAAACTCATTTACATTTATTATGAGCAGCATCACAAAGAAAATCACAGAGTGACTCCCAACCGGCATGCCCGTAATGGAAAGATGTCTTATGAATAGGGGGTTCCTGTATACTTTTAATATATTTATATATATTATATATTAAGATACAATTTTTTAATATGTTCATTTTTAAAGCTATAATAATTTTGCTTCTGCTATAAGTTCTTTGTTAATTAAAAAAGCAAACTCTTTAAAAAGAAAATTATTGAAGAATAGAAATTTGTACATGGTTAATGATTTTTTAAACTATTTTCATTTTTGTTCTATAGAATATTTGAATAAAACATTTTATCTTTATTTTCTTTACATACTTTCTTAAGAGGAAAAAAAAGAAGTAGAAAATGATGCAAATAGAAATATGTGTACATGTCATTTTAAATATATGGGTATAAATCTTTTGAAATCATATGAAGCAAATGCAAAAAAAAAATGATGAATGTCTTTAATAAAGAATGAACCCCTATCACATTGCAATGAATTTAGAAATACAGTAACTTCATTTTCTCAAGGAAGAGAGATGCAAAATATGTGTTAAACTATGTAACTTATGATCTACCTCATAATGACAGTAAAATGCTATTTTAAAATTAAAAATTAGTTATGTTTGAAGACTAGTATTATAAATATTGATTTTAAGTTGTAACTCTAAACTGAAACAAAGAATTACATATCAATACATATATTTGAAAATAAAGATGATATTAAAATTGGGGGAAAAAGTGGTTGCAGACTATGGGATTTTAACAACTTCCACATCAAGTTGGGCAAATGACAAAGAAGAGATAATTGAATAGTTTAAAAGGTATTTAATATACAACATACACATGAAAACATGAAATGAAAGTTGCTAAAAATGTGCTTTTAGTTGATATAGTCAAACATAGGGTCGATTCCAATACATTTCAGTTAGAAATAGTTTGTTATACTTATCTGTCATTCAAACAAAGGTTGTTTGTCTTAGGGATATCTGGAATGTTCAAATACATATCTTCCCTGTGGCATACCATTAACACAAATTGCACGCGGGCTTCTAATCCCTGTGACACATACACTTGATATTGATTTGTACATCAGTTTTGAGGGGGTTTTATCCACACATGGTCCCCTAACCCATATATCAATCATCCACTTTCTTGCTTTGGTGGAGGTGTTTTATCAATACCTTGTGTCCGGACTCTATAATGCTAAATCCCACTGATGTGTACAGTTGAAGCTGACAAGTCATCATTAGGTGTAATGTTGTCCCAATATTTGGCTTCCACCATTGAGTATGGTTTCCTCATGGCAATTTTCAACTATCCTGTTCCTGGAGGGGATGTGCTTGCAGCAAAAATGGATATGGATTCCCCCATCTGGTTTACTACAGAAAGCAGTGTCATTGTCAATGAGAAGTTCAGCAGGAGGTCCCTGTTCAAAAAGTATGGCCTTTAAATGGTTGATGATGCTAGTTGAATCTTGCTGATGAAGTTGCTGCAGATTGCGAATAGAGTGGGTCCATAATCAATCAGCATCAGGTAATGTTTACCATCATAATGAGTTATGTCCATCCCATGCTGCTAACATCTAACTTTCCTTTTGGCTATTGTACTGGTGATGGGTCAGTGGACTGACACTCTCTACATTACCTGACTACAGCCCTAACTACTGCCTGGACATACTCTACCTTGTGAAGTACAGGGGTCCTTTTAATGCCAGGATGCCCACTTTGACAGTGTACCAACCTTATCTTGTCTGAGTCACATTTGCTCACTGATACTGCTCAGAAAAGTTTCCCCAGTTCTGTCTCCTTCCTCACTGTGTGAAGCCATTTCTGCAGTACCCTTGTCAGCTTGTCTACTCAATTCTAGTTGGATTTCACCAGCTTTATACCCACCGGTAAGTCATATTTGCTGACCAGTTTTTCCAAAGTGCTGAGCCTTCTCTGAATGAGCATCCCATTTGAGGCCTTTGTGTGTATTCTTGCCTTTCTGGTGAGAGTGTCAGATATCCCTCCATGAACACACGCAGTGTCCATGAATAAGTGCAACTTTTTTGCCTTCCACTGAAGTGCTACATTAACACCCCTGAGTATGGCATCCAACTCAGCTACCTTTATATGCTGAACGTCTTTTTTGGAACACAACCAGCATGCATTCTCCACAACATCTCCATTTATCTTGAGGAACACTCCAGTTGCAAATGAACTCGCATCAATCCATACTTCAAACTCATGTACGTTAACACACCACTTGCCTCTCAGAGGGTCATCTTAGAGTACTCTGATAAAAACGTCCATAATCATGTTGCTGAAGGGGGTATGTATTACTTCATTGTCCCAGCTGGATGTAATCTCAGTTCTGCATTTGATGAAAGCAGTTGCAATACAGAGTTAGCCACACACAGGAAAGTGTCCTACTAATTTTCCGCATTGTGAAAATATTTTTTGCCAAGTCAAAACTTTGGTACTTCACTCCCCTATTTCCAGTACAAGGTGTTTTTCTCCCACCAAATTTGCAAGCTGAGTACTCAGGTATTGTAGATGTCATGTCTTCATTGACGTAGATGTCATCAATATAGGCTGAAGTGGCCTGCAGAATGGATTCATCTTTTGCCAGCATCATATCCACAATGACTTTCATGATAGCCAGTGCCACATTGAGCTTAAATCCCATTCTTATCAAGCAGTACCTCTGCCCCCTTAAAAATGACAGTTTGAAATGCCCACAATGATCAATGCATATATATCTGTAGGTATGCCTTGCAAAGATCAAGCATGGAAACATTGGGTCCCTTTCTCTGCCATTCTCTCAATTTTTGGGCACAAACATCAGCATGAGCCATGTAAGCATCAACATGCTAATTTAGCTTGTGGCAATCTAACACCAGACAGACCCTTCCTTTATTCTTTTGAACCACTGCCATTAATAGGATCAGGCCCTTTGAGGGACCAAGTTCTTTTTTAAGGTAAGGTATCAGCCACCTATTGTTTATCCATATCTGTAGTTCAGGCTAATATTCACTCCTTGCCTGCTTAGATGCAGGGTACTCAGATACCTGATTTTTCAGATATTCTGGTGGGTGTCAATCTGACCACTTCCATGATGCTGTCCAGGTCCTGGTTTATTCATTTAATTCTGCAATAAAATTGGGCTGATTTACAGTAATGGCTGCACAAATATGGAGATTAACAAACCTGACTTCACCCATTTTTGTAATGTGAACACTGCTCAAATGCTCAATGACATCCATCCCGAGGAGCAGGTTGAAACCTAACAATTTTCTTTCCACAACCAGAACATCTATATTGATAGGGTCAAACTTGTCTATGTGAACTTCCATACTTGTGACTCCGACTTCTGAAAATTTTTCCATCATCCATCATTACATCCACCTCTTGCCTTTTCCATCAATGAGAATTGGGTATATTCGTCAGTGAACACAAACAACCTGTATCCATGAGGGCAGTATGTTTCAACACATCAATGCATATATCAATTATGGGGAGCATCTCTTTTATGACTTGCATGAAAGAGAGATTGGCACTGGCATGCTCAGGTAGGAGAGGCATCCCAACTGGTAGCACTGCATTTACATCATGGAGGGGGACGAGGCCAATGCTGATGTATCAAACTCTTGACCAGTTTCCTGGAGAATCTTCTGGAGGTAGCCCCTTGCCAGGTGGTTTGGGCCATTATATCTGTAGCACTTAATTCTCACAGAAGGGCCTGCAGTTGGGAGAACAGATTTACTTTGGGTGGGCCTTGCAGCCACTACCACCAGTTCCTCTTCTGACTCTTTGTGAATGGCTTGCTCTGGGGCCAATAACTGTTCATTTAGTAGTTCATCCATTCTGAATGTTGCTTGTAAAAGCCTACTGACCTCATTTGGCTATCCTGCTACAAAGGTACACCCCAGCCTCCAAAAAGTACAAAATTTTCTATAAATCAACATCAACCATTTCACTGGGGAGTAGTTGGTGCCCTCTAAATTGTTGATAAGCCACAAACGGGTCAATTCCAAAAGCTATAAAAGAGCTTGTTTTATCTCTGTAAAGTTGTTCCTTTTCTTCCTCTTTAAGCTGCTGATACACAGCATAGGCTCCCCTTGACAGCTTCAAAGGAATGACTGTTGCTAGTTTTCAATTTGCATAGTCAGCAAATGAACTTTGCCTTCTCCAGCCACTCAACCTCAGAAAGGCCAATGGATGAACCATTGAACTCTGGTATCAACTTCAAGTTGAATTGGTCCATAAATATTGTGCCGAAATAGCTTGTTCAAAAATCGATATAGCAGCTCAATTCCACAATGAAATAAACAAATCCCAAGTCTAAACTTGAAAATCTAGCAGTAGAAAGAAATGTTGAAATTATGAATCACAGGTCCAATGTAAAACTCCCAATACATGTAAACGGCCAGAACTCCAATGCGCAAGTCAACAGTTACATGCAAGATGATAAACATAGTAGCAATAATAAAATGACTTCAAATTCAAGAACACCAACCACTTTTATTGACGGAACAATTTTTTTCATTGATTGTTGGTTGGAGAGGACAAATTATATTAGCATATCTGAGACGCATTTATAGCAACACCTATGACTGACTTGTTTCTATTTTGGTTATTTTGTCTTCAGCATATCATACAGAACACACATGCCTTTTTTCTTGGTAAGTGACTTTCTCTTTTGCCACAGTCCTTCACAAACTCAATGTGTATGTCTCTAATAGCAAGGCATGTGATTATTAATAAGTATACCATTTCGGTTTTCCCATTTCTTTGCACTCACAAATGAACTGTGTAATCAATACCCATGTTCTCATATAGATTAATAAGATTCAGATGATACTTAGGCAAGTTGGTTAGTTTAAGATATTTGAAAGCCAGAATGTTATATTTTTTACAAACAATGCATTTGCTTAACATCAGCTTCACTGTCTAGCCTGTGGGATCCAGAAACCCATTGTTCTGATTTTGGCTATGGTGGTACCAACTCCCAAATGTTTTGATTGCTGGTGATATTCTTTAATTAAGAGCTCTGTGTAAGGGTTTTGCCAACAGTATGGGGTAAAGAACTTCATATCCATATCTGTCGGAATTACCTATATTCAGAATACCATCTTTATCCAAGAAAACTCTTAATGACAAAATTCAATGCTTTATAGGCAGTGTAAACTGACAACAATTCAAATGTAGGCAAGGATTTGGACTTTAGGAAGGCAACATAAATAATTTGTGAATGGTCATTTTGCACACCATACATCACAAATCCATACGCTTGATATTTAAACTTTTGTACTTACTTGATGTTGACATCTCCAAATTTTAACTTGCATCTTGAGATTTTTCTCTTGCTGATGACCATAGTTTCTGTCTTCTTGCAGTTGATGGTTAGTCCTTCTTTTCTTGCTTTCTTTTACTACCCTGTCTAGGAGATCCTGAAATTTCCTTTCTGTATCAGCCATCAACAGTGTCATTGGCAAATTTTTTATTATTAAGATTGTGCCAACTGATAATAAATCTTGGTAGGGTCACTAACCCTCTTAGTATAGCCTTGCTGTAGAGGTTGAATAAATCTGGGTAGGAGACAGAGTTCTTTGTTAAAATGCAAAGAATCTGCAATGTTATTGGCCCCGACCTGGCATCTCAGCTAGAGTCATTTTTCTACTGCTGTAATGTAACTTCCCTGTGTCTTTATAAATACTTTCTGATTAACTTTCCTCTATGGTTCCTAGACTTTATGAACCTAAGTGCAGTACATATATATTTACTTGTTTATTGGATTGATGATTTATGTTTTATTTAACTACATTAATAAAATGTGTTTCAGTAACAAACTCATTTCATGTACTGGCAAACTGCAAATGCATATCACTCGAACTTTATATAAGCCTAGTGGAATCAGGTATAAACAAAAAATACTCAACTCTTACTTGGCCAATTAGGGAAGACTTGTCGCAGCCGCCATTAGCCACTCCTTAGATAAATGACCTTGACCTTTCACAACCCCTGATCTCGCAGATTTAAGTCAAGCAACATTCAAGAAACCGGACGACTAGTCCAATACGGTTGAGTCCAAACCATATGTCGTGAGCATCGGATTAGGCAGCGCTTTTCAAACAACGAACAACATTGGGATTAATTTAATATCTACGGTTTTCTACTCTCTCTAGCCAGGAAGTACTTGAATAAATCGTTTTCCATATTGTTAGCCCCTTTTTTAGTCCAAATCCAGGACTGCTCGGTCCGGAGGCTAGGATCAAAATGTAGTATGCTACCTTTGTGAGTACCCGGTGCTTTCATCGAGAGAATACTCTTCGGCGTGATCCCGTCTCCGCAGTCGATCCACCCTAGAAGGTGTAACACTACTCTGACACGGCCCTGTTTAGGGATTTTGCCTACGTCAAGTGCTACCCTTCGGTGCGATCCCATCTCCGTGGTTGATCTGCCCTGGAAGGCGTAACACTACTCCGACTCGGCCCTGTTTAGGGACTCCGCCTTCATCAAGTGCTACACCAGCACGATCCTGTCTCCACGGTTGATCCGCCCTGTGAAGTCGTATCACTATTCTGACTCGGCCCTGTTTGGGGACTCTGTCCTTGTCAAGTTCTACACTTGGGCACGATCCCACCTACATTGTTGATCCGCCCTGTGAAGTCATATCACTATTTTGACTCGGCCCTGTTTAGGGAGTCCACCTTCCTCAAGTGTTACACTTCAGCGCAATCCCGTCTCCACGGTTGATCTGCCCTGGAAGTCGTATCACTATACTAACTCGGCCCTGTTTAGGGACTCGTCCTAACCGATAAAACGAATCTCCGTGCGACATCAATCAACCTGCTGCTGTTCTCGACAATTCTCCCATCCGGCAGTTGACCAGCTACCACCACCGACCAACTCTACATTCGTTTTGAGTTTTGACGATACGATCGAAATCAACTACCCCTAAACAAAACCAATCATACCGGACCCAACACCGATACAAACATATTTCTCCAGAGTAAACTCGTGTACATTTTGGATAAAATCAACGTTATTGTTTCTTAAACATTTGCGTTTGTCCCCTCATTGTCTTAGCTGTTCACATCTTTCTTCATAAAGCTTGTGGGGGCGACATCTTTTTCGGCCCCACAACAGACTGAACAAAAAGTGATTGTGTTTTGTTTGATTGAATTATGTTACATATTTTTAGAAAGTAAACCATTTCCTGCTTTAAGTTCAATATAAAATGTGATTTGCAATTACCTGATGATTTTTATCCAGCCAAAAATCATTTCCAGCATAGTCTGTAAAAGCCAAGTTTAAAGCTATAATTTGAGTCATATAAAAAATAAATGGCTTATTCTTTTCTGTCCTTTGAACAGCCTATGCATACTTAAATTTTCTTTACCGTTATTTTGAACAAACAAAACAAGATGCTTAGGCTAAATAAGAAAATGTCAAGGAATGATCTCTATGGAATAACTTTAGACAATAAATTTTCTGATAAACTTTGGAAGCTGAAGCCAGATGTTTACATTAAAGAAAGTAGCTAAGGATTTGTACATTTTTAAGAACACAACAAGAAATGATACTCCTAGGTTAAACATTTTCTGTCAGAAACATAAATGGATATTGTCATGAGGCATTACAAATGGGTAACTCATTTCAAACGGTCAGTTAATTAAAAAAAAAAAAAAAAAAATATTGGACATTGTAGAAATGTAGAGTTAGTTTTTTTAAAAAAAAAATACAACATTCGGTGAGTTTGTTAAAAATTTGGAAAATACAAGAATCTGAAATGCGCAGATAGCTAAGAACGAATAATTCAGAAAGAAGGAATTTAAAGAGATTTCGAACCTTTTGTTTATTGGGTCACTCACTGGTCTTTATCAGAAACAAATTCACAATGAATTATCCTAGGATACAAAGTAAAGTTAACTCTTTACAAACATTAACAATCTCTTGTTGATACTCAGAGTTCTTGTAGGTAGATAAAAAATAAAATATGTAAAAATGAAAGTTAATTTTTTTAACTGATAAATTATTTTTCACTATTTTTATTTTCACCTCTCATTTTAATTTTTAACGCACAAAGAAAACAAACATAAAAATCAGGTGTGTACAAAAATTCCCAGAATCACCCTTTTTTTTTTGTTAAAATGGTAGAAAAAATCTGGTTTAAATTATAGGAAAAAATTAAGATTAAAATATGAAATTCTGAAAACTTTTTGTACACACGTAATTGATAACATGAAAAAAAATTTTCGATGCAAAGGACAAGAATCCAATAGACGATTATTTGGTTATTTCCACCTAAAATTTGTCTCCCCTTTTTTTAAAAAAAATGTCGTTGAAAGTTTTTTTTTTATCTCTAGAGATTTTGCGGCAATTATCATTAATTGTTATAATAGTTTTTTTTTACACACTTAACACAAGAAGAGGGGTAACAAAATTAAAAAGAATCCACCGATTTTTTTTCTTACTCAGTCACAATGGATACAGGTGCACAAATCGAACGTAAAAAATAAATTTTTTACATTTGAAATTTGAATAAGTTTTTAAATTTAAAACAATTCTTTTCTTTTTTTTATTTGCTAATATTTTCTCGTATTTTATAAACTGTAGTTTTTAAAAGACGTCCAAAATTAAAGAGAATAAGAATTAAAATCAAAGCTTTATTAACGAACTAACTAAAAAAAGTAAAAACAATTTTTTTTGAAAGAAAACATGAGTATAGTTATTTAATTGCTGTGAATAAATTATGCTGATTTTCTCGTTTGAGAAGAGGCAGGAAAATCTTGTTGCACTAATGTTCCAAAATAAGTCCGTTTATTTTTAAAATAATCTAATAATCAGCATTCGAAGTCATAGTTTTTATTACCTGGCTCAAGCATCTCTTGCAGACGTGAGAGGGGATTTGTATATAACCTAGATGCGGCGGCGCAAGTATGGAGAACCCAGTGAGCATCAAACTCACTTGTAATTGATCTCATCAACGAGATAAGCTTGCTATCACGTCAAAGCGCCGAAACATGTCTTTTTTACTTTTTTTTTTATAAAAACAAAATCCATTTCCAAAAAGTGTTTTTAGTTTTATTGTTTTAACTTTTTTTTAAGTCGATTGGATTTTGTGAATAATGGAAAAGAAATATTTTAATTTACTTTTGAATGCTGCGTAAATTTCAGAATAATTTAAATTTTTATTGCTAGTTACACTTTGCCAGAAGCAAATCCTTTGTTCATGACCTACATTTTTTATTTAGTTAGAGACCTTCCCTCCATTTATTTCATCTCCGTTTTTAACCTCACATACACATATATCTCCATCTATTCTCTATTTTCTGCAAAAGCTGATATAATTCATAATAATAATCCTAACTTCGTAAGCGAGAGCGTTCAAATTGTAACCCATATGTGAAAAAACTGAAAGTGAAAACTGAAAAGTTAACCTTTTTCTCTCAAACATTACTCTTCAGTCTTCCGTTTTGCACTCATTTGGTCTTTCAGTCATTAGTTCAGTTTTAAATTTAACATTTTTGAAAATTTTAATTTCAGTTTTAGTCTTAAAAAAATTTTAGTTTTCAGTATTAGTTTTTTTTTGTTCTGATGAAGCACACATCTGAATCTGATGTTTATTGGTCAGTGTTACTGTTGCGATTTTTAATCTGGCTTCATATGCTTTTCTTTTAGTTTTAATTTTTTATTCGTTTTTTTTGGTCTCATATTGCAAAAGAATTTTAAAGATTTACATTACGAAATTTATTTTAGAAAAAATAACGAAATGATAGAATTTTGGAAACAAGTGAAAATCGCTAGAAAACTATTTAAGTTTTTTACTTATTTTTTAACTTAACTAAAAAATTTTAAGACAACGCACATTAAAAACAAACTTCACTTTCCAACTAGTTTTACTAGTTCATAATTTTAATTACCAATAAATTCTCATGTTCCTGCTATAAACAAATAAAAAAACTGAAGTACGTATGTGTGTGTTTTTTATTGTAAGTTTGTAAAATAAAAAAATTTTCGTTTATTCATTTGGGTACCGTAAATCGTAAAAATAAAATCCAAATTTATTCACGCGGCAATTTAAAATTATTAAATTTAAGTTACTTCAATTTTTAGACCTGACGTAAAAGTTCTTTAAAAATAATGTCTGTTGTTTATTATTCATTAAAAAAACTCCAGTCTCGCTTGATCACAAGACACACTGCATGTTATTGTTGTACGTTTTAGTTTCGATTTTTAAAAAAATCATTTTTAATTCAAGTATTTCATTTAGAGAATCATTATACCTTTATTTTTAAATATTTTAAAAATAAAACTATATCCTTCAAATCAGTAAAATACGGTTTTCGTTTTATCGATATGAAACATTTAAACAATTTATTTCGAAATGTTGATTTAAATTTAAAAAAAAACTAAGTAAATTGCTGTGGGAATCTTAGAATAGATTAGAATATTTTCTAAAAATACTTGTACACAAGTTAACTCTCGTGTAATTAATAATTATTTGGATTTTTTAGAAATTAATAAAATTCTATATTACTCTTTTGGGCTTTTCCTAGTCAACATCACCTTAAAAACGACATATTTTACATTACAACAATGGCAACTGATTTTTCGCTTGTTTGTTTATTCATTCAGTATTCAACAAAAAGCTCAGAATTTTTAAAGTAACCTAACAATAAATTGACTACCCCTATCAGTAATAATCAGATTTTCAACTGTAATTGTTATGTTTCAACTTTTATTAAAAAATAAAATATAAGAAATGTTTTTGTTGTTTGCATGATTTTAAGTGGGAAATAATTTTTAGTGGAAGAAACAATGTGAACGCATTTGTTGGACCAATCGTGAAAAACAACACAAAGAAAGTGTTGGCAAAGTGTATGAATTGGAAATAGCTATGTTGACAGGGAAATCAAGAACAAGAGTCTTGATCAAAAAGTAGAGATAACGAAAGAGAGATAAATTATGAAAAAAGAAAAGTAAAAGGAGAATAATAAAAGCTAAAAAGAGAGTAGTAGTTAATGAATGAAAAAAGAATGAGTGAGTGAGTGAGGGAGCGCGTGTTGTTGGCTATATTTGGTGCAATGGTGTGTTGACTAGGCAGCAGCAAGCCTAGGCCCTGCCTACTTGCCATTTTGATTGCTTTAGCTACTCGTGAGTTAGTTGCCTGCGAGTCAGCCTTGGTGGAAAGGACATTCTCCGACTGTTCAGAGATTGTTGCCAACCCTAGAGTGCTTGCCTACCTATCTTGTATTGCAAAACCCGCTACTCCAACCTACTAGATCTCAGTTCACAAAGACTTACAAGTACATATACACACACACTCATGCATGCAAAAACAGTGCACACATCGTTTATTTATTTTTATTTTATTTCTTCAATTGCACACATCCTGTGTACGCAGCAGTCGTTTATCTTTCCTCCGTCCAAATAGACTATATTTATAATATAAAATGAAATTAATGTTTATATCGACTTACGAACAATTGAGTTTCGTTTTTGAATATGATATAATACTAGACACATAAAAAGATGACATTTTTAGAATTCTAAATCTTTTTTTGCGGATATTTATTTTAACAGCGAACAAATTGTTTGATATTTTAAAATTTTGCTTAAATTACTTACTCTAGGTACCATTGTGACCTATCCTACGAGTTTTTTTAGTACGCTTTTTTGTTGCAGTTAAACTTGAAAATATTAATAATTAAAAATATATCTGAACATACAAAACAAAATGTAGATTTTATTACAACTTTTTATTAAATCCAGTCCATTTTTAGATGACAGTAAAAAACAGTTAAGAAGTTAGTGTTTGTGTTGAAAAGTTAAAATACACAATAAATAAAATATATTCATATACACACGCATATAAACATCAAAATTAGCCTAAAAAAATATAGCCCTGTTTGTTGCTTCATCTGAGATGTAAAAAAAAACAAAGAATCTGTTAAAAAATCAAAATACATACATAGATCTCGATAGATCTATCTATTCATCTATATATGTATGTATGTATGTATAATAATCTACATATACATGTAAAGATTGAAAGCGTGGCAATATAGTCCTAAATTAACAGACACCATGGATGAAGGCAGACCAGGTGGCACGGGAGGAATGGTGCCCCACGAAACGGGTACTCGCCAGTTCAACTGGCAGGATTGTTACAAGACAGCACAAATGGTTCCACTCTTGGATCTTGCACTGGTCGGTAGCTACAACATACGGCGACTAGTCACTAACCATGCGAATGCTATTGGTTGCCCTTCCGAATACATATTCCTTCCCTTGCTATCATGTACAGCCGGTAAGTAAATAAATATACAAGTAGGAGTAGGAATAACAGAAAGTGGGGGGTCAGTTTTATGCTGTCCTATTTTACGATAGTGATCCCCCACTTTTCCCACTCTCTTCTTGGCGTGTGTCTGCGTGTTAAAACTCTTGTGGTGTATATTAGTATAGACTCTGTACATCTGATGAAATATTGTATTTTTATTTACTATATTTTTTTTTTAATTAAATGCATCAAGGCTTTTTGGCGAAAACATGTTAAAAAAAACGTCATTTGTTTGTGTTTAGTTTAATTTTTTTTCTTTTCTTTTTTTCTAATAAAATATTTTAATATATTTTTAGTTGCTTCATCATCGAAACCCATCATTCCTTGTTTCACTATGAATCTGAAAGGTCGCTATGATCAAAATAATTTCAAATGGCAACTCCTTGGTAACAATAAAGTTGTGACATTCAGTGATTTTCATTTTCTAATGACGTCACGAAAAAACTACAAGCAATTTCCACGGTGCTTGAGTGTTGAAAAACGTTAAAGATACATTTTTCATGTTTGCTAGTTAACATTAAGACAGTTATTTGGTGAAAGATATCTTGACAAATTTAATACAAACCAATGAATATTGATTTTTTTTTATAGTTAGGCTTCTTTCTGACAATTATTTTTTTTTTTTTAAACTGCATACTTTCTTAAATTTTTCGATAAGCTTTGATCAAAATCTGATGAGATTTCGATCTCATTCTTTAAAAAAGTCTGTTTCTATGTTGTATTTTAAAAGTTTAAATACGAGTAAAAAAAATAATCCTGTGAGCAGAGGTATTCATTTATTGTCATAAAAAGGTTCATATATATTTTGATATTTTTTAAAGCTAAAGCAACTGTCATGTTCTCTCTTAGATTAATTATGGGAAGATAATTTTTAATTTAATTTATATAAGCTTTCAACTGAATAAGATTTTTTTGAACAACACTTGATTATTTCTGTTTAAAGTATAGATTTTCGGTTTCTTTCAAGTACCTGATTTAAAGAGGTTGGTTCCAATTATTTTTGATGTTTATTGATTTCAGTTTCAAATCAGTCGTTCTGTTTTAAAATTCAGGATCATTTTTTTGAATAATTCTAGTTAGTAAATAAATACCTTTTTTTTCTTAAGAAAATATAGAGAATCCGTTTAAAAAAGATAAACAGAACATATATTTTTACTAAAAATATATGTTCTGTTTATTTGGTATAAATTCCTTTTAAAAAAAAAAGAGCATTAAAATAAAATTAAAAATGTATTTCAATAAATTTTAAATTATTTTCGGTTTTAAAATGACCTTTTTAGCGTTAAGTTACATTTAAAATTAAAGAACTGCCATTTCATTTGCTAAAAAAAATGAAATAGTTAAGAGTTTTTTTGTTTTTTTTTAAAGAGCTTTCAAAATCAATTTTTTTTTCTTCACACATTGACAAATCTTTCGCACTCTACTCAAAATCGCAGGAAAGAGCACTTTCGCAAGTAACTCATGATTTTTCTTTAAATTGTACAACTCATTAAAATAAATTGATTTAAAAAAAATTCACTTGCCTCGGAGGGTTACTTGTGTTTTGTAACTTTGTTATAAGAAAAATAAAAAGAAATCGTTTTTTTAGTGATTACAAACCAAACTCATTACTAACTATATGTTAAAAGAAAAAGAAGTTTCGTTTTTTATTTTTTTTGTCCGATAAATATTTTAGCGATATCTGTTCTTTAAAAATTGTGGGTGGCAAAATGTACCCAAACTTCAAGATCAAACTTGTCATGTTTAGTTTAAGAGTGAAAAACCGTCACATTTAAAGCAAAACATATTTGATCGATGGGACGCGATGATAGAAAAACTGATTTTAAATGAAATTTTAACTTAACACTTTAGTTTAAAGTAACAAAGTTGCTAAACATAGTTTCGCCACTTTCACAGAATTTTTTTTGTTTTAAAATAAAATGTTTGAAAGTATTATTCTTTTTTGTTTCGAATTTAATTTATGTAAGAAAATTTATTTGAGTTCAATTTTCTTAGGTTATGATAAACTTCTTTCTTAAACGAAAAAAGAATTTGGTTTGTAAAAAATTTTCTTAATTGAAAACTTATCAAAGTAAAAAAATTAACAAAACAAAATTTTGGTTTATGTTATTTTTAAACAGTTCTTTTAATTTAGATTATTATGGCCTGCTGTAAATAAAAAAAAAAATACTTGTCAATGGCTAAAAAATATATATAGAAAGTTCTATTTTGGCGAGTCATACTTTGTTCTCCAGTACGTCAGTCTAACTCTAACACTAATCCTGTGTAGGCTTCTCAATAAAATACACCATGTTTATGCTACAAGTATAATTATATTTATTTACAACTACATGAAGATAGGCAAGTCAAAAATGTTATAATTACAACACAGTGCTACTGCTAAAACTACACTGCAATGGCAAAATACGAAAGTAAAAGTAAACATAGTTATTAATTAAATTGTTAAATTATTTCATCAATTTTTTAGTGAGACAAATAAAATCACAATATAAATATTCAGTTACAAAATATTCTTTAAAAAACTCAAATTATAAATTTTATTTTTATTAATCATCTATTTTAAAATATTAAATGAAATTATTGAAATATCAAAAAGTATTGATTGTTTTGTTTTTTTAATGTTTTTTTATTTTTATTTCAGATATATACATTTAAATATAGACTAGCATACCGGTATATATATCAACAAAAAATGGACTGGCCTGTCAAACTGGTTAATTAAGAATAGACTGGCATGCTGTTGTATAATGGATAGCCAGTTGCACATGTATACATATTTCGAAGAAGTGCTTAAACAATGGTTTAACATTTCTTCCACTTATGACATTGAATTGACTTAAGTTTCATAGACTTAGACAGGATATTTATTTGCCTGATCCCTACTTTAACTTAAATATTACCCCAAAATATCTGTTTCAGTACATCTGAACAAATTTGTAAACTGCTCCTAAGATGAGCAAAATGCACAAAAGGTACATTAATTTTGACCATTTTATATATAAAAAGAATTGGGAATTAATTGAGTGAAATAAAATAGATACACAAATTATTTAGCTTCATTTTAAAGTGATCTTCTGTAAATGTATGAAGGAGCTCAATTTTTTTCTTTATAAGTATACAGTCTTTACAAATATTTTTGAAAATTTACACCAATATTTTGATACTCTCAGATGAGTCAAAATTATTTTTGATGTAAGTGGTGATTGTGGTTGGGAGGAGAGTTTGTATCTCTCTCTCTCTCTCATATATATATATATATATATATATATATATATATATATATATAAAAACTTGATTCCTTCAAACTTCATAGATTTGAGATAACTTTCATTTAGAATTGAGTTCTTGTTTCTGTTGCTGTCTTCACTATGATACAAATTTAGAAGTAACTCTTTTTGTCTCTTCTGTTCTCTTATGCACTGTCAATATATTAAGATGCAATTATGTAACTATAAACAGTTCCTTTTCTTTTGATGTGATTGTTATCAGGTTTGTCTTCAACTGCTTGTGAGTATGATTATCATGTGATATCATATAAATTTAGCCTTTTTGAAGGCTAGAATATATTTAGTAGATATTTACATTGCATTCTTTTTATGACATAATTAATTTTGTTAAAAATCAATTAAAACATTGATTTTTTTAAATATTTATATATTTTTTCCTTTTTTTTTTTTTAACTAGCACTTATGGGTCGAAAGACAAAAATTAAGGTAAACCAATTATGGCAAGAACCACCAGTGGTTTGGACTATGATTGGTGCATATCCAGGCACCAGAAAATCTGCTGCTCTTCGACAGCTGATGACTCCTCTTTTGGAAATTCAACGAGAACTTGAAAAGCAGTGGCACCTCTCCCGTCCAACTTCACCTGGTGCCCCACCTCATGGAGGGCCAGGACCTCAGAAACTTATTGCTGGGCCAATGCCCCAACAGGAACTTTCAAATGTTTTACGAAAGAACAGTGGACAGATTCTTTGTTTTGCTGAAGACCTTCACCAATTGCACAAGAGTCTTGAGCTTGATCATGAAAACTCAAAGGGCCGTGAAGATCTGCTTGTTCTGTATGATGGGGGACCCATGTTCCATGTTGAGAATGGTGATATGACAACTCTTGATTCAACATGTTTTAACCACACAGGAATGGGTCACCCAAAATATGTAGTTGATCTTTTTCTAAATGGACAAACATGGTTAAGTAGCCGTTATCTTGTTGCATGTCCCCACAATCCAAATTTTTCCACTATTTGGAACTCTATTCCATTAACAACTGATACACCATCCATGAAAACCATTTTTCAGACACTTCATACGTACCATCAACAAAATCGAGAGTATGTATTTTCTACTGAAGCCTGGAAGGACTTGTGCCGGGTACATGATGAAGAATGGGCCAGTATGGTCAGTCAACTTGATCATGATGAACGACGCCGGAGTGCAATTGAAAAATCTCTTGGTCAGATTGTACGGATGGCTGGAGTCCTTAAGGCTCTAATCAATGCCTGTGAGTTCACTATGCAAACAACAAACCCTGCTATCTATGAGTGGGACCTGGTCATTGACAGTGAAACTCTGCACAAGGCCATTGAACTAAGTAAGTATTTTATGGAACAGAAGCTTGCATTGATGCTTGTTTCTGGCATGTCCCTCAGTCTCCCTCCACCAGTCAGTGTCTCAGCTGCAGCAGTTGTACTCCAACAGCAACAATATTGTGCACAAACCAACCATACAACATCCCAGACAGTAGCTGCAGCTGCATCCCAACAACAGCAACAACAACAGCAGCAACAGCAACAACAACAACAGCAGCAACAGCAGCAGCAGCAACAACAACAACAGCAACAAACAAACCAGGTTACACCATCAACCCAGCCTTCCCAGCAACCTACTCCACCCCATCCTTCAGCTGCTGCAGTCCTTGCCATTGCCTCACCAACTGCTCAAGCTCTTGCCGTCCTTTCACCTGGTATACAAACCCCTCCTAACAGCCAGAATCTTCCTTTGCCACCCATTAACAGTCTACCAAAAGAATGGGATCAACCTCAGGTGATTCTTGCTGATGATGACTATGAGATTCCTTTTATTCCTGAATTTTTCACAATGGACAAAGCATCCTTTATTAACAATCATGGCAAGCGGATGAAACGCTTGCTTGAATGCTATGATGATGGTACTGGTGTTTCAGCAACTACAGCTGCTCAAAAATCAATTGCTCCCCCAGTCAAGCAGCAAGCCACCAATAATCGCCATCCAGTCTGGGTATCTGTGTTGTTCTTCAAGAAAGTGTCAGAATTTGGTGTTGGCACAGCTGAACGAATTAAGCACCCATCAAACAAAAAAGTTTACTGGCGCTTTAAGCGCAAACACCCATTAGAATTGGATGAGAAAACAAAACAAATGCTACACTATTTGAGAGTTGATATGAATCTCTACAATAAAATAGGGTCAAATGTGTATGAGACATCATCATCACCTGGGCCACCACCAGTTGACGTAATTGACAATTCTGAAGTTGTTGATGAAAATTCTGCTGGTGGATCAAGTACAACATTTGACCCAAGCTTCAGTGTCAAACAGGAACTTGTACAGATAAATTAAATATGAAAAGAGAAAGAAAACATTGATAGTATTAAATGTGATGCTCCATTTATCAAGTAAAAAACTAAACTTTATCAAGCATCACTTGTTATTTTATTTCTTTTTTTAAATTGTCTTCTATTTTCAATAAACACTTTTTGCGGGTATTAGTAAATTAAATATACTATCATTATGGTATATAAAAATGAAAATTGAAGTGGCTGAGAATACAAATAACAAAAGTTATTTCTGTTTTTTTGGATGTATATTTTATAAGTATTCATTTTTTTAACTGAATTTAAATTTTTGCAGGAAAATTCATTTTTTTCTTTAGATAGCTTAGATATTTTATATTAAATTTAAAAATATTTGATAGGTTTCATAGGTCTTTGAGATTATTAAAATCAAAATATTTTCAGTTTTTAAAAATTGATGGAAAATATAATTATAATATTTTATAAAAATAAAAGAAAGATCCAAAATATCTCGGAGATGACTACCATTCACTACCCTTGCTTCTTAAACATAAGATGCAGGCCTTAACCATGACTGGATACATTATGGGTAAAGAGAATTTATCTGTTAGAAAATTTATTTTACTTAGGAAATTATCAGGTCATAACAAGGTTCATTTAAAAAAAACGGAAATTTTTTTATTAAACTATTTTGTTTTAAAATAGTTCCAAATAAGGGAGTAAATCATTAATCATAAAAATTTGCAATTATACTTTTTTCATCAGAATACTATTGATTTAAAAATATGTATAGTAGTTTTAATTACATAATGTAAGTACTTTATTTTTTAAATTGGATATGGCAATAAAAATTTAAAACTGCATTGATTTAATGATATTGATTGATTTTTAACAATTTTAATTCAATTACTTTACTGTATATATTGGTTCATAAAAGTCTAAACTCAGTAAGAAAAACTTGCAGTTTTGTTATTTACAAATCTTTCTCAAATGGTTAAACTTTTGTATCTATTAATATACATTGCATTTAAAATTCCCTAATAATGACACAAAACTTTAATACAGTATTTATTTTTTTTTTAGAAGACAATATGAATTGTGTTGTAAAACTCTATGCTGCTTTCTTAATTCACTAATTCTTGACTAAAATTTAGTCAAGGTCCTATATGACCCCATGATAAAGCCTACAATTTTTTTTATAATAATTAGATACAATTTAAAAAAAATATTCCATGCCATTTTTCATGGAAAAACTGTTTCAAATTTGATGGTGATCTGGTAGTTTTAACTATCATTACAGATTTTTCTAGGGGTTTAAATCTGGGCTTTGAGATGGCCAATCAGAACTTAGATTTATTTTTTATTTTTTAATCTGAACCATTCCAGGGGAGTTTCTGTTTCATGTTTTGGATGAATATTCTTCTGGAAGGTGAAATTACAACCAGAGTGGAGTTTCATGGTTTATTTCAAGAGGTTTTCCTCAGGAATGCGACAGTATACAACACTGTCCAGTGTCAAGGAAACACTTGAAAATCTTTGCAGATCCATCTCTTGTAAATGATATCTGCTGGCTCGTGAGCTGTGTCTGTGCAACTTTTCTACCACATACAGCCTTTTGATTTTAGGCCAGATAAATATTCTACTCTTATTTTATCTGATCCTCCACTATATGCCTTTTGGGTTATTGATGTTCATTTTTTCCAAGCTATTTTTCTGAAATGTGTCATTTTTTTTTTTTTTTTTAACAATTTGCTTCTTTCAAGTCATCCTGTCTTCTAAGACAGTTTTATGTAGTGTTCCAGGTGACTTAACATCCCATCTTTCAGAGTTCTAGATGACTTAACATCTCAAACAAATTTTGTTTTTTGGGCAGTCACTGTTTCAAATGACACTTTCTTTAATTTTTAACAATTGCTTTTTTACTGTGCATAAAAACAAATATAAGGCTTTGGCAACTTTTTCTATAGTCCCTTTCTTCACTAAGCTTTTCATGGTACAATCTCTGAATCATATTATTAGTTTTATTTTCCTATTTCTTACAAGCAGTATTTGCTGATAATATAAATCATACACAAGTTAGACCAAAAGCTTGGTAGTAAGTAGAATAAATGGGAAAAATTATTGTTAAAGCAAAAAAAATGAATATACTTGGACAATTTTATACTTTGAGCATGAATGAAGTAGAGAACAATAAATAAATTTTTATTGTCTGAAATAAAGGTATTTTTGAATAAAATTATTTCCAGAAATTATTTATTGTTGAATGCAGTTTTTTCACTATTATTTATGATATATTATTTTATGCAAAATTTGTACTCATTTGAGAAAGATTTGTGTACAACATATACATCTGAAAGTTTTCCTTTAAAACCTTTGCAACATATACTAAGAATTACTGGGTGATGGTTTCTTTGTTCTTAAGGTGTTTAAAATAACATTTTTAAATTTAAAAATAGGCATTATAAGATTTATTTTGTGATTGAGATAGTCTTAACAGACAAATGTTGGGGGCTAAGTCTCATTAAAAGCGAAGGTTAAAGAAATTTTTATTAATTTATAAGTTGTTTGGGTTGATTTTTTTACTCTTGTTTTTATCATTTATGTTTCAATTGAAGCATTTTTATGCTGTTATTTAGTAGGTGATACTTCTTATTATGTATAGATTTGGATGTGGTGTCAGATATTCTTGCAGATCTTTCTTTTTCTTAGATGAAAATCAACTATTTTAATTTGTAGAATCAACCAAATTTTGGGGGAGAGCCAAATACAGAAAACTGATACCATAAGTCCCCAAACGACCCTCCTCAGGTTTTTGAATTCAGAGTTGTCCTTCTCCTAAACAAGTTGCCATCCAAGGCTATAGGTTTGTTCTGCTATTTATGCAAAGCTGGGGAAAGAAGAGATGGATTCATAACTTTCCCCAAGGGTATTAGCACATAAGTGAATGTAATGAACTTAACTGGAATTTGAACTCTGCTCTCCTATTCCTCAATCTCAATTCCTCCACAACATAGTCGTAGATTGATGCATACTAATCTCCTCAAGTGACTTTCAAGGCAATAGCGATCACTTTTCAGTTACAGAGGTTCCCATGGTGATTTAATTTTTCTTTTTAACAGAGCATAGATGTACCCAACACTACCACAGCTTCTATACTGGCCTGGTATATGCAACCATTTTGTCGGCAATTTTATAAATAGCCTTCTTCATTATTACTCTTCTCTCTCTAGTTAAATTTCTTAGCTATTATGAGGACTTAATCCTAAAGTTGATATCCTCCTTTTACTTCTCAAATACCTAACTTTATGATTACTCAAATTATGGCTTTCTTTAAGTCTCATATCTAAGGAAGGCTAAAGAATGCACTGGCCAAAACATAATGATAAAACTAACATAAAATGACTCCTCTCAAAATTCCAGACAGTATAACTTTAGTTTTATAAAGGATGAATTGACTGAATTCATTTTCTGTAGATATTGTTTTAAAAAGCAACATTGTTTTGTTTATATTACTGCTCAGATGAATTCAGAAAATATATTGCTTTTGAATTAAACTTTGTCTACAAATTGGCAGAAGAAATAACATTCTTCTGGGTATTTAGCTACCTTGTAGTCTATTTTCAAAAACAATTGTTTTAGTTATTTATAAGCTTTCTAATATATAAAGATACATTCTGAAAAAGTAAATAATAATTTGGTCAAATATTAAACAGCATAGTGAATAGAACATTCAAAATAATCTAAATAGATTATAAAGGTAGCTTTTTAGCAGGATAAATCTTACCTCAACAGAATGATTTGTTTTTCAATGTATAAATAATCTATATATCTGACTTATAATTTACTTCTTAAATGACTGTTAAAATTTTAAAAAGCCTCTTCATACTTTTATTGTGAAAACTTGTATTTGTTAAGTTTTCTTTTTTTTGTTATGATTTCAAATAGATT